>CM022302.1:105949472-106438909 GCA_011799875.1 Thinopyrum elongatum
AAGAACGGAAAGGGCAAGCGCCCCCCAGCAAGGAAGGGAGCCTCAGGGAGAAGTGGACGCTCAGTGGTGCCACGCCAAAGCATTCGAAATGGGACACGGGATGGCTGACTAAGGTGAGTGGGTGATTACAAAGACGGCCAAAAGCCAAGCTATGAGGGAGGGGAGTACGTATTTCCTCCAATATTACATTTCATGTTAACACATTTCATTCCAGTTGTCGGTTGTTCACACTGTTCTCATTGTATTATCCATGTTAGATTTCGTTCCGCTTTCTTTTGTGTGTTTGAAAACTTTAGAGAAAATCCAAAAAAATGGTTTCTTTGCTCTTTTCGGTCTTCTTCTAGTTTAATGTTTAGTATTAAAACAAGAAACACAAAAAGATTTCCTTGGTTCTTCTGTTGCTTGTGGGGAGTTTCCCGTGGTTAAATAGTTTTCTTGTTTTTTGTTTCCCTCTTAATTAGCTTATTCAAGAAAAACAAAAATAATCAGAATATTTACAGTGTGTTCTCAGAAATCTCTGTATTATTTTTATTGAGTCGTACCAAGGAGAAGGACCACGATGGAGAATGTTGAGTGGCTCTCATATGCAGTATTTGATAAACAAAGAGCTCGAATTACCTTGTCTTCTCCTTTGGAATAAAATGTTTTGCCGATTTCTACGCTTTATCCACGGCACTCTTGACAATTATTATTTTCATATCATGTCGGTAGTGCAGTGAAAGGCAATAATGACGGATATTGATGAAGTGAATGTGGCAGAGAGAAATCGGGTAGAAACTCAACGATGTTGTTTTTGAAATATGTTTAACATAGTAGCATGATCAGCATATTATGATCAACATGTTTGCAATGACAATGAGAGATATATGTATAGTTCTCCTGCCCTGCTTAAGTAGCTAGGAGTGGATAATGATTAGCTTGGGATATGTCAATGCATTAAATGGATTGTGCAGTAGATGATGATATGGGTATCCTCCTCGTGATGTTTCAAGTGGACTTTGACTTGGCACATGTCAGCATGTGTTTGATCAAACCAACATAGCCTCTACGATATTATGTTCATGGGTCCAATATCCTTACTCTGCTAGTATTCAATGTTGAATATGCATAACGCAATGGTCATGACCGTTTTTTTCGCTCTCCTAGCTGGCGCGTCTACTGTCAACTATTGCTAGCCTTCGTTTGTACTAAGTGGGAATACTGATGTGCATAAAATCCTTAAACCAAGTTATTCCAGATGAGTCCACCAATCTATCTACTATAGGTGGTATGACCTGCAGTTGCCAAGTATCTTGAGTGCCACCTTCTAAATTCAAATGAACATCTGTTTTGGTGCCTGGACTGCTCTGAGCGAAAGGGGGTGGCAGTATCTTCATGCTAAGCGGGTTATCTCATGATGAGGTTTATTAACTTGTCCTTGCACGGCGAGGGGCGATAATAGGGATTCCAGTCCCCGAAATCAAAAATTGACACTAATTAAAGAAAAAACTCCCCAGATTGTTGTTGTGTATGGACGTACCCGTGGATTCGGCTTGCCGTGGAGTGTGTTGTTGGTGGAGGGGGAGGTAGTAAACCTTACTTTATCGCTTGGAAACCGCCACTAATGTGTTTAGCATGGAGATATGATAACTGTGTCGTAACGTGAGGAAGGTTTGTGGACCTCCCACAATTACATTTATTGCGTTTTAATAACATTTGAGCTCGGCAATGCTGCAAACCTGATTCCCTTTACGAAGGACATCTATTTAACTTTATGTTGAGTCATACCTTCTCAAATAAGCGCCCGAGTTGAGAGCACTATTGTTCATACTCATGTCATTGTGTATAGTTAATATGGATGTCATATGTATTGGATCATTTTCTAACCATGAATACAATGTTATTTAGTCACGACTGAAACGTTGGAGGTGCTCGATTTATGTTGTTGCGCGTCTCAGAGAAAGGGCGTAGCGAGGATACAATCTGTTGTCATATTATATCATGATTGTTTTACAAAGTGTTGGATTTGAATATCTTATATGCTCACTAGTTGATTATGCCATTGATTGAGTAATTTAATATAATTTTTAAGAGAGAGTTTTGTTGACATGGTAGTCTAATATTGCGATTGAAAACTGGGTGCTTATAAGCTTATTTATTAAACAAGAAACAAAAGAGTTCATAAAAGTTTTCTGTTCAATTTAGTTTGTCAACTGGAATTTGCTTGAGGACCTACGCAAAGGTTAATTTAAGCTGGGGGGAGTTTGATACGTCTCCGTCGTATCTACCTTTCCTAACGCTTTTGCTTTGTTTGGACTCTAATTTGCATGATTTGAATTAAACTAACTCGGACTGACGCTGTTTTCAAGCAGAACTAACCATGTTGTTTTGTGCAGAATATATAAGTTCTCGGAATGAACGAACGAACTTTTTGAAGATTATTTTACAATAAAAGAAAAACACTGGAGAAGCAACCACGGAGGGGGGGCACTGGCGGGCACAAACACCCGGGAGCCCCCCCTCTGGCGCGCCGCTGGTGGGTGTCCCCCATCTGTGGCCCCGCAGACCCTAATTCCGACGCTATAAAATCTATTTTTGGAGAAAAAATCAGGGAGAAAGTTTTCATCACGTTTCACGATAGGAGCGCCGCAACTCCTGTCTTCATCGGGAGGCCAGATCTGAGCCCGTTCGGGGCTCTGAGAGGGATTCTTGTCTTTGTCATCACTAACCCTCCTTCATCACCAATTCATGATGCCCCACCAGCCGGAGTGAGTAATTCCTTCGTAGGCTCGCTGGTCGGTGAGGGAGTTGATGAGATATCATGTAATGAGGTTAGTTTTGTTAGGGTTGATCCCTAGTATCCACTAGTTCTGAGATTGATGTTGTTATGACTTTGCCATGCTTATGCTTACTAGGGCCCGAGCCATGATTTCAGATCTGAACCGTTTTATGTTTCACCATTATATCATTGTTCTAGATCCTATTTGAAGTCATATTCACCTATTATTCGTGTTATGATCCGTAAACCCCAATGTGACAGTTAATTGGATACTTTTCGTGATGAACCGTAGTTTGAGGAGTTCATGTATTCACTATGTTAATGCTTGTTCCGGTTCTTATTAAAGGGACGCCTTAATATCCCTTAGTTTCCTTATGGACACGCCGAGGCCCGGGGAGGGTAGGACAAAAAGATGTTCATGCAAGTCTTTCCATAAGCACGTATGACTATTTACGGAATACATGCCTACATTATATTTATGAACTGGAGCTAGTTTTGTATCGCCCTAGTGATGACTATTATATGATGAATACATCCAATGAATTCACCGATCCAATGCCTACGAATTTTTCTACATATTGTTCTTTCTAGTTACTACTACTGTTGTTATGTCACGTGTACAAAAATCATTGCTATCACTGTTACCGTTACTGTGCTTCTGGTCACCTTGCTACAGATATTTAATACTCAGGTGTGGTGAATGACAACTCAACTTGCTAATACTTACAAATATTCTTTGCTCCCCTTGTGTCGATCTATAATTTGGGTGATTAACACTACCCTCGAAACTGTTGCGCTCCCGATAATGGGCGATCAGCAGCTCAGAATCCATACCACGTCCCTGTATCTGACTGTTTTAGTGTTAGATACATTCCATATCTAGGAAAAAATCAAGACAAATAATTGGAAAAGAGGGGAATATTGGAATTGGGAGGGAAGTAGTTAATAGGATTCTCAAAATGCAGAATATTATTGAAATTATATACAAAATCAAGCCGCATTTTGGGCATCTTCCCGAATCCCTATTTTTCTTAACGATGTCTAAACCACAGATATTTTGGATCAACTAGCCCGTGATTGTATCTTGTAACCCAGTATTTTTATCCCACATGCCTTGCAACCAACGTAGTTTGTAGTAATGGTCCCCCGTGAAATTTTTCCTAACTCCACACAATTCGAGTGCACACCTCTTTTCCCCCCCCCCCCCTTTAAGAGAACGATGCCCCCCCCACACCGCGGTTTGTTAAGTATCATGAAGCAAAGGGAACATCACATGATAACCAAAGGTTCACTCGAATATCATTCATGTAATCATAGGGACCGATATGGATGTCCACGGTTCCGCTACCGTCATTGAACAAAGGGGTTTCGTTCATGTCTATGGTTTACCGAACCTACGGGGTCACAAGCTTAAGGTAATCTGATATGCTGAGTGTTAGTAGGATGGGAGTGATGAGAATATATTTGTGGAATTGTTTCATTAATGTCCGGAATAGTTCCGAGAGGTTTCGGAAGCATTTCGGTGTCACCTAAAGGGTTTCGGTGAATATCGGGTAATACCGGGATTACCAGTTAATATATATAAGGTGGAAAGTGTTTCCGGGGATGTTAAATTATATATATAATGCTCTGAAAATGTTTAGAACAAAATACATTTAATTTAATATCGATGGGCCTAATAGGCCAAGTGTGGAAGACCACTTGGGCCATAAAGGCCAATAAGGTGGCACCCCTTCTCCCCATGGAAAGGGGAGAGGGAGGCCGAATTGGAGGGGATTCCCCCTCCCCTTGGCCGGCCACAAAGTGGGAACTTTCCCCCTTGTGTGGCGCCTCCTCCTCCCCTCCCAACCAATATATAACTAGAGGATTTTCACCCTTTGGACACACAAGTTTTGGGTGCCTCTTCTAGTTGATTGATAGTTCTAGTTGGTCCTAGACTAATTAGAGCTAGCCTAGCCACCTCTAATCCTCATAATTAGAATCCCAGTGTGGTTCTAATATCCTCCCTCTAATTCTACGGCGACGATTAGCTCTGGACGGTGAAGCGCTGCCGGATCGAGAAGACCGTATGCTTGCAACCAAGTAGAGAGGCCATGACTTTTGATCTTCAGTTTGAGGGATCGTTCGAGGGCGGTTCGCAGGATCGTCATCAATGTTCGAGGGACTTCGAGCACAATCTACCCCGGCTCTTCTTCTTCCGCTGCACTCCGGAGTTTGTAACGATCGTTCATCACAACCCGTTATGCATCTTCTTATTGATCTTGGGTGATCGTAGGTGCGATTTTTTTTGTTTTCTACTACATTTCCCAACAGCAGGTTTGCCCGAAGATGAAGCTAAGAAGAAGGTTTTCCCTTTATATGTGAAGGGAAAAGCATTGACATGGTATAGGCTATGTGATGATATTGGATCTTGGAACTGGAATCGATTGAAATTGGAATTTCACCAAAATTTTATCCTATGCATCTAGTTCATCATGATCAGAATTATATATATAATTTTTGGCCTCGTGAAGGAGAAAATATCGCTCTAGCTTGGGGGAGGCTTAAGTCAATGTTATATTCATGCCCCAATCATGATCCCTCAAGATAAATTATTATTCAAAACTTTTATGCTTGGCTTTCTCGTGATGATCAATCCATGCTCGATACTTCTTGTACTGGTTCTTTTATGAAGAAGACTATTGAATTCATGTGGGATCTTTTAGAAAGAATTAAAAGCAACTCTGAAGATTGGGAACTGGACGAAGGTAAAGAGTCAGGTATTAAGCTTAAGTTTGATTGTGTTAAATATTTTATGAATACTGATGCTTTTCACAAGTTTAGCACTAAATATGGACTTGACTCTGAGATACTAGCCTCTTTTTGTGAATCATTTGCTACTCATGTTGATCACCCTAAGGAGAAGTGGTTTAAATATCATCCCCCTATTAAAGAAGAAATTAAAGAACCGGTCATAGTTACAGATGAAACTATTATTTACAATGTTGATCCAGTTGCGCCTACTGCTTATATTGAAAAACCATCTTTCCCTATTAGGATAAAGGAACATGCTAAGGTGTCAACTGTGGTTCACAAATGTAATATTAAAACACCTAAACCTCCTGAGGAAATTAAAGTAGAACCTAGTGTTGCTATGGTTAAAGATCTCCTAGTAGAAAATATTGATGGGCATGTTATTTACTTCTGTGATGAAGCTGTTAGAATTGCTAAACCCAATGAAAAAGATAAACATAGACCTGTTGTTGGCATGCCTGTTGTCTCAGTTAAAATAGGATATCGTTGTTATCATGGTTTATGTGAATTAGGTGCTAGCGTAAGTGCTATTCCTTTTACTTTATACCAAGAAATTATGGATGACATAGCACCCGCTGAAATAGAAGACATAGATGTTACTATTAAACTTGCTAATAGAGACACCATCACACCACTTGGGATTGTTAGAGATGTTGAAGTCTTGTGTGAGAAAATAAAATACCCTATTAATTTTCTAGTTCTTGGTTCCCCACAAGATGACTTTTGTCCCATTATTTTTGGTAGACCTTTCTTGAACACCGTTAATGCTAAAATAGATTGTGGGAAACAAACTGTCGGTGTTAGCTTTGGTGATGAGTCTCATGAGTTTAATTTCTCCAAGTTTAGCAGACAACCTCATAATAAAGAATTACCTAGTAAGGATAAAATAATTTGTCTTTCTTCCATTGCCGTGCCTCCTACTGATCCACTAGAACAATATTTGCTAGACAATGAAAATGATATGCATATGCATGAAAGAAATGAAATAGATAAACATTTCTTTGAACAATGACCTCTGCTCAAACACAGTTTGCCTATTGAAACTCTAGGAGGTCCTCCTCCACCTAAAGGTGATCCTATGTTTGAACTAAAACAAGTGCCTGACACTTTGAAATATGCTTATCTTGATGAGAAAAAGATATATCATGTTATTATTAGTGCTAACCTTTCAGAACATGAAGAAGAAAGATTATTGAAAATTCTGAAGAAGCACCATGCTGCTATTGGATATACGCTTGATGATCTTAAGGGAATTAGTCCCACTCTCTGTCAGCACATGATTAATATGGAACCTGATGCTAAACTCGTTGTTGATCATCAACGACGTTTGAATCCTAAGATGAAAGAAGTGGTAAGAACTGAAATATTAAAACTCCTGGAAGCAGGTATAATCTATCCCAGAGAAGGGTAAGTCCCGTTCATTGTGTCCCTAAGAAGGGAGGTATTACTGTTGTTCCTAATGATAAAAATGAACTTATTCCACAAAGAATAGTTACTGGTTATAGAATGGTAATTGATTTTAGAAAATTAAATAAAGCAAATAGAAAATATCATTACCTCTGTCTTTTATTGATCAAATGTTAGAAAGATTATCTAAGCACACACACTTTTTTTCTTGATGGATATTCTGGTTTTTCTCAAATACCTGTTTCACAACCTGATCAAGAGAAAACCACCTTTACTTGCCCTTTTGGAACTTATGCTTATAGACGTATGCCTTTTGGTTTATGCAATGCACCTGCTACCTTTCAAAGATGTATGACTGCTATATTCTCTGGTTTTTGTGAAAAGATTGTTGAGGTTTTCATGGATGATTTTTCCGTTTATGGAACTTCTTTTGATGATTGCTTAAGCAACCTTGACCGATTTTTGCAGAGATGTGAGCAAACTAATCTTGTCTTGAATTGAGAGAATTGCCACTTTATGGTTAATGAACGTATTGTCTTGGGGCATAAGATTTCTGAATGAGGTATTGAGGTGGATAAAGCTAAAGTTGATGGAATTGAGAAAATGCCTTGTCCTAAAGATATTAAAGGTATTCGTAGTTTCCTTGGTCATGCTGGTTTCTATATGAGGTTTATTAAAGACTTCTCTAAAATTTCTAGGCCTCTTACAAATCTTTTACAAAAGGATGTTCCATTTGTTTTTGATGATGATTGTGTAGAAGCCTTTGAAACACTTAAGAAAGCCTTAACTTCCACACCTATTGTTCAACCACCTGATTGGAACTTGCCTTTCAAAATTATGAGTGATGCTAGTGATTATGTTGTTGGTACTATTCTAGGACAAAGAGTTGATAAGAAATTAAATGTTATTCATTATGCTAGCAAAACTCTAGACAGTGCCCAAATAAATTATGCTACTACTGAAAAGGAATTTTTTGCAGTTGTGTTTGCTTGCGACAAATTCAGATCTTATATTGTTGATTCCAAAGTAATTGTTCACACTGAGCATGCTGCTATAAAATATCTTATGGAAAAGAAAGATGCTAAACCTAGACTCATTAGGTGGGTTCTTTTGCTACAAGAATTTGATTTACATATTACTGATAGAAAATGAGCTAAGAACCCCGTAGCTGACAACTTGTCTAGGTTAGAGAATATTCTTGATGACCCACTACCTATTGATGATAGTTTTCCTGATGAATAACTAGCTGCAATAAATGTTTCTCAAAATATTCCTTGGTATGTTGACTATGCTAATTACATTGATGCTAAATATATACCACCTAGTTTCACATATCAACAAAAGAAAAAAATCTTCTATGATTGAAGACATTACTTTTGGGATGACCCACATCTTTATAAAGGAGTAGATGGTATTATTAGACGTTGTGTGCCTGAGGATGAACAGGAACAAATCCTACGGAAATGTCACTCCAAAGCCTAAGGAGGGCATCATGCGGGAGATAGAACTGCTCACAAGGTATTGCAATCTGGTTTTTATTGACCTACTCTCTTCAAGGATGCCCGTAAGTTTGTTTTATCTTGTGATGAATGTCAAAGAATTGGTAATATCGGTAAGCGTCAGGAAATGCCTGTGAATTATTCACTTGCTGTTGAACCATTTGATGTTTGGGGTTTTGATTATATGGGACCTTTTCCTTCCTCTAATGGGTATACACATATTTTGGTTGCTGTTGATTATTTTACTAAGTGGGTAGAAGCTATTCCAACTAGTAGTGCTGATCATAACACTTCCATTAAAATGCTTAAAGAAGTTATTTTCCCAAGGTTTGGAGTCCCTAGATACTTAATGACTGATGGTGGTTCACACTTTATTCATGGTGCTTTCCATAAAATGCTTCCTAAATATGATGTTAACCATAGAATTGCTTCACCCTGTCATCCTCAATCTATTGGTCAAGTTGAACTTAGCAATAGAGAAATAAAACTAATGTTACAAAAAACTGTCAATAGGTCCCGAAGGAATTGGTCTAAGAAATTAGATGATGCACTTTGGGCCTACAGAACATCATATAAAAATCCTATGGGTATGTCTCCCTATAAAATGGTTTATGGAAAAGCTTGTCATTTGCCTCTTGAGTTACAACATAAAGCATATTGGGCAATTAAAGAACTTAACTATGATTTCAAACTATCCGGTGAAAAGAGGTTATTTGATATTAGCTCATTAGATGAATGGAGAACTCAAGCTTATGAAAATGCCAAATTATTTAAAGAAAAGGTTAAAAGATGGCATGACAAAAGAATCCAAAAGCGGGAATTCAAAGCTGGAGAATATGTTCTTTTGTGCAACTCTTGTTTTAGATTCTTTGCAGGAAAACTTCTCTCTAAATGGGAAGGACCATATATTATCGAGGAGGTTTATCACTCTGGAGCTATCAAAATTAATAATGGCGAAGGTACTAATCCGAAGGTAGTCAATGGGCAAAGAATTAAGCACTATATCTCACGTACGCCTATTAATGTTGAAAGCAATATTATTCAAACCATGACACCGGAGGAACACATAAAAGAAACCTTCCGCAACACTCCAGAATCCTGAAAAAGAGGAGGTACGTGATACAATAAGTAAACGGACTCCAAAAAATCCGTAAAAATATTTTCTATCAGTTTTGGAATATTACAAAAATTAGGAAAATAAGAAACAACCAGGAAGGCAACCGAGGAGGGCACAAGACACCAGGGTGCGCCTGCCTTGCCTGGCTCGCCGAGGTGGGTTGTGCCCACCTCGGAAACCTTCCCGACTCCGTTTTCCACTCGTTTGCTTGTTTCCCAAGATAAAAAATCTTTATATACCCGCCAAACGCATTGACCACCGTATCACGGACAAATCTTCTGTTCTTCTTTCTTGCTGTTTTTCGGGCAGATCTGAAAATATGTCATCTCAAGACTCGGAGGGTGAGAGCTATGTTGCTAATTATATTGCAAACCCCAAGGTTTACAGAGATGTGGAACATTATGGTTGGACCACGAAGGAAGAAGAAGACTATGATCCAAAAGGGAAAGAAGAGACAAGCTCAGACGAAGATGAAGTTCCACTACCCCAACCTGGGGACATGCACGTGGAATTCAAGAAGTCAAGTCTCCTCAATAAAGCAAAGAAACCAAAGATCCAGTTTATCCCTTTTTGTCTTCTGTAGGAAAACAAGCAAGAATTATGCAAAAATATATTAACGCTGGAGGAGGAGATTGATGACTTGAGGGAGGAAAATTCCATCCTCAAGCGTAAGCTGAGGAGGAAGAATGACACTACCTCATCACCACCACCATCATCATCTTCCCCACCAAAGGAGACTTGAGTACATGGTATGGGCACTCCCCTTGGCTTGTGCCAAGCTTGGGGGAGGTGCCCCGGTATCGTATCACCACCACTTCCTTTGCCTTTATCTATTTTAGTTTGATCTTTAGTTATCCTATGATTTAGTTGAATAAAAGTTCGGTTCGATCTATTTTCGAGTGCTTGCTTAGTGATCTATCTATCTATGTAATCGTGTGCGAGATATATAATAAAGAGTAGTTTGAGTTTTGTTTCTTTACTTTTTTTTAATCAAATAAAAAGAAATAAATGAAAAAGATCATATGCTAATCTTATGGTAAGTAATGACATCACATAAGGAAAAGTATAAGTGGTAAAATTTATTGGAGATTGACAAACATAGGATTTGTCAATGATGCAATTCATGAAAGAATTAATAAGGGAAGAGAAGATTCACATGCAAATACACTATCTTGGACATTTTTTATGATTGTGAGCTCCCATTAAATATTATATGTCAAAATTGTTAATGTTGGACAAGGAAGACAACATAATGATTTATGTTTGTTCACATTCATTTAGAAGTTATATTGTCGTAGATCCTTCAACATGTGGTGCTTGCTCAATATCTTTGCTAGCCAAAAACTCCGCACTAAGTAGAGATACTACTTGTGCATCCAAAAACCCTTAAACCCAAAATCTTATTTTGAGATTCCACCATACCTACCTATGGATTGAGTAAGATCCTTCAAGTAAGTTGTCATCGGTGCAATAAGGCAATAAAAATTGCTTTTAAATGTGTTGGATCATTTAGTGTAAGAGAAAATTGAGCGTTGTACGAACTTGTGATGGCAAAGTAATAAAAGCGATGGACTGCATAATAAAGGTTGCTATCATAAGGCGCAATATAACGTGACGTTCTTTTGCATTAAGGGATTTGTCATACAAACAAAAAAGCGCATGGCAACCTCTACTTCCCTCTACGAAGGGCCTATCTTTTACTTTTATGTATTTACTTTTATGCAAGAATCAAAGTATTCTTCCCTATTCCTTTTTATTTTCTCTTTTTGCAAGCATCATGTGGTGAGGAAAGATCTAGGCACATATATCCAGTTGGATATGAGTGAGCGTGAGTTATTATTGTTGACATCACCCTGGAGGTGAATACATTGGGAGGCGAAACTATAAGCCCCTATCTTTCTATATGTCCGGTTGAAACTTTTTGTTCATGGGTATGCTATGAGTGTTAGCAATCATAGAAGGTTAAATGATGGTTGAGAATGTGGACTTGCCTAAAGGCTCTGATACGTGACCCTTCCTGAAAATATGATGAATTGTAGTTGCAAAGTTGACTGAGAACATAGTTTGTTGGTTTTCAATAGAGTTTATGCTTTATACTTCAATGTTGTGATGAATTGTTACTTGTTCATGAGAAGTTATATGATAAAAGTTGTGTGATAAAGCTTTATGATTAAGTTTGTTGTTGTTATGTTAATAAGCATGATGCTTCTATGTCCGTATTTTGTTTTTATCGACACCTCTCTCTCTCTCTCTAAGCATGTGGACATGTTTTTCGATATCGGTTTTTTGCTTGAGGACAAGCGAGGTCTAAGCTTGGGGGAAATTGATACGTCCATTTTTCATCATGATTTTCTACTGTTATTTATAATGTTTTTATGCATAATAATGCTTTATGGAGTAATTCAAATGTCTTTTCTCTCATAATATGCAAGGTTTACACAAAGAGGGAGAATGCCGGCAGCTGGAATTCTGGACCTAAAAAAGCTACGTCAGAGTTACCTATTCTGCACATCTCCAAATGAGTTGAAAATTTATGGAGAATTATTTTGGAATATATAAAAAATACTGGAGCAATTAACTACCAGAGGGGGGCCACCTGGTGAGCACAAGACACCAGGGCGCGCCAGGCCCCCCCAGGCGCGCCCTGGTGGGTTATGCTCAGCCCAGCCCACCTCCGGTGCCCATCTACTGGTATATAAGTCATTTTGACCTAGAAAAAATAAGGTAAGGACTTTCGGGAAGGAGCGCCGCCGTCTCGAGGCGGAACTTGGGCAGGAGCACTTTTGCCCTCCGGTGGAGCGATTCCGCCGGGGGAACTTCCCTCCTGGAGGGGGAAATTGAAGCCATCGTCATCACCAACAACCCTCTCAACTTTGGGAGGCCAATCTCCATCAACATCTTCAACAGCACCATCTCCTCTCAAACCCTAGTTCATCTCTTGTGTTCAATCTTTGTACTGGAACCTCAGATTGGTACCTGTGGGTGACTAGTAGTGTTGATTACATCTTGTAGTTGATTACTATATGGTTTATTTGGTGGAAGATTATATGTTCAGATCCATTATGCTATTTAATACCCCTCTGATCTTGAGCATGATTATCATTTGTGAGTAGTTACTTTTGTTCTTGAGGTCATGGGAGAAGTCATGTTGCAAGTAATCATGTGAACTTGATATGTGTTCGATATTTTGGTGATATGTATGTTGTGATTCCCTTAGTGGTGTCATGTGAACGTCGACTACATGGCACTTCACCATCTTGGGCCTAAGGGAATGCATTGTGGATTAGTTATTAGATGATGGTTGCTAGAGTGACAGAAGCTTAACCCCTATTTTATGCGCTACTTCGTAGGACCGATTTGGATCCAAAAGTTAATGCTATGGTTAGATTTTATCTTATACTTACTCGTAATCGTAGATGCTTGCGGGGGGTTAACATAAGTAGGAGATTTGTTCAAGTAAGAACAGCACCAAGCACCAATCCACCCACATATCAAATTATCAAAGTAACGAACACGAATCAACCAACATGAGGAAAGTGCTAGATGAAATTCCTGTGTACCGTCAAAAATGCTTTGCTTATTATAAGAGACCGTTTTGGCCTGTCCTTTGCCACAAAGATTGGGCTACCTTGCTGCACTATTTACCGTTACCGTTATCCGTTACTTGTTTGTTACAATTATCTTGCTATCAAACAACTTGTTACCGACTATTTCAGCTTGCAGAAATACCTGTTGAAAACCACTTGTCTTTTTCTCTGCTCCTTGTTGGGTTCGACACTCTTACTTATCGAAAGGACTACGATTGACCCTATACTTGTGGTCATCAACCTCTCTTCTTAATTTACACAAAATTAAATATTTCCTGTAAGGCAGTTTTTTCTTATGAGCAGGAAAATATTTTTCCGAGAAGTAGTAAATCATATCCTGGGGACTACGCACACAACCAGGAGCAAGAGAATTGTACCATATCTTAGTATCACCCTTTAATGATAACGGAAATAATTTGAGAATATAATAGTAGCGAATCTTCTCAGCATGAGCAAAGAGGGTGGCTATATCATTTAATGTAGTAAGATGTGCCACAACAGTTTCAGTTTCATAGGCATAGAAAGGATCAGATTCAACCAAAGTAATTAACTCTGGGTCGACAGAGAATTCATAATCCTTATCGGTAACAAAGATAGGTGAAGTAGCAAATTTAGGATCACATTTCTTTCTAGCATTCAAAGATTTTTCTTTCAGTTTGCATAGTAATTTCTTAAGATCATCTCTATCATTGCAAGCAAGAAAGTCTCTAGCTATCTCCTCATCCATAACATAACCTTCATGTATCTTAGGCATTTCATATCTAGGAGAGCTAGGTCTAATAGGTGCTTCAAGATTTCCAGTTTCAAGTGCTTCATCAGTTTCAATAATTTCATCGGTTTCAGCATTCTCAATATCTTTAGCTCTAGCAATTTGTTCATCAAGAAATTCACCTACTGGCACATTATCATCAAGCAAGGTACTAGCATCATCATGAGTATCTTTCATAGCAGAAGTAGCATCATCAATAACTTACGACATATCAGGATTAATAGCATGTGGTGGTGTTGCAAGTCTACTCAAAACAGAAGGTGAATCAAGTGCTGAGTGTGATGGTAGTTCCTTACCTCCCCTCATCCTAGAGGGAACGATCTTAGTCTTGGTATCCTTCAGATTCTTCATAGTGATAAATAGATAATAATCCCAAGTGACTCAACTAATATAGCTCTGCTCCCCGGCAACGGCGCCAGAAAAAGGTCTTCATAACCCACAAGTATAGGGGATCGCAACAATTTTTTAGGGTAGAGTGTTCAATCCAAATTTATAGATTCGACACAAGGGGAGTCAAAGAATATTTGTAAGTATTAGAAGTTGAGTTGTCAATTCAACCACCACTGGGATTAAATACTTTAGCAAGGTGACCAGAAGCACAGTAACGGTAACAGTGATAGCAATGATTTTGTACAAGTGTAACAGTAACAGTTAAGTACAGTAGTAACTTAGAAAGACAATATGTAGGAAATTCGTAGGCATGGATCGGGGAATTCATTGGATGATATTCATATAATAGTCATAACCTAGGGCGATACAAAACTAGCTCCAGTTCATAAATATAATGTAGGATGTATTCCGTAAATAGTCAATCGTGCTTATGGAAAGAACTTGCATGACATCTTTTGTCCTACCCTCCCGTGGCAGGGGTCCATAGAAACTAAGGGATATTAAGGGTCCCGTTAATTAGAAACCGGAACAAAGCATTAACACATAGTGAATACATGAACTCCTCAAACTACGGTCATCACCGAAAAGTATCCCAATTACTGTCACATTGGGGTTTACGGATCATAACACGTAATAGGTGAATATGACTTACAAGATCGGATCTAGAACATAGATATAATGGTGAAAACATAAACGGTTCAGATCTGAAATCATGGCATTCGGGCCCTAGTGAGAAGCATTAAGCATGGCAAAGTCATAACAACATCAATCTCAGAACATAGTGGATACTAGGGATCAAGCCCTAACAAAACTAACTCGATTACATGATGAATCTCATCAACTCCTCACCGACCAGCGAGCCTACGAAGGAATTACTCACTCCCGGTGGGGAGCATCGTGGAATTGGTGATGAAGGAGGGTTGGTGATGACGAAGATCGAAGATTCCCCTCTCCAGAGCCCCGAACGGGCTCTAGATCTGGCCTCCCGATGAAGAACAGGAGGTGGCGACGGCTCCGTATCGTGAAACGTGATGAAACTTTCTCCCTGATTTTTTCCTCCAAAAATAGGATTTTATAGCGTCGGAATTAGGGTCTGCGGGGCCACAAGGTGGGGACAACCCACCAGGGCGCGCCAGAGGGGGGGGCGCCCTGGTGTCTTGTGCCCAGCCAGTGGCCCCCCTCCGGTGATTCTTGGCTCCAGTGTTTTTCTTTTATTGTAAAATAATTCTTCAAAAAGTTCCGTTCCATTCCGAGAACTTATATTTCTGCACAAAAATAACAACATGGTAGTTCTGCTTGAAACAGCGTCAGTCCGAGTTAGTTTCATTCAAATCATGCAAATTAGAGTCCAAAACAAAAGCAAAAGCGTTAGGAAAGGTAGATACGACGGAGACGTATCATTTGCGAGCATCAGGCGATCGGATTTTCATGCCTCATCACGCCTGTTGTTCTCCCGTTCTTTCTCCATGACCTCGCCCTAGATTAAATTTCTGGAGACCATGCAAGGTCCTCGATAGCAGACGTACTAGAAATCCTCGGAGACCCCTGCGTCGTTCTGCCCTTCTTGTAATACGATCGGTTCCCTGTTCCTTCGCCGCTTCGCCGTTCGTCCGACGAGCTGACGTCTCTCTCTACAAACGAATCACCGATTCGGCCATCATGTGTGAGGTATGATCGCTAGCTCACGTGTCATGTTGAATTGTTTGAATTATTTTATTGATTTATTAATTTATGAAACAAGACGAATCATGAGTTCTGGAAAAACAAAGTGTCAATCTGGTGGGCTGAAAAGAAGAGGAAAAGAGAAAGATTAGAAGCAGCAGCTTAGTCTCGAAAGAGCACTCTAGATAGATTTGTTGTGAACGGGTCTCGAAGTAATTCGCAAAATCAAACTCTAATTGCTAATATTGACGATGTTCATGGTGATGATGCGGTAGAGGTTGAGGCTCACACTACGGAATTTGATGAAGGTGATGATGCTAATGTTGGCGATGAAGGTAATGATGCTACTATTGGCGATGCCACCAATAGTTCTTTTAATCCTAATATATTTGATCTAAGATATTGGCATGGTCTTGATCCAAAAATGAATGATATTTTGGTGCAAAAGGGTCATAAAAGAGACTTGTCTATTGAGCATGGTCCTAGAGACAAATTATCCAGAAGGTAAACCTTCTGCATCGGCATACAGTAGAGTTCTCCCAAATGGTGAAAAGTGTGATAGAGAATGGCTTGTATGCAGCGAAGAGCTTGACAAAATATTTTGTTTTTGCTGCAAATTATTGAGAAAGGGTCTTGTGAGAGGATCGTTAGCAAATGAGGGTTTCAATGATTGGATACATCTTAACAATACACTTAAAAAGCATGAAACTAGTAGAGAACATGCCACAAATATGACTACATGATATGACTTGGGTATGAGGTTCCAGAATAATCAAACAATTGATAAAGTTGCTCAGCGAGAACTTGAAAAGGAAAGGGAGCATTGGAGAAGATTGTACAATTTCTTGAAGAACATAACAGAACATTTCGTGGCAGCAATAGCAAGTTGTACCAAGATAACAATGGCAATTTCTTAGGGCTGGTTCAAATGTTGGCTCAATTTGATCCAGTTATGAAAGAGCATGTTGACCAAATTACCAATGATAAAACCCGTGATCATTATCTTAGTCCTTCCATCCAGAATGAGTTGATAACTTTGCTAGCTACTGCAATCAGGTCTGAAATCCTTGCAAAAGGTAAAAAAAAAGTGAAATACTTCTTAGTTATACTTGACTGTACTTCTGATTCATACCACCAAGAACAGATGTCTTTGATAATAAGGTATGTTGATGTATCTTTACTCTGTTTGCATTGAAGAATCCTTCTTAGGTTTTTTGGATGTGAATGATACAACCGGGCAAGGATTGTTGAATGTTCTACAGGAGGAATCGAAGAGTCTTGAACTTGATATTGACAATGTGAGAGGGCAGGGATATGACAATGGGTGCAATATGAAAGGAAAACATCAAGGTGTACAAAAGAAACTGTTGAATATATACTTCCGCGCCTGCTAAGTTACAAGTTGCAAACACTGCCATCTTGCTCGGACAAGAAATTAATTAACCTCGTTTTACATTTGTCAGGAATCTATACTGCCGCTGCACCGCGCGTGTCGAGAGGGCGACACGTCTCTTCGTCGATCGTCAAAGAATCACCGACGAGCTCGACCTCCGCTGCCGACGCGCTCTGCCTGCATCTCCGCCTCCGGCGGGTCTAGGCGCTCCGCTATCTGCTGCGTGCGGCGGCGAGCTCCCGCGCGAGCTCCTGGACGTGGCCCTGGTACGCGCGCGCGAGCTCGAGGGCCTCGCACTCGGCCTCGCCGAGCTGCACGCACAGCCGCTCCTCGGCCTCCTCCGCGGCCTCGGCGCGCAGCCGCGCGGCCTCCAGCTCCGCCCGGAGCAGCGCCACCTCCCGCTCCAGCTCGGCGTTCCGGCGCCGCAGCAGCACCGCCTCCGTCTCCGCCTCGCCCTCCGCCGGCGCCGCTCCGGCCTTCCTGCCGCTCTTCCAGCCCGAGGCCGGCGACGCGGCGGCAATGGAGATGGACGGCGCCATGGATGGAGACCGAAGGACCGGGAGCTCGAGACGGCGAGAAAGATCGAATCGGATTGAGTGCTCGAGTGGCTATTATAATTAGCTGGAGGGTCCTGGAATTGCTTTGATGAGGCAACCGGTGCCCGGGTTTATTTATGGGCGGGGGCGAGGGCCGGGAAGGCGTCCAGGTTCGGTGTATCTGGACGTGCGGACGGGAAGCGGCGACGGGTACGCCAGCAGTGACCGGTGGTGATTCTGGCTCGTCCAAAATATCGACGAAATGGGTTGAGGTGAAGGCTGTGCACGAGGGCCTATGCACCAGCTCCTCCTCCACACACTGAGCGGCTGCTGCAGAAGTCGACGGCGTGGGGAAGACGACCACGTCATGGGGAAGACGAAGACTTGCTCCAACCACATGCCACTCTCCCGTGCTCGTCTTGCCGCTGCCATTCCCCTCTTCGAGCTGGCGGACTGATGATGGAGGGCCCGCCCTCTTCGCTCCACCGGCGCCGCCGCTGCCGCTTCTGCTGCCCGCTCGCCCACGGCAGCGCAAGTCCGTCTTCTAGCTGCTGATTTCTGTATGGTGAAGCAAGCAGGTGAGCTGATTTTGTTCTTGTCCTCTTGGTTTGTGTAGCGATTGTAGGAGGACTTGGTGCAGAGGAATGGAGTACGAGTACGGATGCTGCTTCTGTTGATCTCAGGTGAGCTTTTAGAAGAGAATCAGACCGAATTGCATTGCATTTGGTTCAGTAGCAAATGGAATCTATGGTGAAAGGAGCATTTCTGAACACATTAGTGAGTATCACATTGGAGTAGAAAGAAATAAAGAAATGCATGGCATCATGAAGACATTAGTGAGCCAGTGTAGTTACAGAGCAAAAGTCCAGACATGGAGTAGTAAGTGAGCTAGTGCTGTTCATCTAAATGTTCAGAAATGCTCAGAAAAAGTTTAGGAAAAGTCCAGAAATCCACATAAACATCATATTCAAATGCATCTTATTTCATGTCATAAAACTGGCTCAGTGCATGCGTGGACACTGTTTTTAAATTCAGTTGTAGAATGAACAGTGGCCAAACTAGAACAATAGGCCAAACTAGAATGAACTTTACATGGAGTAATTTTGCTTATCTTTCTCCAGGGTTCTCTATAATAAAGCAACTCACAAATGGCCATAAAAAAGTGAACAACAAAATGCACTTGTTTCAAATAATCATCCACTTGCTCTAAATTGCTTCAAATGATCATTATAGGATGTTTAAAGAAAGAGGTCTGCTTCGGTACCACCCCCCCCCCCCCCCCCCCCCCCCCCCCCCGCGCGCGCGGTTAATGTATAAGGGCATTTTGGGCATACGGTGCTTAACGTATACCCGCGCCGTATGCGGCATAGAGCCGAGCGGATCGGCTCGAGCCGATACGGTCGACTGGCGTCTAGCTCGTGCCCCTCGCGCAAAAAAAAAAAACCCACGACCTAGCAGCGATCCCGCGGACTGTTCCAACGTCACCCCGTCTGGCCGATCGCCGCCCTTGCCCGCCGTACGTTACGGCCGCCGCTACAACGTAAGTGACCCAGGTCGCGCGCCTCCCCGTCTTCACCCGGATCTGGCCGCCGTGGACGTCGTTGGAGTCGCCGCCGTACGCGATCTGGCCTCCGTGCACGTCGTCGCCGTGATGTGGCCTACGCGGACGCCGTCCGCAACGGCGTGATCTACCTCCGTGCACGTCCTCGCCGTCCGCAACGGCGTGATCTACGTCCGTGCACGTCCTTGCCGTCCGCAAGCAGGCCGGATTGCACGTACCTGAAGGCCTTGCCGCCGGACATTGGACCCGCCAGCCTCTAGGTTTGCCATGTAACCTATCTAGTTTGCATAAAAAACAATTTAGTAGTTGTAAATAATTATTTACAATCATTTAGATGTTATAAACTATTCATTGGCATGACCGTAGTACATCTAGTTTGATTTTGAATTGATAGATCATTTTTTATTTTAAATGCTGCAGTGTTGGTAGTGAGGTTATTCAATGGAGGAAGAAACAGGATTTATGGATGCGTTCTTGGAGACGAGTGAGTTGTATGGTAGCGATAGTGTTGGTCGTACGAATGAAGATGGAAGTACTAAAGATGATGATAGCAGCGACAATGAATCCTGGTCGTCGTACGATAATTTACCTTAGGAGGACTTTTGAAAGAAGGAGGATGGTGCTTTTAGTGAAAACGTAAGTGACGTGTACATTGATTTCGTCCGACGAACAATCATATGGGTACTTACATGTGCATATGATTTTTTATGTGCGGGAGGATATTGACATCCACAACGAGGAAAATTATTTTGAGGAATCTTTCGCCGATAACATAAGTCAGGTTCGGTCAAAACTTTTAGACGTCATACAATAATAAAAACTAATTAATGACAACTTACATGTGCTTATGTGTAATATTGTAGGCTAACTTGGATGGTTGGAGTCGTGATGATGGCCATGAGCATGAGGATGCAGCTAATATGGACATTGAGGAGGCTGAAATCCAGCAACGGGCGCTGCAGACACAGTTGAAGGTTATGGGTATGACCTTTGGATCACAATGGGAGGCTTACACGTTCTACAATAACTACGCCAGAGACCGTGGATTCAGTATAAAAAAAGATAAGGTGAAACGAGGAAAATGTCTTTCAACCACTATTCGGTACAGGCGGTACATTTGCTCGAGGGCAGGAAAACGGCAGAGTAAATTTTTAAACCCGGAGGGCCGTACCCGCAGGCTAAGACCTGAGACTCGGTGCGAGTGTGGCGCACATTTGGTCGTGAAGTTGGACAAAGGACGTGGAGTTTGGTTCATGGCAGCTTTTATGGATGATCACAACCATTTGCTGGCTAGAGCAGACGAGGTGGCATTCCTGCGGTCACATAGAGTGATGGGAGATCACCAGATAGCTGAGATCTTGGCGATAGAAGGAGCTGGGATCAGAAAGCATATCATCGTCGACAACTTCATTAGCAGGTATGGTTCATACGATAAGTGCGGGCTTGTGAGACGAGACGTCTACAACCTATGCTGTCGAGAGAAAATGAAGTTGATTGCGAAGGGTGATGCTAACACGGCAATCGGGATTATGAGGAGCAGAAAGGAGAAGGATCCAGACTTCTTCTTTGAGTACGTGCTCGATAAGGAGGGGCATTTAAAGAGCATGTTCTGGTGCGATGCACAGTCGCGGCGGGACTATCAGTTGTATGGAGATGTGACTGTGTTTGACAGCACGTATAAGATGAACAGATATGGTATGCCGTTCGTCCCCTTTGTTGGTGTAAATAACCACCGTTGCACCACAGTGTTTGGTTGTGCCATTGTGTCTGACGAGACCGAAGCGACGTACGTGTGGCTGGTCCAGACATTCCTGAAGGCCAATTGTTAGAAGAAGCCAAGGTCAATCATCACAGATGGAGACGCTGCAATGATACGAGCTATCCGGTTGGTTTTGGCTGATGTGTTGCACCGTCTCTGCTCATGGCACGTGGAAAAAAATATGCAGAAGCACCTTAATTACAAATCACTAAAAGAGTTCAGGGCACTCTTGTACTACTCCACCTCTCCTACCAACTTTGAGGCGAGATGGCTCGCTTTTGTTGGTAAATGGAAGACTGATAAAACAGAATAGTGGCTGAATAGGATGTACAGGAAGAGGAGTCTGTGGGCAGCATCATATCTTTCAGATGGCTTTTTTCTGGGTATGCGCAGTAATTAGAGGAGTGAAAGCATGAACTCTTGTCTTCATCTTCACCTGGACCGTGGTATGACTATTGTTGATCTAGTAGTGCATTATGAGAACTGCATAGTTCGACTACGTGAGACCGAGGCGCATGATGACTGTGTTTCTAATCAGTCAGTGCCACCAACAGTCACTGAATATAAGGACATTGAGAAGCATGCTGCCGAAGTATTCACTCATGCCAATTTTTATATTCTTCAACAAGATCTGAAGAAGATGGGAGAGCTTGAGATTTTTGAGACGCTAGTGGGAGTTGACTATCACACCTTCACCGTGACATGGAAAAATAACTGCAAATTTCAGTTCAGCGTGAATTATCGACCTGGAAACTCTGAGGAAACTATAGACTGCATTTGTGGATGAATGCTTCGGAAAGGATTGCCTTGCAAACACATTCTGTATGTGTTGGTTCATCTGAAAATATCTAAAATACCTAAGTGTTGCATCCTTAAGAGGATGTCGAAAGTTGCGAGCGGTGGTCTGCCTGCACAGCGGAAGAGTGACATGTTTGGCTGGGGTTGGTCAGGGGCAGAGCAGCTGTGACGCCCCCGGCTCGATCGTGCACTAATCATACATGCAAATGCACACGATCAAGCCTAAGGACTCACGGGAAGATATCACAACACAACTCTAAAACATAAATAAAGTCATACAAGATTTATATTACAAGCCAGGGGCCTCGAGGGCTCGAATACATAAGCTTGCGTAGAAGCGTCAGCGGAAGCATCAGATATCTGAGTACAGATATGAAACAGAAACAGATAAGCCTTTAGAAAGGTGGGGCAAAACAAAAGCTACGATCGAAAGGCGCAGGCCTCCTGCCTGGGACCCTCCGATCCTACTCCTGGTCGTCGGCCAACTCGTAGAAGTATCCACCCTCGGGGTAGTAGTAGCGATCGTCGGCGGGTGCAGCTGTCTCAGGGGCTCCGTCATCTGGTCACGACAAACTGATATAGGGGAGAAAAAGAAAGCAAAGCAACCGTGAGTACTCTGAAGTACTCAGCAAGCAAGGATCTACACTATATATGCAACAT
Organism: Thinopyrum elongatum; assembly: GCA_011799875.1. Lineage (NCBI taxonomy): Eukaryota > Viridiplantae > Streptophyta > Magnoliopsida > Poales > Poaceae > Thinopyrum > Thinopyrum elongatum. Next base: position 105,972,162 of record CM022302.1, read on the forward strand.
TATCAAGGGGAGGCTGTATATGTGGGCTGGGCTGCAGAAATGCCAGAATAGAGAGAAGGCCTAGTCCTATCGAAGACTAGCATCTTCAGTGGTCTTGCAGCATTAGAAGAGTGTAAAGTAGTACAGTATAGAGTAGTAGTATCATTAAGTATCAACCTCGGCCAGAGATCCTTTCTCGACTCCCTGCGAGAAAGCAATCCTAGAGCCATACAGTCATCAACCTCGTCCTGAGATCCCTTCTCGACACCCTGCGAGAAAGCAATCCCAGAGCCATAGTATCCAATTCTAGTTGTATCGATCGGGATACAACTCCGAGTGTCCGTTACCGAGGATCTGGCTATGCATAGATTAGTTCTTCCCTGCAGGGGTGCACCAACTTACCCACCACGCTCGCTTAACTCCAGCTGGACACACTTTCTGGGTCCTGCCCGGCCTCGGCCAAACGACACACCGCAGCCCTACCTAGAGCTCAGCAGAGAGGTCCCCGCTAGTCTACATCCTAAGCGCTTAGGGGTCTTGGGCCATCGCCCTGTGCACTCCGGGTCGTTGTGTGCAGGGTGGATACCAGCACCGCCTCGGATGGTCGGCACGATCCGACCATGCCACAATGCTGAACTGGACGTCTGACAGAACTTGCGGCTGATGCCACGATACAGAGTACCCATATTTATTCTCGCGTGATGGTTAGTGCTATCGGGCCAAAGGCCCACTCAGATCAAATATCCAAATTGTAGTGTGTTAGTAGTGCAGTAACGAGCAGAGACTCACGATCGATGTGACCCCGTCGCCCCGTCTCGAGGACTTGCGGCAAGGGCCAAGAATTCCCGGCCATGCCTCGTATTCATCACTCGGGCACCGTCCAGGTCAACCCGTCTCGCAAAAGACTGTTAGGAACTCAGGTCCTCCTCTACTGGGTGGTACCGCCTGCCCCTCCAGTCCTGCAGTAAAAGTAACTCCCTCGGGTCGCCCTCGGGGCCGACCCGTTTCTATCAAGGTTCAGGGGTAAAGTCACAGTAACCGTGTGTCCATAACATCAGGGAATTCCGAGGTATCACCCTCGTTGGATTCCTACTCAATGTATGTGTCAAGGTGAACTTAGGAGGAATCACCCTCGATGGGTTCACACTTGAAGTGTTGCACGACAACGTCGTTATCGGAAGTGGTGAAGGAGGAATCACCCTCAATGACCATGACCGAATAGCTACTCTACAGAGTTAACATCAGAAGTGCTACACAAGGTATCACCCTCGGCAGTCGATAGTAACGCTGCAGCGTCGTTACAACTAAGGGGGTGATGTGCGGTGCCGAGGCCTGGTCTTCGATCCCGTTGATCGGGTCTTCTAATAATCCAGCGGGGCAATCGGGACAAGTGGGGTCACTGATAGGTCTCTACCCAGCCTATACTAGACAGTTTAGGATAAGCAGGTAAGGTATCAATAGCAGGTTACAATAAACAGGCTATGCATCAGAATAGGATAAACAGTAGCAGCAGCAATTCTAATTCAAGCATGAGAAAATAGAATGGGCGGTATCGGGAGGATCAAAGGGGGGGGGGGCTTGCCTGGTTGCTCTGGCAAGAAGGAGGGGTCGTCAGAAGGCTGCTCGTCCGGAGCGTAGTCATACTCAGCTGCAACGGCGTCGATCTCGGTGTCTATCGAGAGAGAAGGAGGGGGAAAGAAACAGTAAATACTAAGCAAACAAGTGCTACATAATGTATGACATGACAATATGCAGTGTCGGGTGTGTCCTAACGTATGGTTGCATGTCACCGAGGAAGGGGGAATCCATCCGGGAGTGTTTTCCCGGTTTCGGACATTTGTCACACAGATGACCGGAGGGGAACGGTTCCATGTTCGGATAGTTAGGGACGTGTGACGGACGAACAGACCGCGAATTCGGATTCGTTTCGTCGTTCTGAGCAATTTTCATGTACAAAGTTTTTCGATGTGAGCTACGGATTATTTTCTATGATTTTCTAAATATTTAAACTAAATTCTGGAATTATTTAAATTATTGAATCCAACATTATCCAAAACAGTGCTTGCTGATGTCAGCATGACATCAGCATGACGTCACAGGTTAATTAGGCAGAACTGATTAGTCCTAATTAGGTGATTAGTTTAACTAAGTTTAATTAGTTTAATTAAACAAATTAATTAAGTTAATTATTTTCACTAATTAATTACTTAATTAATTAACTAATTAACTTTATTATTTATTTTTATTTTTAATTGTTTTCCTTTTTTTAATTCCTTTCTTCTTCTTTTTAAATTACAGGGGGCGGGCCCCACGTGCAGTGGCACAGGGGCCAATCGGGCGCGGTGTAGCGGGCGCGGGCTCCGAGCGCTGTGTACCCAGCGACCAGAACGCGAGGGGGGAGGCCGGCCGGCTGGAGCGTGGCCGGCGGGCGTCGGTGGGGCAAGCTGGGCGGCGGCCCGGCGTCGGCGCGAGAGGGGAAGCGGCGAAGTCGTGGGCGAGGCGCGGCGAGGCAAGCGCGCGAGGCGAGGCGCAGGTGGTGCACAGCAGGCGCGGCCAGGGGAGGCGCCGTGGGAGCGCGCGAGCGGGCAGGGGCGGTGGCTGGCGGGCGTGGCGGCGAGGCGCGCGCGCTAGCTCGAGCGGCCGCTGGCCGGGACGAGCGACGGGGACCGGGGGGGAGGGGAGGCCGAGCCTCACCAGCGAGCAGGAGTTCGGGGTTCGGCGAGGCACGACGAAGCGGCTCGAGGAGGCTGTCGGGGACGGTCGACGAGGTGGAGGGGCGACGAGTGACGGCGGTTCGGGGCGGCGTCGAGGTCGTGCCCTGATCCCGCTCTGGATCGGGAAGGGGGTGAGGACGGGGAGGCGAGTGACGGGATCGAGGCGGCGATGGCGGGGCGGCGCCGCAGACGACGAGCGGCGTCGGGGCGAGCGGCGTGCGCCCGATCCCGATCCAGTTCTGGACGAGGAGGAGTGGGGGGGAGGAAGCGAGGGGGGGCGAGCTGGGTAGGTGGCTAGGGTTTCGGTGGGGAGTGGGGGGGTTATGGGGATGGGGTGGACCGGTCGGGCCGGCCTGGTCGGCTGAGCCGACTGGGCCAAGAGGCCCAGTGGGGAAGGGGGGCCTTTTGCCCTTTTTTTTAGCATCTGTTTTATTTTCTTTCACATTTATTTTAGTTTATTAAGGTAAACAAATGATCCCTAAATTCATATTATCAGTAAGCACACTGCCGTAAAAAGTTTAACCTCCAAATAAATTAGTTTGACAATTTAATAATTATATAAGGCATTTAAAAATTGGTTTTGCTGCTGTTTCAATTGATTAGCCCATTTAAACATTTTTATTCCAATTGGGATTTTTGCATGATTATTATCCAGGGAATAATTTCCACTAGATGAACATTTTAGTTCACATGTTTGTGGATTTAAATTATTCACTTATAATTTGAATTTGAATTGGTTTGATTTTTCCCTAAATGATAATTTGACTTAGACAAACTTGATGACATGGCATTATCACAAGGGGATTACTGTAGCCATTTACATAGGGATGTTACGATTCTCCTCCACTAAAAGAAATTCTCGTCCCGAGAATTCAGGAGGTAGAAGGAAAAAAGTCGGGGTATTCCTTGCGAAGATGATCCTCGCATTCCCAAGTGGCTTCATCTTCAGTATGATTAGACCACTGCACTTTCAGGAATTTGGTTGTCTTCTGACGGGTCCGACGTTCAGCTGCATCGAGAATGCGGATTGGATGCTCCTTATAAGATAGGGATAATTGGTTTTATACCCTTAGTTGTGTCCCCCTCGTCAGGATTGCCCCTAGTTTCTGAAAACACGTGGTCTTGCCCAACCCACTTTGGCATCTTGTGCTTTTGCCCTTTGACCGTTTGACCGTCAGTTTGAAAACTTCATAACTAATTCATACTAAATCAGAAAAATGCAAATAAGATACCAAAATGTTCGGAAAAACATCACCTGTATGTCAATGTCACTTGCATTCATGACAAAAGTGTTGGTAAGTGCCCATCCGAGTTTTATCTCTTATCATACCACCATGAACAATTAAATCTAAAAAAAATCAAAAAATCCAAAAAAAAGTTGGTGGCAAAGAATGACAAATGTTTTAAGTGCTTGCCAAGTTTCATCAGGGAATGACATTCGTGGAAGTAGTGGTAAAAAAACAATTTATTTTCGAGTGTTGATTGTTTTTTTTCGCCACGACTTCCACGAATGTCATTCCCTGATGAAACTTGGCAAGCACTTAAAACATTTGTCATTCTTAACAACAAACTTTTTTTTTGAATTTTTTGATTTTTTTAGATTTTACTGTTCATGGTGGTATGATAAGGGCTAAAACTCGGATGGGCACTTTCCAACACTTTTTTCATGAATGCAAATGACATTGAAATGTAGGTGATGTTTTCCCAAACATTTTGGTATCTTATTTGCATTTTTCTGATTTAGTATGAATTAGTTATGAAGTTTTCAAAGTGAGGGTTAAACGGTCAAAGGACAAAAGCACAAGACGACCAAAGTGGGTTCGACAGAGCCGCTGGCTTTTGAAAATTAGGGGCAATCCTGTCGAGTGGGACACAACTAGGGGCATAAAACCAATTATCCCAAGATAGGTCATCTTGCAATTCGAGCATCTCGTGATCCACTGCTCGGTGCGAAGATTCCTTGAAGCAACGACGAAGTTGCGACACATGGAAGACGTCTTGGATATGAGAGAATTGCGGCGGCAACTCCAATTTGTACGCCACCTGACCATGTCTGGCAACAATGCGAAAAGGACCAATGTAGCATGGAGCTAGCTTGCCCTTGATTCCGAAACGGTGAGTGCCCTTCATAGGAGTGACACGTAGATAAGCTTGATCACCAGGTTGATAAGTCAAACCCCATCGTTTGCGATCATAGTTGCTCTTCTGACGGTCCTGAGCCACCATGAGATTTTCTCGGACAATACGGACTTGTTCTTCGGCGTGTTGAATAATATCCGGACCCACGAGCGGTCGTTCCCCAGTTTCTGACCAATTCAGAGGGGTTCGACACTTACGTCCATATAGAACTTTGAAGGGAGCCATTTTCAAGCTGGCTTGATAGCTATTGTTATATCAGAATTCCGCATAAGGAAGAGATTCTTCCCACTTCTTACCGAACGATATAACAGAAGCCCAAAGCATGTCTTCAAGAACTTGATTTACTCGCTCGACTTGGCCTTGGGACTGGGGGTGATAAGCTGAACTCCAGGTAATATGAGTTCCCATAGCTTCTTGGAAACTTTCCTAGAACTTTGAAGTGAAAAGGCCGCCACGGTCCGAACTGATCTCCTTCGGAATACCGTGGAGTGAAACAATTCTGGAGATATACAACTCTGCTAACTGACTAGCAGTGATCGCCTCTTTGACAGGTAGAAAATGTGCAACTTTAGAGAGTTTGTCGACGACGACAAGAATAGCATCGTGACCCTTCTGTGACCTGGGAAGTCCTGTAATGAAATCCATCTGAACCTTATCCCATTTCCATAGAGGAATAGGAAGTGGTTGCAGAATTCCAGCAGGCTTCTGATGTTCTGCTTTAACGCGACGACACACATCACATTCAGCAACATATCGAGCAATATCCTACTTCATTCTAGACCACCAATACCTTTAACGAAGATCACGATACATCTTGGTGCTACCCGGATGAATAGACAGCGGTGTGTCATGTGCCTCCTTCATGACCCTGTCAGTCATGAGTTCGAAGCGAGGTACCACAATGCGGTTTCTAAAATACAAGGTTCCATCTTCAGAAAGCGAGAAATCCCTGTACTTTTCAAGGTGAAGATCTTTCTTCATCAAATCAACTTCAGCATCTTTAGCTTGCGCATTCTTAACAGCATTCTCAAGATCTGGTTGTATCACAAGGTTATTAAGAGAACCCTGTGGAATGATACGCAGATTCAGCTTGCGCAGTTCTTCAAAAAGACGAGGTTGAGCTCGCTTAACCATGAGGTTGTCGCAATAGGACTTGCGGCTTAAGGCATCAGCCATCACGTTAGCCTTGCCAGGGGTATAGGAAATACCCAAATCATAGTCTGCAATGGCCTCCATCCATCTTTGCTGACGGAGGTTTAGAGATGGCTGAGTGAACAAGTACTTCAGACTTTTATGATCCGTGTATATCTTGAAACGATTACCGAGAAGGTAATGTCGCCACAACTGCAGTGCATAGATGACAGCAGCTAGTTCTAGATCATGTACCGGATAATTCTCTTCATGTGGGCGCAACTGACGAGAGCTGTAAGCAATCACCTTACGCTCTTGCATTAGGACACAGCCTAATCCTTCACGGGATGCGTCACAATAAATCACAAAGTCTTTGCGAGAATCTGGTGGAGCAAGTACTGGGGCAGATGTCAGCTTGTCTTTGAGTGTTTGAAAACTCTCCTGACATTTTTCTGTCCATTCAAATTTAACGCTCTTGTGAAGCAGATCAGTCAGGGGCTTAGCAATCTTGGAAAAGTTCTCGACAAATCGACGGCAATAGCTTGCAAGGCCGAGAAAACTTCTCACTTGCTTGACGTTCTTCGGAGGAGTCCAGTCAAGAATAGCCTGAACCCGCTCCGGGTTAACAGCAATTCCATCCTTGGAAATCACATGACCAAGGTAGGTTACTTCAGAAAGCCAGAATTTGCATTTGGAATACTTGGCATACAACTGGTGTTCTCGGAGCCTTTCCAGTACAAGACGGAGGTGTTCAGCATGTTCTTCTTTATTCTTTGAATAGACCAGAATATCATCTAGATACACCACGACGAACTTGTCGAGGTAATCCATGAAGATGTAATTCATCAGACGGGAGAAGGTTGCTGGAGCATTGGTTAAGCCGAAGGACATGACAGTGTACTCGTAGGAGCCATAGCGAGTAACAAATGCAGTCTTGGGAATATCCTCTTCACGAACACAGATCTGATGATAACCCAACCTCAAATCAAGCTTAGAGAATACCGATGATCCAGCAAGTTGATCATACAAATCGTTGATCCGAGGAAGCGGATATTTATTCTGAATTGTTGCTTGGTTGATAGGTCGGTAATCCTGAACCAATCGGTTAGTTCCATCCTTCTTCTTAATGAAGAGTGAAGGTGCTCCCCAAGCAGAGGAACTGAGGCGGATGAAACCCTTCTTAAGTGACTTGTCGATTTCTTCCTTAAGCTCGAGAAGATGGTGCGGAGGCATCTTATAAGGACGCTTCGCAATAGGAGTTGTGCCTGGTTTCAAGTCGATGACAAACTCGACAGCTCTAGCAGGGGGTATTCCTGGAAGTTCTTCTGAAAATACATCTTGAAAATCATGAACAACTGGAACGTTCTCGATGCCTTCAAGAGGTGAAGCATTCAATGCATTCAGAGCATATATCTGGCTCTCAGCATCCTGAGCTATTCGGGCTGAGTATTTGACTGTCTGGCCAGAAGGGTAGGTGAGTTGGACTGTCTTAGTAGCGCAATCAATCAAAGCATTATGGGCTGTCAACCAGTCCATACCGAGAATGATATCTATGTCAGAAGGTCCAAGTACAATGAGAGAAACCGGAAAAACTAGACCTCCAATCTCGATGTGGTTGTGAGGGCTTAGCATTGTGGTTTGCCACTTGGATCTCGGGGACTGAACCATTAGAACAGTGGGTAATTCTTCCAGGTATAACTCATGTGACTGAGCAAATTGTTGGGACACAAAAGCATGTGATGCTCCTGAATCAAAGAGAACAGTGGCTGGTACTGAATTCACAGAGAGTGTTCCCAGCACGATAGTCGGTTCCTTCTGAGCCTTTTCAGCATTGACGTGATTGGCATGGCCAAGTACAACAGCAGACGGTATAGTATTACGGTTTCTGAATCGGCGGTTTCAACAACTCTTCTTACGACCATTAGGAGGATGTGGTGCAACCTGAGGAGAAGCCATAGCATTAGGCGGTCCATCATGAACCATTAGCTGTCTCGGCGGTGAAGGCAGACGAGGTGCAACATATGACGGCCTTGGTGTTGGAGCAGGTCGGTGGTAAACATTGTGGGGAATCCAGACTTGACGTTTCTGAACAGGTCGACCTGAAGACGAGCCGACATCTTGACTACGCTTGAGCGACTCCTGGTATTTAGTCAAAGCAGCTTCAACTTGGAAAGATTGGCTGACTAGCGTTGCGAAGTCTGTGTAATAATGGACAGCAAGTGCAAGGTTTATATCAGTACGCAGTCCTTCACGGAATTTCTCCTGCTTGCGTGCGTCAGTGCAGACGTCATCTTTAGCATAGCGGGACAATTCAAGAAATTTCCTCTGATATTCATCCACGGTCATTTTACCCTGAGAGAGTTTGCGGAACTCCTGCTTCTTCTGGTCCTTTAGACCTTGAGGAATGTACCGTGCACGAAAGGCTGACTGAAATTCCTGCCAAGTGGATACAGTTTCAGCAGGCAACATACCCTTGTGGCTTTCCCACCATTGAGCAGCTGATCCTCTCAGGTGATACGTCGCATAGGTGACGTAACTATAAGGGATAACATTGGCCGACTTCATCTGGAAGGCAATGTCATGGAGCCAATCATCAGCATCCATTGGATCAGTCGAGCTGCGAAAAGTGGACGGATTGAGGCGCACGAAGTCCGGCAGAGTTACTGGTGTAGGCTGTTGATGAGCATTCTGGTTTGGGAACTGAGCCAATATCCCGGTCATAACCTGACGGTTCAGTTCAAACTGCTGCATCATTGCGGCAATATAAAGTGGAGGTGGAGAATCGTCAGCCATCCTGCCAATTCAACAGGGGCAGTTTAGCAAGAAAAACTGTAGGTGTATGGAGTTATCCATGATGTAACACGGGAAATGAACAGGAAATGCATTAGATATATGATAGTAGTCGTTAAAGACATACCGATCCATACACAGAGTTAGATTCAAACGGATAGTACGCGCTCGGAACGCTTGCAGCTAGACAAACTAGGCGGCGCGCAGGCACGCGGTGAGGATTACAACAACGTGACATAGCAAAGGCTACATCACGTCGGAGAAAACTGCTGGGGCGAGGAATCTGCAAGTGACAACACAGGGTGCCCTCGATAAAAGGATCCTGCAAGCAGAACCTGGCCCACAATCTTGAAGGAAGGGGGAATTTCAGAACATCGGGTGGATGTGATCACGAGAACCTAATGTTGGAGTTAGCAAAATTTTAACCCGAATAGAAGAGAGGTCAGAGTCCCAGAGTAAAGACGAGGAATAAAAGATCCTAATACCACCCAATTGGCGACGTGGGCCCGTAAGCCACACAGCCAAGTTAGTAAAACAGTTTTGGACGACTAGACTAAACTTCGGCCAAGGAGTTGGAAAGGGGGATTCCTAGAGGCAGTCGGCTCTGATACCAACTTGTGACGCCCCCGGCTCGATCGTGCACTAATCATACACGCAAATGCACACGATCAAGCCTAAGGACTCACGGGAAGATATCACAACACAACTCTAAAACATAAATAAAGTCATACAAGCTTTATATTACAAGCCAGGGGCCTCGAGGGCTCGAATACATAAGCTTGCGTACAAGCGTCAGCGGAAGCATCAGATATCTGAGTACAGATATGAAACAGAAACAGATAAGCCTTTAGAAAGGCGGGGCAAAACAAAAGCTACGATCGAAAGGCGCGGGCCTCCTGCCTGGGACCCTCCGATCCTACTCCTGGTCGTCGGCCAACTCGTAGAAGTATCCACCCTCGGGGTAGTAGTAGCGATCGTCGGCGGGTGCAGCTGTCTCAGGGGCTCCGTCATCTGGTCACGACAAACTGATATAGGGGAGAAAAAGAAAGCAAAGCAACCGTGAGTACTCCGAAGTACTCAGCCAGCAAGGATCTACACTACATATGCAACATTATCAAGGGGAGGCTGTATATGGGGGCTGGGCTGCAGAAATGCCAGAATAGAGAGAAGGCCTAGTCCTATCGAAGACTAGCATCTTCAGTGGTCTTGCAGCATTAGAAGAGTGTAAAGTAGTACAGTATAGAGTAGTAGTATCATTAAGTATCAACCTCGGCCAGAGATCCTTTCTCGACTCCCTGCGAGAAAGCAATCCCAGAGCCATACAGTCATCAACCTCGTCCTGAGATCCCTTCTCGTCTCCCTGGGAGAAAGCAATCCCAGAGCCATAGTATCCAATTCTAGTTGTATCGATCGGGATACAACTCCGAGTGTCCGTTACCGAGGATCCGGCTATGCATAGATTAGTTCTTCCCTGCAGGGGTGCACCAACTTACCCACCACGCTCGCTTAACTCCGGCCGGACACACTTTCTGGGTCCTGCCCGGCCTCGGCCACACGACACACCGCAGCCCTACCTAGAGCTCAGTAGTGAGGTCCCCACCGGTCTACATCCTAAGCGCTCAGGAGTCTTGGGCCATCGCCCTATGCACTCTGGGTCGTTGTGTGCAGGGTGGATACCAGCACCGCCTCGGATGGTCGGCACGATCCGACCGTGCCACAATGCTGAACTGGACGTCTGACAGAACTTTCGGCTGATGCCACGATGCAGAGTACCGATATTTATTCCCGCGTGATGGTTAGTGCTATCGGGCCAAAGGCCCACTCAGATCAAATATCCAAATCGTAGTGTGTTGGTAGTGCGGTAACGAGCAGAGACTCACGATCGATGTGACCCCGTCGCCCCGTCTCGAGGACTTGCGGCAAGGGCCAAGAATGCCCGGCCACGCCTCGTATTCATCACTCGGGCACCATCCAGGTCAACCCGTCTCGCAAAAGGCTGTCAGGAACTCAGGTCCACCTCTACTGGGTGGTACCGCCTGTCCCTCCAGTCCTGCAGTAAAAGTAACTCCCTCGGGTCGCCCTTGGGGCCGACCCGTTTCTATCAAGGTTCAGGGGTAAAGTCACAGTAACCCTGTGTCCATAACATCAGGGAATTCCGAGGTATCACCCTCGTTGGATTCCTACTCAATGTATGTGTCAAGGTGAACTTAGGAGGAATCACCCTCGATGGGTTCACACTTGAAGTGTTGCACGACAACGTCGTTATCGGAAGTGGTGAAGGAGGAATCACCCTCAATGACCACGACCAAATAGTTACTCTACAGAGTTAACATCAGAAGTGCTACACAAGGTATCACCCTCGGCACTCGATAGTAACGCTGCAGCGTCGTTACAACTAAGGGGGTCATGTGCGGTGTGACGCCCCCAGCTTAGTCGTGCACTAACCATACACGCAAATGCACACGATCAATCCTAAGGACTCACTTGAAGATATCACAACACAACTCTAAAACATAAATAAACTCATACAAGCTAAATATTACAAGCCAGGGCCTCGAGGGCTCGAATACATAGCTCGATGGCATACAAGTGTCAGTGGAAGCATCAGATATCTGGGTACAGATATATTACAGAAACAAAGTTAAGCCTTTATGAAGGCAGGGCAAAATAAAATACTACGATCGAAAGGTGTAGGCCTCCTGCCTAGGACCCTCCGAATCCTACTCCTGGTCGTCAGTCGGCTCCTCATAGTAGTACTCGCCGGGAGGGTAGTAGTAGTAGCCGTAGTCGTCGACAGGGGCAGCTAACTCAGGGGCTCCGTCATCTGGCGGCGTCAAATGGATATGGGGAGAAAAAGAAAATAAAGCAAACGTGAGTACTCATCCGAAGTACTCAGCAAGCAAGGATCTACACTACATATGCAACATTTTCAAAGGGGGCTGTATATGTGGACTGGGCTACAGAGATGCCAAAGTAGAGGGGGAAAGCCTAGTCCTATCGAAGACTAGCATCTTCAGCATCTTCATCAGTCTTGCAGCATCAGAAGAGTGCAGAAACATAATGTAAAGTATAGTAGTGTCATCAACCTCGCCCAGAGATTCTTCCTCGACTCCCTGCGAGAAAGCAATCCCAGAGCCATAATATCCATTTCATCTCAAGTCATCAGTTCTAGTTGTACCGATCGGGATACAACTCCGAGCGTCCGTTACCGTAGGACAGGCTATCGATAGATTGTTTCTTCCCTGCAGGGGTGCACCAACTTACCCACCACGCTCGCTTAACTCCGGCCGGACACACTTTTCTGGGTCATGCCCGGCCTCGGCCAAACGATACGCCGCAACCCGACCAAATACTTAACAGAGAGGTCAGCACGCTGGACTAAACCTATGCCCCCAGGGGTCTTGGGCCATCGCCCCGGGAACTCCTGCACGTTGCGAGGGCGGCCGAGAGCAGACCTAGCAACCCCTTAATACAAGCGCAGTTGCGTAACCAGTCCAACTCGGCGTGCGCCGCTCAGTCGCTGATGTCCATTAAGCTTCGGCTGAAGTATACGACGCAGAACGCCCATACTATGCCCACGTGATGGTTAGTGCTATCAGGCCAGAGGCCCCTCGGATCAAATATCCAAACCGTTAGTGGATTAGGAGCGCGGAAATGAGCAGAGACTCACGAAAGATGTGACCCCGTCGCCTCGTCTCGAGGAATTGCGGCAAGGGCGAGGAATGCCCGGCCACACCTCGTGTTCAACCCTCGGGCACCATCCAGGTCCACCCGATCCCACATCACTTCGCGAATAAGCTCGCGCGGGTACCCCTCACGGCCGACCCGTCTTTAGTATCATGGTTCAGTGTTCAGTCATAGTAACCAAAGTATCTGTGTGTCTGACACCAAGGGGAACCCTAAGGAATCACCCTCGATGGAATTCCCTCTGATGTTATCGTCAAGGTGAACGAAGGAGGAATCACCCACGAGGTCCACACTTGAGGAGTTGCGTGACGACGTCGTTATCGGGGGTGGTGTAGGAGGAATCACCCTCGCTTACCATGACCGAATAACTAACCTGCAAGGTTATCATCAGAAGTGCTGACAAGGTATCACCCTCGGCACTCGATAGTAACCCAGCAGTGTCGGCAACTTAGGGGGATGTGACGTGCGATGTCGGGGCCTGGTCTTCAATCCCGTTGCTCGGGTCTTCTGATCATCCAGCGGGGCAGTCGGGATAAATGGGGTCTCTGATGGTCTCTACCCAACCTATGCTAAACAGTTTAGGATAACAGATGAGTATCAACAGCAGGTTACAACTAAACAGGCTATGCAGCAGATATAGGACAACAGTAGCAAAAGTAACTTCTAATGCAAGCATAAGAGAGAAGAGAGTGGGCGATATCGGAATGCTCAAAATGGGGGTGCTTGCCTGTCTGCTCGACGGCAAGGGCAGGGTCGTCAACTGAGTCATCGGGCTCCTGAGCAGCGTCGACCTCGGGAGCTACGTCAACGTCGGGGTCTACCGAGAGAGAAGAGGGGGGAGGAAACAAGTAAATACATAGCAACGATGCAATACAGGGCATGCTAAGACTATGATACAGTGCAGGGTTGCCTGAAGTATGTCTAAGTCATTTTTAGTTATTTTAGGATTAAGGTGGGATTTATTTACCGGTGACTATGCACTATTCATCTATCGGAATCGGGTTCGGAGTTACGAGTTCTTCTACGTAGGGGGTTCCGACAAAGAAACAGACGACACAATCAGATTCGTCTCGTCGTTCTGAGCAAGTTTCATGTTTTAAGTTTTTCGACCTGAGCTACGGTTTAAAAGTTATGAATTTTCAAAGTTTAAATGATTTTCTGGAATTATTTTATTTAACAGAAAATGATATATGACATCAGCATGACTCAGAGATGATGTCAGCAGTCAACAGAGACGCTGACCTGGGCCCACATGTCAGTCTCTGTTGGGCTAATTGTGGATTAATTAAACTAACAGAGTGATTAGTGGGGTGGGCCCCTGATGTCAGTGACTAATTATCTAAATAATTAATTAACAGGTTTTAATTAATAGTTTTATTTATTTTAAAAACGTTTTAACTGGTGGGGCCCGCATGTCAGTGGGCCTGAGTGCCCAGTCAGCATAGTTGACTAGGTCAAAGGGGTCAGCGGGGCCCACCCGTCAGTGACTCAGGGGGACCCACATGTCAGGCCACGTCGGCGCCGGCCGGAGACAGCTCCGGCGACCTCAAACGCGGCGGCGCGGCGCCGGAGTACGTCGGATTTGCTCCACACATCACCAAATCACGCGCGGTAACTTGCGTTCGAATGGCCGTAACGATCTGCGCCGACTGGCGGCGGCGTCGGACCGAATGGTCGCCGGAAAAGGGGCCGGTGACAAGCTTAGGCAGCAGCGCGATCGGGACCTCGTCAGGGACTAGGTTAGGAGGCACGGGGAGACACGCGGTCGGGCTGGCTGGGCTCCTGGGAGCACCAGGAGCACATCTGTGGCCTCGGACGAGCGTGACAGCGCCCTTAGCGGCGGCCACAAGCTCGACGGCGGCGAGCTGAGCACGGACATGTCGGCGGCTAACTATGGCGCACGGCGAGGCCAACAGAGAGTAGCAGTAGATGGAGAGGCTCACCGAGCGGCACGCCGATGGCCCTTGGAAGATTAGGAGTTGCAGAGGCGTCGCCGGCGAGGAGGGAGATCACTGGCGGCCGAAAGAAGACGAGGTCGATCCAGCTCCTCAGTGCTTCCCCGCTCCAACTGAGACCACCGTTCGATGAAGTAGTCGATGGCAGAGCTCCTCGACAAGTCGGCGGAGCGAGGTGGTAGCTGTGGCCACGGAGATGGGCGAGGGACGGCGGCAACCTCGTCGGCGCCGATGGGTAAAAGGAGGAGAGCGCGAGGGGAGAGGGGAGAAGTGAGCGAGGAGGCCAGGGGAAGGGAGGAGGAGTCCCTTATCCCCTCGGCTGCCCCTGTAGTGTCGACGGCGCTGCGCTGTCGACGTCGCACCGGCGAGCGCGCGCTCGACCACAGCGGCGCTGACACGCAAGGGAGACGAGGGAGATGGGCCCAGTGGGCTGGTCCAGGGGCACTGTGCACTTAGGCCCAGTGCATAGTGCCTCATTTCATTTTTCTTATTTCTGTTTTCTATTTTCTTTATTTATTTTCTATTTGGTAATTGTTTAGGCCACTTTGCACTTTTACAAAATATGAAAGTTGACCCAAATATTACTGTTCAATGTTAGCTTTCACCAAAAAAATGGTTTGGGCAAAGTTGGGTTTCATTTGAATTTGATTTTAATATAAATGGATTAAATAATTTTGTTTTAGTGTTGTTTCATATTGTTGGAGTCATTTAAGTAGTTCCAATTCCATTGTTTATATTTTTATGAGTGCTTCTGGAATATTTGCTATTTAGTGAACATTTTTCCCATAGTGTTTGAGCAAGTTGATTTTGCATTTTTGAATTTGAGTTGATTTTCAGTTAGGATTTGAATTGTTGGGATTAATCACTATGACTAGGCACTACAAATGATATGACTTGGCATTATTAGCAGTTGATCACAGTGACTAATACACAGGGGTGTTACAAGTCCTCCTCCTCTAAAAGAAATTCTCGTCCCGAGAATTTAGGAGGTAGAAGGAAAGAGGTCGGGATATTCTTCCCGAAGATGATCCTCGCGTTCCCAAGTGGCTTCATCTTCAGTATGATTCGACCACTACACTTTCAGGAACTTGGTCGTCTTCTGACGAGTTCAACGTTCAGCTTTATCGAGAATGCGGATGGGATGCTACTTATAAGAAAGATCATCTTGCAACTGGAGCATCTCGTGATCCACTGCGCGGTGTGGAGATTCCTTGAAGCATTTACGGAGTTGTGACTCATGGAAGACATCATGGATATGAGAGAATTGTGGTGGCAACTCCAATTTATATGCCACCTGTCCACGTCTAGCCACGATGCGGAAGGGACCAATATAGCGAGGAGCTAGCTTGCCCTTGATTCCGAAACGACGGGTGCCCTTCATAGGAGTGACACGGAGATAAGCTCGATTACCTGGTTGATAAGTCAGACCCCATCGTTTGCGATCATAATTACTCTTCTTGCGGTCCTGAGCCGCCTTGAGATTATCTCAGACAATCCTGACTTGTTCTTCGGCATGTTGAATAATGTCCGGTCCCACGAGAGATCGTTCCCCAGTTTCTGACCAATTCAGAGGGGTTCGACACTTACGTCCATACAGAACTTCGAAGGGGGCCATTTTCAAGCTGGCTTGATAGCTGTTGTTATAAGAGAATTCGGCATACGGGAGAGATTCCTCCCACTTATTACCGAATGATATAACACAAGCACGAAGCATATCTTCAAGCACTAGATTTACTCGCTCGACTTGGCCTTGGGATTGAGGATGATAAGCTGAACTCCATGTAATGTGAGTTCCCGTAGCTTGTTGGAAACTTTCCCAGAACTTGGATGTGAAAAGACCACCACGGTCCGAACTGATTTCCTTCGGAATACCGTGGAGTGAAACAATTCTGGAGATGTAAAGTTCTGCTAACTGGCTAGCAGTGATAGTCTCTTTGACAGGCAGAAAATGTGCAACTTTGGAGAGTTGGTCGATGACGACAAGAATAGCATCGTGACCTTTCTGAGACTTGGGAAGACCAGTAATGAAATCCATTTGCACTTTATCCCACTTCCACAAAGGAATAGGGAGTGGTTGAAGAATTCCAGCAGGCTTCTGATGTTCTGCTTTCACACGACGACAAACATCACATTCAGCAACATATCGAGCAATGTCCTGCTTCATTTTAGACCACCAGTACCTCTATCGAAGATCGCGATATATCTTGGTACTACCCGGATGGATAGACAGCGGTGTATCATGAGCCTCCTTCATGACCTTGTCTGTCATAAGCTCGAAGCGAGGTACTATAATGCGGTCTCGGAAATATAAAGTTCCATGTTCAGCAATCGAGAAATCCCTATACTTCTCAAGGTGAAGTTCTTTCTTCATCAAGTCAATTTCAGCATCTTTGGCTTGTGCTTCTTTAACAGCTTTCTCAAGGTCTGGCTGTACCACAAGGTTATTAAGAGAACCCTGCGGAATGATACAGATGTTCAACTTTCGCAATTCTTCATAAAGCTGGGGTTGAGCTTGCTTAACCATGAGGTTGTTGCAATAGGACTTGCGGCTCAAGGCATCGGCCATCACATTAGCTTTGCCAGGAGTATAATAAATACCACAATCATAGTCCGTAATTGTTTCCAACCATCGTTGTTGACGAAGATTAAGATCCGGTTGGGTGAACAAGTACTTCAGACTCTGATGATCGGTATAAATCTCACGCCGATTTCCAAGAAGGTAATGTCGCCACTGTTTCAAAGCATAGATCACAGCAGCGAGTTCAAGATCATGCATTGGATAATTTTCTTCATGAGGATGCAATTGACGCGAAGCATAAGCAATTACTCTTCGTTCTTGCATTAGGACACAGCCTAATCCCTGATGAGAGGCGTCACAATATATGACAAAGTCCTTACGAGAATCAGGAGGAGCAAGCACTGGAGCAGAAGTAAGCTTGTCCTTGAGGGTCTGAAAACTTTCCTGAAATTTGTCTGTCCACTCAAACTTAACGCCTTTGTGGAGAAGATTAGTCAGGGGCTTGGCAATCTTGGAAAAGTTCTCGACAAATCGGCGGCAATAACTCACAAGGCCGAGAAAACTTCTGACTTGCTTGGCATTCTTCGGAGGGGTCCAGTCAAGAATAGCCTGAACACGCTCCGGGTTAACGGCAATGCCGTCCTTGGAAATCACATGTCCAAGGTAGGTCACTTTAGAAAGCCAGAATTCACACTTAGAGTACTTGGCATACAACTGGTGCTCTCGAAGCCTCTCCAGAACAAGGCGAAGATGTTCGGCATGTTCTTCCTTATTCTTCGAATATACCAGAATATCATCCAGATATACCACGACGAACTTGTCGAGGTAATCCATGAATATATAATTCATCAGGCGGGAGAACGTAGCTGGAGCATTCGTTAGGCCGAATGACATGACGGTGTATTCATAGGAGCCATAATGGGTAACGAAGGCAGTCTTCGGAATATCCTCTTCGCGGACACGGATCTGTTGATAACCCAACCTCAAGTCGAGTTTAGAGAAGACCGAAGATCCAGCAAGTTGATCATATAAGTCATTGATCCAGGGAAGCGGATATTTATTCTGAATGGTTGCCAGGTTGATAGGACGGTAATCTTGAACCAACCTATTCGTACCATCTTTCTTCTTGACAAAGAGAGACGGTGCTCCCCAGGCAGAGGAACTGGGACGGATGAAGCCCTTCTTAAGTGATTTATCGATTTCTTCCTTAAGCTCAAGAAGGTGGTGCAGAGGCATCTTGTAAGGGTGCTTCGCAATAGGAGTTGTGCCAGGCTTCAAGTCGATAACAAACTCGACAGCTCTAGCAGGGGGTATTCCTGGAAGTTCTTCTGGGAAAACATCCTGGAATTCGCAGACAACTGGAACGTTCTCTATCCCCTCAAGCGGAGAAGCGTTCAACGCATTCAAGGCATAAATCTGAGCCTCGGCGTTCTGAGTGATATGAGCTCGGTAATTCACTAACTCATCTGATGGATGAAGGAGGTGTACAACTTTACTGGCACAATTAATTGAGGCGTAGTGAGCCTTCAACCAATCCATTCCCAGTATAAGATCAATCTTGGAGGATTTGAAAATAATGGGAAATGCCTGGAACTTCAACCCCTCAATTTCAATAGTGACTTCGGGGGTGAATAAGGAGGCTCAGCATTGGCCCGCGGGAGTGTTAACCGCTAGTGGATATTGCAAGCTTTCATATTTAATGCCATGCATGAATGCAAATTCTTCCGACATGAATGAATGCGATGCTCCTGAATCAAATAAAACAGATGCTGGTACTGAATTAATGAGAAGTGTACCCATCACAGTTTCAGGTTGATCCTGAGCTTCAGCCATGTTGACGTGGTAGTTCTGCCCACGACCATAAGAAGGTCTGGCATTGTTGTTACGTTGCTGAGGAATACCACGGCCATTACCTCGACCAGCAGAAGGCAGGGCTAGTTGATTCTGATTCTGAGAACAATCTCTGGCACGGTGACCTGGCTGGCCACACTTGAAGCATAGTCCACTGTCAGGACGTGGTGCGGGAGCTCAAGGTGGTGGAGCTCGAAGAGGCTGCCTCGGTGGTGGTGGAGGCAGACGAGGTGCAGCATATGCTGGCCTGTACACTGGAGCTGCTGGATGGTACATGCTCTGTGGAATCCATATGCGGCACTTCTGGGAGGACGAGCCCGAAGATGAGCCCGCTTCACGAGTGCGTCTGGTCGCTTCCTTGTGCTTCTTCAGTCCAGTCTCGACCAGGATAGCCTTATTCACCAAGGTGGCGAAGTCAGGATAGTCTTGGATGAGCAGGGCTAACTGAATGCCATGGTGCAGGCCTTCACGAAACTTCTCCTGCCTACGAGCATCAGTGGGGATGTCTTCTTCAGCGTAGCGAGACAAATCAAGGAACTCTTGCTGATAAACTTGCATAGTCTTGTTACCTTGAACGAGACTACGGAACTCGACCTTCTTCCGGGCTATGACAGCTTGAGGAATGTAGCGGGCACGGAAAGCAATCTTGAATTTTGCCCAAGTGACGACGGTACCAGGTGGTAGGGTCTATCGGTGAGTGGTCCACCATTGTGATGCGGGACCCTTCAGTAGGTATGTCGCAAAGGTGACATAATTGGCCAAGGCGACATCAGCAGACTCCATCTCATAGGAGATGTCACGCAGCCAGTCATCGGCATCCAGCGGGTTGACTATGTTGCGAAAGAACGACGGGTTGAGTCGCATAAATTCTGGCAAGGTGATGGAAGGTGGCGGCTGGTCGGCATTGGGACGAGGGAACTGTTGCATAATCCCCGTCATGAACTGACGGTTGAGTTCAAACTATTGCATCATCGCAGCCATATAGTCAGGCGGTGGCGGCGGAGGTGGATTGTTATCAGCCATCCTGCTAAATCAACGGGGGTAGTTTAGCAGATGCCGTTGCGAGTGTTTAGGAACAAACATGATGTAACACGACAGAATTTAAGTAGTACAACAGATGCTTAATAGTAGTCATTAAGTCATACAGTTCCATACAGAGTCGGTTACATTCGGACAGCATAACGGCGCAAATTCAAAAGCTAGACATGCTAGGCGGCGCGCAGGCATGCGGTAAAGAAGTACACAACAAGACATAGCAAAGGCTACATCAACGTCGGAGAAAACCACTGAAACGGGGTAGCTGCAAGTGCGGACGACGGACGTTCATCGCAGAAGGATCCTGCGCTCCATGTGCACTCTGATGCAGAACCCGTTCTCGAACTGAAAGAAGAGGTCCACGTGCAGGCGTGTGACCTCCCACAGCATGGCAATCGATCCCTGGTGGCATCTCAGTCCTGCGCGGGTAAAGGATATGCTCCGGATGTATCCCTGCACGAACAGCTGGTAGCAACTGCGTCATAGCCTCGTATAGTCGTGCTCGAGTGGCAAACAACTCGACAGCAAGAGCGCGAATAGTGCGATCCAGAGCCTGAGTACACTGAATCAGAACTCGCTGATCGTAGCGACGAGGCTCGTACGGGGCATAGGTAGCTGTGTAGTATCCCGTAGCATCTCCAGCAGGGGCATACGGAATGTATCGGAACTCAGAGTCATCCAAGCTAGCACTGTGCTCTCCTCGGAGATGTGCGACAGCAGAGTAGGTGGCATCATGGACTGCCATCTCAATCGTCACACCGATACCGTGAAAACGATGCAGCTCAGTGTCTGAGTCATCCTGCTGATCGTAGATGTGAACATCAGCGTAGTACTGCTCCTGGTTGAACTCACGATAAACCTCATAGACCATGTACTCGGGGCACCAGCGGTATCCCAGCCTGATCAAGAGGGCGATCAGAACAGCTGGAAACCCAGGGACGTCTCGAGCCCAGGTGCAAAGCACAAGCTGCGTCGTAGGGCGTGGGGGAAACAGACGGTCCATCTGAAACATAGAAGTTCAGGATTGTCATTCGACGACGAGAAATATAACAGATCTCGAATGGAAAGGTTAAACAAAACAATGGAAAGGAAAAATGATTATCAGACTAATCAGATCAATGACAGGGAAATCGCACTGATATCCAGCTCTCTAGATGGATGGAATTTATGAGATCCTAAGTGTCGGTGTTAATAAATTTATTAAACCCGAATAGAAGAGAGATCAAAGTCTCAGAGTAAAGATGAGGAATAAAAGATCCTAATACCACCCAGTTGGCGACGTGGGCCCGTAAGCCACACAGCCAAGTTAGTAAAAGAGTTTTTCAGTTTCTAGACTCAACTTTGGCCAAGGAATTGGATAGGGGGATTCCTAGAGGCAGTCGGCTCTGATACCAACCTGTGACGCCCCCGGCTTAATCGTGCACTAACCATACACGCAAATGCACATGATCAAGCCTAAGGACTCACTTGAAGATATCACAGCACAACTCTAAAACATAAATAAAGTCATACAAGCTAAATATTACAAGCCAGGGCCTCGAGGGCTCGAATACATAGCTTGATGGCATACAAGTGTCAGCGGAAGCATCAGATATCTAGGTACAGATATATTACAGAAACAGAGTTAAGCCTTTATGAAGGCAGGGCAAAATAAAATACTACGATCGAAAGGCGTAGGCCTCCTGCCTAGGACCCTCCGAATCCTACTCCAGGTCATCAGTCGGCTCCTTGTAGTAGTACTCGCCGGGAGGGTAGTAGTAGTAGCCGTAGTCGCCGACGGGGGCAGCTAACTCAGGGGCTCCGTCATCTGGCGGCGTCAAATGGATATGGGGAGAAAAAGAAAATAAAGCAAACATGAGTACTCATCCGAAGTACTCAGCAAGCAAGGATCTACACTACATATGCAACATTTTCAAAGGGGGATGTATATGTGGACTGGGCTGTAGAGATGCCACAGTAGAGGGGGAAAGCCTAGTCCTATCGAAGACTAGCATCTTCAGCATCTTCATCAGTCTTGCAGCACCAGAAGAGTGCAGAAACATAATGTAAAGTATAGTAGTGTCATCAACCTCGCCCAGAGATTCTACCTCGACTCCCTGCGAGAAAGCAATCCCAGAGCCATACTATCCATTTCATCTCAAGTCATCAGTTCTAGTTGTATCGATCGGGATACAACTACGAGCATCCGTTACCGTAGGACAGGCTATCAATAGATTGTTTCTTCCCTGCAGGGGTGCACCAACTTACCCACCACGCTCGCTTAACTTCGGCCGGACACACTTTTCTGGGTCATGCCCGGCCTCGGCCAAATGATATGCCGCAACCCGACCAAATACTTAACAGAGAGGTCAGCACGCCGGACTAAACCTATGCCCCCAGGGGTCTTGGGCCATCGCCCCGGGAACTCCTGCACGTTGCGAGGGTGGCCGAGAGCAGACCTAGCAACCCCTTAATACAAGCGCAGTTGCGTAACCAGTCCAACTCGGCGTGCGCCGCTCAGTCGCTGACGTCCATTAAGCTTCGGCTGAAGTATACGACGCAGAACGCCCATACTATGCACACGTGATGGTTAGTGCTATCAGGCCAGAGGCCCCTCGGATCAAATATCCAAACCGTTAGTGGACTAGGAGCGCGGTAACGAGCATAGACTCACGAAATATGTGACCCCATCACCCCGTCTCGAGGACTTGCGGCAAGGGCGAGGAATGCCCGGCCACGCCTCGTGTTCAACCCTCGGGCACCATCCAGGTCCACCCGATCCCACATCACTATGCTAATAAGCTCGCGCGGGTACCCCTCAGGGCCGACCCGTCTTTAGTATCATGGTTCAGTGTTCAGTCATAGTAACCAAAGTATCTGTGTGTCTGACACCAAGGGGAACCCTGAGGAATCACCCTCGATGGAATTCCCTCTGATGTTATCGTCAAGGTGAATGAAGGAGGAATCACCCTTGAGGTCCACACTTGAGGAGTTGCGCGACGACGTCGTTATCGGGGGTGGTGTAGGAGGAATCACCCTTGCTTACCACGACCGAATAACTAACCTGCAAGGTTATCATCAAAAGTGCTGACGAGGTATCACCCTCGGCACTCGATAGTAACCCAGCAGTGTCGGCAACTAAGGGGGATGTGACGTGCGGTGTCAGGGCCTGGTCTTCAATCCCGTTGCTCGGGTCTTCTGATCATCCAGCGGGGCAGTCGGGATAAATGGGGTCTCTGATGGTCTCTACCCAACCTATGCTAAACAGTTTAGGATAACAGATGAGTATCAACAGCAGGTTACAAGTAAACAAGCTATGCAGCAGATATAGGACAACAGTAGCAGCAGTAACTTCTAATGCAAGCATAAGAGAGAAGAGAGTGGGCGATATCGGAATGCTCAAAATGGGGGTGCTTGCCTGTCTGCTCGACGGCAAGGGCAAGGTCGTCAACTGAGTCGTCGGGCTCCTGAGCAGCGTCGACCTCGGGAGCTACGTCGACGTCGGGGTCTACCGAGAGAGAAGAGGAGGGGAGGAAGCAAGTAAATACACAGCAACAATGCAATACAGGGCATGCTACGACTATGATGCAGTGCAGGGTTGCCTGAAGTATGTCTAAGTCATTTTTAGTTATTTTAGGATTAAGGTGGGATTTATTTACCGGTGACCATGCACTATTCATCTATCGGAATCGGGTTCGGAGTTACGAGTTCTTCTACGTGGGGGGGTTCCGACAAAGAAACAGACGACACGATCAAATTTGTCTCGTCGTTCTGAGCAAGTTTCATGTTTTAAGTTTTTCGATCTGAGCTACGGTTTAAAAGTTATGAATTTTCAAAGTTTAAATGATTTTCTGGAATTATTTTATTTAACAGAAAATGATATATGATGCCAGCATGACTCAGAGATGACATCAGCAGTCAACAGAGACGCTGACCTGGTCAAACCTAACATGTGGGTCCAGTGGGACCCACATGTCAGTCTCTGTTGGTCTAATTGTGGATTAATTAAACTAACAGAGTGATTAGTGGGGTGGGCCCCTGATGTCAGCGACTAATTATCTAAATAATTAATTAACAGGTTTTAATTAATAGTTTTATTTATTTTAAAAACGTTTTAACTGGTGGGGCCCGCATGTCAGTGGGCCTGAGTGCCC
Organism: Thinopyrum elongatum; assembly: GCA_011799875.1. Taxonomy (NCBI): domain Eukaryota; kingdom Viridiplantae; phylum Streptophyta; class Magnoliopsida; order Poales; family Poaceae; genus Thinopyrum; species Thinopyrum elongatum. Next base: position 105,996,094 of record CM022302.1, read on the forward strand.
AGTTAGCATAGTTGACTAGGTCAAAGGGGTCAGCGGGCCCCACCCGTCAGTGACTCAGGGGTACCCACACGTCAGGCCACGTCGGCGTCGGCCGGAGACAGCTCCGGCGACCTCAAACGTGGCGGCGCGTCGCCAGAGTGCGTCGGATTTGCTCTACACATCACCAAATCACGCGCGGTAACTTGCGTTCGAACGGCCGTAACGATCCGCGCCGACTGGCGGTGGCGCCGGACCGAATGGTCGCCGAAAAAGTGGCCGGCGACAAGCTTAGGCGGCAGCGCGATCGGGACCTCGTCGCGGACTAGGTTAGGAGGCACGGGGAGACACGCGCTCAGGCTAGCTGGGCTCCTGGGAGCACCAGGAGCACATCTGTGGCCTCGGACGAGCGTGACAGCGCCCTTAGCGGTGGCCACAAGCTCGACGGCGGCGAGCTGAGCACGGACATGTCGGCGGCTAACTACGGCGCACGGCGAGGCCAACAGAGAGGAGCAGTAGATGGAGAGGCTCATCGAGCGGCACGCCGATGGCCCTTGGAAGATTAGGAGCTGCAGAGGCGTCGCCGGCGAGGAGGGAGATCACCGACGGCCGAGGAAGAAGACGAGGTCGATCCAGCTCCTCAGTGCTTCCCCGCTCCAACTGAGACCATCGTTCGATGAAGTAGTCGATGGCGGAGCGAGGTGGTAGTTGTGGCCGCGGAGATGGGCGAGGCACGGCGGCGACCTCGTCGGGCGCCGATGGGGAAAAGGAGGAGAGCGCGAGGGGAGAGGGGAGAAGTGAGCGAGGAGGCCAGGGGAAGGGAGGAGGAGTCCCTTATCCCCTCGGCTGCCCCTGTAGTGTCGGCGGCGCTGCGCTGTCGACGCCGCACCGGCGAGCGCGCGCTTGACCACAGCGGCGCTGACACGCAAGGGAGACGAGGGAGATGGGCCCAGTGGGCTGGTCTAGGGGCACTGTGCACTTAGGCCCAGTGCACAGTGCCTCGTTTCATTTTTCTTATTTCTGTTTTTTATTTTCTTTATTTATTTTCTATTTGGTAATTGTTTAGGCCACTTTGCACTTTTACAAAATATGAAAGTTGACCCAAATATTACTGTGCAATGTTAGCTTTCACCAAAAATTGGTTTGGGCAAAGTTGGGTTTCATTTGAATTTGATTTTAATATAAATGGATTAAATAATTCTGTTTTAGTGTTGTTTCATATTGTTGGAGTCATTTAACTAGTTCCAATTCCATTATTTATATTTTTATGAGTGCTTCTGGAATATTTGCTATTTAGTGAACATTTTTCCCATAGTGTTTGAGCAAGTTGATTTTGCATTTTTGAATTTAATTGATTTTCAGTTAGGATTTGAATTGTTGGGATTAATCACTATGACTAGGCACTGCAAATGATATGACTTGGCATTATTAGCAGTTGATCACGGTGACTAATACACAGGGGTGTTACAAGTTCTCCTCCTCTAAAAGAAATTCTCGTCTCGAGAATTTAGGAGGTAGAAGGAAAGAGGTCGGGATATTCTTCCCGAAGATGATCCTCGCGTTCCCAAGTGGCTTCATCTTCAGTATGATTCGACCACTGCACTTTTAGGAACTTGGTCGTCTTCTGACGAGTTCGACGTTCAGCTTTATCGAGAATGCGGATGGGATGCTCCTTATAAGAAAGATCATCTTGCAAATGGAGCATCTCGTGATCCACTGCGCGGTGTGGAGATTCCTTGAAGCATTTACGGAGTTGTGACACATGGAAGACATCATGGATATGAGAGAATTGTGGTGGCAACTCCAATTTATATGCCACCTGTCCACGTCTAGTCATGATGCGGAAGGGACCAATATAGCGAGGAGCTAGCTTGCCCTTGATTCCGAAACGACGGGTGCCCTTCATAGGAGTGACACGGAGATAAGCTCGATCACCTGGTTGATAAGTCAGATCCCGGTTCTGGACATTTGTCAGACAGATGACCGGAGGGGAACGGTTCCATATTCGGATAGTTAGGGACGTGTGACGGATGAGCAGACCGCATATTCGGATTCGTCTCGTCGTTCTGAGCAATTTTCATGTACAAAGTTTTTCGATCTGAGCTACGGATTATTTTCTATGATTTTCTAAAGATTTAAACTAAATTCGGGAATTATTTAAATTATTGAATCCAACATTATCCGAAACAGTGCTTGCTGATGTCAGCATGACAACACAAGTTAATTAGACAGAACTGATTAGTCCTAATTAGGTGATTAGTTTAACTAAGTTTAATTAGTTTAATTAAACAAATTAATTAAGTTAATTAATTACTTAATTTATTAACTAATTAAATTTATTATTAATTATTTATTTTTATTTTTAATTGTTTTCCTTTTTAATTCCTTTTTTTTAATTACAGGGGCGGGCCCCACGTGCAGTGGCACAGGGGCCAATCGGGCGCGATGTAGCGGGCGAAACGGGTGCGGCGGGGCGAGGCAAGCGCGCGAGGCCAGGCGCAGGTGGGGCGCAGCAGGCGCGGCCAGGGGAGGCGCCGCGGGAGCGCGCGAGCGGGCAGGGGCGGTGGCTGGCGGGCGTGGCGGCGAGGTGCGCGCGGGCAAGGCGGAGGCGCGGGCATGCGCGCTAGTGCGAGCGGCCGCTGGCCGGGACGAGCGACGGGGATAGAGGGAAGGGGAGGCCGAGCCTCACCAGCGAGCAGGGGTTCGGGGTTCGGCGAGGCGCGACGAAGCGGCTCAAGGAGGCGGTCAGGGACGGCCGGTGAGGTGGAGGGGCGACGGGTGACGGCGGTTCGGGGCGGCGTCGAGGTCGTGCACCGATCCCGCTATGGATCAGGGAGGGGGTGAGGACGGGGAGGCAAGCGATTGGGTCGAGGCGGCGATGGCGGGGCGGCACCGCAAACAACGAGCGGCGTCGGGGCGAGCGGCGTGCGCCCGATCCCGATCCAGTTCGGGACGAGGAGGGGGGGGTGGTAGGAGGATCAGGGCCAAGGGGAGGGGGACGACTTCCAAAAGAAGAAGGGAATTAACGGGGGCGAGAGGGGGCAGGGGGGAGGGGGGGGGGGAGGGAGAGGGGGTGGGAAACAATCAAGGGAGGGAAGAAGGGTCGGATAGCCAAGAAGGGGAAAGAGGAAAGGGGGAAGGGGGGGGGGCCTTTTGCCCTTTTTTTTAGCATCTGTTTTATTTTCTTTCACATATATTTTAGTTTTGTAAGGTAAACAAATGATCCCTAAATTCATATTATCACTAAGCACACTGCCGTAAAAAGTTTAACCTCCAAATAAATTAGTTTGACAATTTAATAATTATATAAGGCATTTAAAAATTGGTTTTTCTGTTGTTTCAATTGATTAGCCCATTTAAACATTTTTATTCCAAGTTGGATTTTTGCATGATTATTATCCAGGGAATAATTGCCACTAGATGAACATTTTAGTTCACATGTTTGTGGATTTAAATTATTCACTTATAATTTGAATTTGAATTGGTTTGATTTTTCCCTAAATGATAATTTGACTTAGACAAACTTGATGACATGGCATTATCACAAGGGGATTACTGTAGCCATTACATAGGGATGTTACAGCAACGTGCTCGCTATAGTCAACTCAGTATAACAGGAGCAGAAGCTTTCCATGTTGCATCAAATGATCCATTCGTGTTCGATGAGTTGATACAGTGTCTACAGAATATAATAGCTAAGAAAAAGGTCCCTGATGATGATGATGTTGGTCGTAGAAGGAATGTGCATGAGGAGGCACGTGAGCCGGAACAACATGTTGATGTCATAAGTGATCCTGTGAAAGTTTCCACGAAAGGAGCACCTAAAAAGAGCAAGACAGAGCGGGCAAAGAAAGATCCAAATGTTACAAAAACTGGAAGACCAAAATCATTTTCTGAGAGAAAACCTGGTCCTCTTTGTGGCCTATGTCGCGAAGAGGGCCATAGACGGCAAACGTGCCCACAGAATGAAAAGTAAGTTTTACAGTTTTTTTTATCGTATTTTGTTCTTTACAATTGTCTGATGAGTTGTTTACAATTTGCTATGTAGGTACCAGGCATAGAGATGAAGTTTTATTAATCAATGCAAGGCAGAGTTAAATTCGCATGTCATTCTGATGCTAGACATACTATATATGCAGACAATTTTTTAACGTTTTATTGTGGCTTTCGTGGGAGACTAAACGATACATGCGTGTCCAACTATTATTGGTACTATATTCTGAGACGAAATGTTATAAGTGTGTGCAACTATTATTGCTATGTAATGTTTGTCTGAAACTATTATTTTTGTTGTGTTAATATGTATCAGTTTGTATTGCTGTTGTTGTTTTTATCAAAATTGTATTCGCGGCGGTAATGTTTTTGCTACGTAATGCTGTTGTTTGTATTCGCGGCGGTCATGTTTAAAAAAAAATACCCACGCCGTCCTGAGTTGGCGCTAACGAGAAGGCAGAGCGGCGCGGCGGCAACAACGTGGCAACCCAAGGCATGAGGAGAGCATTTGATCTTATGAGGGGACGGCGAGGCGGCTATTTAAGCCGGTCCGCGCGTCCCTCAGCATGTGGGACTAAACTACTGAACGGGCGTCTGGGCAGAAGCTGCAGTCGCGGCTGCTCGGGCCGCTGGGCGCACCGCGTTGGTCGGCCCAGTAAATGCGCGGGTGGGGCGAAATGGCACAGTGTGTACGTCAGCCCACTAACTACGCGCGTCGGGCGCGTGGGCTGGCCCTTTAAGGTCGTCTGGGGTGCCGGAGGGGACGTTGGCACGGTGCGCCGCATAGTTTTAGTCCCACCTCGCCCGGCGAGGGACGCCACGACCGTTTTATATACCCAGCTCGCCGCCCCTCTCACAAGCTCACTACACATACCGACTATGACTGCCCTGTTGTTCGCCGTCGCTGGGCCGCTCGGCGGCCGAAAGGCCGTCCCTTTTGCCTTCGGGCTTGATCGGGACGGTTCAAGTAAAGTCACCATGCGCGCCCGGCCACGGATGGGCCTCTTTTTTCATATATATATTTTTTGACATAGATTAATTTTTTTTGTTATACTAAACACACGACAAAAGTCATGACAGCAGTAATACATTAATAAAATATATCATATTTCACACTTAAACAATGAAAATGATGAATCAAATGAACCCATATAAGAAAGAATTTTAAAGTGACATGTCTCATATCCTTTAACAAAGTAGCATAATGAATTTTAAAAGTGCCATGTCGCATTACAATCCAACAAAGTAATAAGTACCCAACAACGGCAGGGAAACCTTCTGCGGGACTAAAACCCTACCGATGCTAATACCTATTCCTTCTCCATGATTTTAACAATTTTCATCTTGACCTTATCCAATGTGTTGACCTCCAAAAAAATAATTTCCGCGACAATACGTGGCCTTGACGCATTAATCTCTTGCTGGTCAGATTCATATGTCCAGCGATCTCCGTCCCAGTGTTCTATGCACCTCATCACAAAAAGTCCACATGACACTCGAAAAAACACGTGCGATCAGCTTAGGATGTAACATGCAATTTGCTTGTAGTACTGGTATGAAGTATGAACTTACCCATCTGTTTGCCTCGGCATTTCGTACTCATTTATTGGCCATGATGACACATCTGGATATTTTTTTGCTTCAAGAGTTGAGTTGGCCTCCATAATATCTTTAGAGATTTCCGCTCTCTGAAACAAATTAACGAAACCAGAATATATGCATGTCCCAATATTTTTGTTCATGTGAGTGCGAAAATTTTAGCTTACCAGTGTGTTAATCATATTGCGAACTCTTGGGCTAATTGCGCCATTAGAATTAGAGTCAAGAACTTGAAACTCCTCCTTCACGGTGTGCATCACTATTGTTATCCAATGATTGTCGTTAACGTGCATAGGAAAATATGCCTACATAACAACAAAATGATGTTAGTGTAATTAAACACTATTGAATAACAAAAACTTAATAAATATGAAAGCAATACCTTCTCCCATGCGAAATACTCATCCATCACTCTCGTGAGGACTTTCGTTTTCTTTGTAAGCTTCTCTGATTTTATATTATTTACAGACTTACTCTTTCCCCTAGCCCTATTTAAAAGAAATTTGGGAAACCACGTTGTTGATATGTGACGATCAGCAAAACCACGGGCCTGTAGGTGTCTACAATATGCATTGATGACCTGCATACATTAGTATACAATTTCTATCAACTTACGCAGTAGAGATGACAATTGTAGTAAAAACAAACTCATACTTACAGCGCCATTCAACCATTTATACCTGAAGACATCATGAAGCATAGCTGGCGTGCATATGTCCCCATCTGGTGGCGGCACATTAACCATAGTTTGGTGCGCATGCTTCTTTGACGATGCAAGAGTCTCAACAAAAAGTTTGGCTGCCTCAATGTGATCCGGAGTCATATTAAGTGAACTTGCTAGAATTGAATGTGGTGAAGCAAACAGACCTAGAACAATGTAGTTACCCTCAGTTAAATAATAACAATATTTACATAACACGTGAATGCAAAATAAAGTAGTATTAGACTTACTTTTTTTAACACGTTTCCTGCGGGTGGCCACACGGTCGTAGGGGGGTTGATAATATTTTGACGGATTTCGTTTGCGCTTACCTTCATTCTCCTTACTGCCATCAGCCTTAGCTATGTTGCACATTGTCGGGAAACTCTCAAACGTTTCTTCGGACTTTGTTGGTGACAAACCACCCATAGACTCGCCGGAAATATCAGCATTTTGCGGGGTTCGGGACATAGACGGAAAGTCTTTTGTCCGTACAGTTGATGCCAAAGACGGAGAGTTTCCATTATCCTCTATAATGAAAGAATCAGTAGCTTCACCATTACCCGGTGTCATGGCCGAGGCACCCGTGTCATCAACGGGCACGGAGGTATCATTCATACCCGTGAAAGATGTTTCTTTTTTTACGTCGGCGGGTGATTCAATTTCTGTCCAATATTTTGACTTGTACTTGCCATTCTCCCTCCGAACTCCTTCACCTACATCATCAAATTCGTCAACGCTGTCCCGCTTATAGGGCTTGTACATCACACCTTCCGTGTTCAACCTTTCAATTACCATCTACAAACACAAATGAAACACATTAAGTAGTTGAATAATTAAAGCACATTCGGTACAACTTCAAAATTACCTGTGCACATCTTTCGGGAATAAGCAGAACCTCCTTCTGAAGCAGTTTTATGCATGTCATCACACGGTCCATACTATAGTTCGTGTTAGATGAAACCGCCGATGTACTTGGCTTTCTACTCCTGCCACCGCCTTTCCGTTTAGCTGTCTTCGCTTCTTCCTCGGGGACAGTCCCTTCACGTGCAACCTTAGCGCGTCTATACTCTTCACTAATGCAGTAAATAATGAGTATACTTAAATAAATAAATTAAATAAATTAAATAACGAATATACTTAATTACTACGTGCAACAAATAATGAGTATACTTAATGACTTACATTGCCGGTACCCCGCCCGTGTATGTTGTCATAGTCGTCTCGCTTTTTCCCTTCCGTTTCTGGCCAGTTAAGCATTAGTGGGTACTCACGAGACAAAGGATCAAATGTATCCAGACCAATTGGCTCAAGTTTTTCCCAGTATATGTACTGCATAATAGTAAATACAATTAGTTTCACACATATAACACATACAAAATATATGTACATGCAACTATTACCAAATGAGTAGTACCTGAACAAGCGCCAAGTTCTCGATAGGCCATTTGAATTTTTCAAGATCTTCGGTCGTCTTTTTAATAGCATCCATGCACACCCCCAACGTGAAAGCGTTCCAATTGTATGACTTGATAGCATTGACGTCCTCCACCATTTTGTAATAACGATAAGGAACAAACTTGGTGGATTGTGGTGCTATGACTGTACCCATAAGAACCAGTACAACCCTTCTCACAAAATCATCATCATATGACTGACTATCAACAACCTTTTTAACCAAGTCATCTATCAGGATTAGGCCTGTTTTTTATCTAGAAACCGATTCGGAACAATTTTTTTGGCGCTAGTTGTACTGTTGCTATCGTGCTCATCACATCATCACCCTCGTTACGTAGCCCGAATATGTGATAAACATCTTCATTAAGCACAGTGATGCCGTCACTCTTTGTCCGAATAATAAATCGCTTTGTGCTAGCATCATACATTGTAATCATAAATTCCAATAAATTTTTCCTCATTTTCACCGGAGGAATTCTCAACATACTGTCCAAATTGGTGCCACGTAACCTCATGCGATGTCTAGGTGTGAATTTTCCCACCAACTCGCACCACTTCTCAACTGAACAGTACACATCTCCGTACTCTTGCATTCTAAATAAGAGGAACGTTATTTGACTAGTTACGAGATTTGAAAAAAATTACAACTGGGTTACTATTATAACTTCCGGCGACGCGACGTGCACCGGCAGCCTCCGTTGGCTATGCCCACTCGCTGTGGGTGAGAGTCGTGGCAGCCGCCTTCTGCCAACACCACCACGGTGGCCGACAGCCCGCCCTAGGGTTCTGGGTGCGGGCGAGTTTGCGGAGACGGCCACGGCCGGGCCGAGATCCAGGCCGCGCGCGTAGATGTCGGAGTAGATGGTCGTCGTGAGGGCGGCATCGAAGGGAGTTGCGACGGCGACGGTGGTACGACCGTGGGACCGGGGGGAGGTCGTGCGTGGAGGCGGCGGGGTTAGGCGGTCGTGGGGGAGGAACTGGCGGCGTAATTTCCCATGCCCATGCAGGCACGTACGGCGTCATACACATGGTCACGTCACCGTGGGCCCCGTGGGCCTGTCCCGTAAAACTTCCGCCGGCCGGCCCACGACGCTTGTTTCAAATCCCGTAACATGTATCGTAGTTTAGTACCACATCGCTCCTCCGGCGCGCCGTTGACTCCTTTATATACTTTTCTCTTTCAACATGAACAAACATCTGTGTTTGTTGGACTCTATTTGGAGGATATGCATGATCGATATGAGTCTTCGCCTGCTCAGAGCTTGCGAAAGTTCATACGGATCATGCATATTCTTCAAAAAGAGAGCAATAATCTCCGATGTTTTTTTAACGACGGAAAATATCCATCCGGTTTTTTTTGAGCAAAAACGTCCATTGTTTTTTTCTTACGATTAACACAAAATCCATCCTTTTAATTATTTAACGACGGAAAAAAAATCAGACTCTAAACTTTTTCCACACACTCGCATCACCAGGGGCATCATGCGTGCAAGTTTTTATCAGTTTTCGACAAAGTACGAATATCCTAAGGTTTTCTCGGCGAAAAACCCCTAAAACAGTGACCGATCGTGACGCAACGTGCGTTTGGTGTCCGAATTCGTTCCAGTCTTTCGTGGGGGCCTAAATTGTGCATGCCCACTCACTGGCAAAGTTGGGTGTCATTTCATGCATGACACCTAGTGTAGGAGATATGCCCTAGAGGCAATAATAAATGTTATTATTTATCTCCATGCTCATTATTATGTTTATGTTCCATGCTATAACTGCTACGGTTCTCGAGTCTGCAATAACCACGAGGCTCGGAGGAAGACTCATATGCACGTGTGGAATAATAAACGGTAAAATGTATTCCTAGTCAAGCCTCTATGACTGGCTCAAGTGTTGCATGATGGTTCTGTTTTCCTGATCATGGGCATGTCTATGCCAGCAACTTTGAGGGCACAATGTTAGAAGAACATTTGTGTTGAATCGACCCGAATTGATGTTATGCTATGAGATACATTCGTCATGAGTTAATGGTTAATAACACAGAGATAGTTAACGTTTGCATGATTCCTCAGACCATGAGAGTATCGAGTTTCTTCATGCTTGATTCATGAACTTTGGGGTTTGTTAAACGTCATCCGTAAATGGATGGCTATTACGGCGGCTTACGGGTTCATGGGAAAGTATGTCAAGTAACTTGATAGCTCAAGATTGGGATTTGCTCCTCCGACGATGGAGAGATATCTCTGGGCCCTCTCGGTGTTACGGTATCCATCGTCGTCTGGCCAGACACTTTGTGATTTGATCACGGGGATGCCGGAACACGGTAACGAGAAAAGAGAACAATACCGGTAACGAGGTAACTAGCATAGTGGACAAGTTGTTGATCCACGGGAATGCCAACATGTCTCACCTCGGGTATTTGTAACATATCGCGAAGCAACAGGAATAGCACACGGCAACTGGAGGTTCACTCGAATATTCATTCGTGTGGGTATAGGGGTCAATATGGGTGTCCACGGCTCCGATGTTGATCATTGATCGGAAGGGGTTCCGTGTCATGTCTATACTTCACCGAACCTATAGGGTCACACGCTTAAGGGTCATCTATCTGTTGAACGCTAGACAGGGAGTCTGAGAGAAAGTCACCGAAAATGTTTCGGACACAACGGAAGAGTTCCGAGAGAGAACACCGAAAGAGTTTCGGTAAAACCGAAAAGTTGTTTCGGAATATATTATTTGGTCAAAAAGGGTTTCGGCACCGCCTGGAAATTTTCAGAGGATGCCAGAATTGGTCTGGGAACTTCTGGGAATTTTCGGAGAGAAAAACCGGAAATGTTCCGAAACTGCCGTAACCGCTGTTAATGCTTTCCGCTGATGAAAACCACCGCACCGAAAATGTTTCGGATCATGCCCAGAATAATTTTAGAGGGTGCCGGAAATGTTCTGGGACCTTCTGGAATTTTTCAGAAAAAGTTTCGCGGAAAACATCTTGTCTCAGCGCGAGGGGACAAGATCCCACGAATCGGGGGTTGCATGTTTGGTGGCTTTTTGTCTAGGGAGCATGCATGTTTCATGGAGACATGTTGGTGGCTTGTTGGGCCCCCCCCCCATGGGGAGACAAGGTGTGGGCCGGCCCAAGGGCTGCCATGGTGGTGTCTCCTTGGTGCCCCCCTTGTGTTACCATTATGCCCTTTCATGTGTGACATGAAGCTTGGGTATTTTGGTATTTCAACATCCCACCCCACCCCTTGCCTTGGCCTATAAAAGGAGGAGAAGGGGCTGCCATTCTCCCCATCCCTTGCTCTCATACACATGCCAAGATGTTATCTGGCTTCTCTCTCCCTCCCACGAAAAGAGTTTCGTAGAGCCGAAAGGCTGTCTGGGTTCCGGCAGGGACTAGTTCTGGACGGCGAAGCCCTGCCGGATAGATGACACCGTATGTGTGCAACCCCGTAGAGAGGTCGTAGTTTCGATCTTAGTGCCCGAGGGGCTGTTCGAGAGTGCCTCCCGAAGGGCTGTCCAAGTGACGGTCCGAGTTCTGTGAGTCCTCCCGAAGGGCTGTCCGAGTGACCGCTCGAGTTTCAAAGGTCCTCCCGAAGGGCTGTCCGCGACACCGTCCGGGGGACTGTTCGACCGCCTCCCGGAGGGCTGTCCGAAGGGAAGATGAGCGTATACATCCTCGCGGTTGGGAGGTTGTAAATCCTAGCTGCGGGGATCTGCACCAACGATCGTCATCGACTCTACTTCCGCTGCGCTACGAGTCGGTAACGAAAATGATCAAACCTTGTATGCAGTCTCCATAGTGGTCCTGGGCTGGTGCGTAGGTCGGAAAATTTTTGTTTTCTGCTGCGTTCCCCTACACCTAGTAGCACCTGTAGAACCAGCACTAATCGGATCTGAAGGAGGGCATGTCCGAAGTGCGTTTTTTTTCTGCCTCCGTCATATGACCCCAAACTTTTTCCACACACCCGCATCACCAGGGGCATCATGCGTGCAAGTTTTTATCATTTTTCGACAAAGTACGAATTTCCTAGGGTTTTCTCGACGAAAAACCCCTAAAACAGTGACCGGTCGTGACGCAACGTGCGTTTGGTGTCCGAATTCGTTCCAGTCTTGCGTGGGGGCCTACGTTGTGCATGCCCACTCGCTGGCAAAGTTGGGTGTCATTTCATGCATGCCACCTAGTAGCACCTGTACAACCAGCACTGATCGAATCTGAAGGAGGGCAAGTCCGAAGTGCGTTTTTTTTCTGTCTCCGCCATATGACCCCAAACTTTTTTCACACACCCGCATCACCAGGGGCATCATGCGTGCAAGTTTTTATCATTTTTCGACAAAGTACGAATTTCCTAGGGTTTTCTCGGCCAAAAACCCCTAAAACAGTGACCGGTCGTGAAGAAACGGACAACCACCCAACCCCACCCAACCCACCCCCCTCGCACCCCTTCCCGCCCCCCCCCTCTCCCATCCCCTTCCCCCCCCCCCCCCCCCCCCCCCTCCCTCCCCCCCACCCCCCACCCCCGCGACCCCTCTCCCCCCCCCACACCCACCCCACGCCGCCCCCACCCACACCCCCCCCCGCCCCCCCCGTTTCCGGCCCCTTCCCGTGCCCGCCCCCCCCCCCCCTCACCCCCTCCCCCCCCCTTCCCTCCCCGCCCCCGCCCCCTACCCCCCCACCACGCCCCAAAATAAAACACAAAACAAACCAAACAAAAAAACACAAAAAAAACAAAACAAACCTCCGCCCCCCCCCTCCCCTCCCCCCCCCCACACTCTCCCTCCCCCAACCCCACCCCCCCACGCCCTTCCTCCCGTCCCCCCCCTCCCTCCCCCCTCCTCCCCTCCCCCCCCTCCTCCCCCCCCTCCCTCCCCCACCCCTTCCGCACCGGTCCATCTAGATAGAAGAGATGTGTAAAATAATGAGTTAACATGCATGCAGTATGGAGCAGGGGGAGGAGACCTAGAGTAGAGATGGGGGGGGGTGCACGGGTAGGGGAATGGTAGAAACACAAACAACAAGTGATACACCATTGAGAATCAGAAATATGATAAACACAGATAGAACTAGGAGAACAACGAGAGTAGCGCTCAAAGGGGTGAATGCAGAATTAAGAAGGAGCAAAGTGATGAAAAGACCAGGTGGACGAAGTTGAGCTGTGAGACGAAGTGCAAAGGTGGACGGGTGTTCTCTGGGGGGTGTAGATGTTATGGATGGTTTTGTTTTTGTGTCCGAATTCGTTCCAGTCTTGCGTGGGGGCCTACGTTGTGCATGCCCACTCTCGCTGGCAAAGTTGGGTGTCATTTCATGCATACCACCTAGTAGCACCTGTACAACCAGCACTGATCGAATCTAAAGGAGGGCAAGTCCGAAGTGCGTTTTTTTTTCTGTCTCCGCCATATGACCCCAAACTTTTTCCACACACCCGCATCACCAGGGGCATCATGCGTGCAAGTTTTTATCATTTTTCGACAAAGTATGAATTTCCTAGGGTTTTCTCGGTGAAAAACCCATAAAACAGTGACAGGCCGTGACGCAACGTGCGTTTCGTGTCCGAATTCGTTCCACTCTTTCGTGGGGGCCTACGTTGTGCATGCCCACTCGCTGGCAAAGTTGGGTGTCATTTCATGCATGCCACCTAGTAGCACCTGTACAACCAGCACTGATCGGATCTAAAGGAGGGCAAGTCCGAAGTGCGTTTTTTTTTGTCTCCGCCATATGACCCTAAACTTTTTCCACACACCCGCATCACCAGGGGCATCATGCGTGCAAGTTTTTATCATTTTTCGACAAAGTACGAATTTCCTGGCATTTTCTCGGCCCCGAATGCATTTCATAGGGTTTTCCAAAAACAATTATAAATATAAATTAAATATAATATAATAAACATAGTCCATTTTAAATAGTGTTTTAAATAATTATGGAACATTTTATAAATGACACATGAAATCACATAAATACAAAATAGTGTACGTATATGTACAATTTATAAAGTATAAATAAAAGTACATAAGTATAAACAATTTAGAGGTTTTGTTATATTTAAACATTTTATAAAGTATAAAAAAACTCATAAATAAAACACATTATTCTGAATAATGTTAAAAAAACTAAAAAACATAAAACGTCGCACGGCCCAGTAACGGCGCGCGTGCTAGCGGTGGATGGCGCGTGCGCCTTTTGTGGCCCAGTAACGGACCGTGTGGGCCGGCCCCCAGACGACGATGGGGGGGCTGGGGGTGGGGAAGGGGGCGCGCTTGTTTAGTCCCACCTCGCCCGCCGAAGGACGCCCCGACCGGCTTAAATAGCCGCGTTTGAACACCCAGGCATACTCACATCAAATGCCGGGCAGAGCGACAGCGCAGATTTAAACCCTAAATATATATATATGCTCTTTATATATATTAAAATAGATAAGATAGCTAGTAATAATGTCCTGTATAATACAGGACATTATTACTAGCTATCTTTTTTTTTGACCTCCTTCAGGTGAACCCAAATTTTTTTAAGGGATATGAAGTGCATTTTTTTCCCGACTCCGTCAGATGTACGAATTCGTTTAGTTCTTGGATTGACTGTGGGGATGGGCGGGCCCATTGAAGAGTGTTTCTTTAATAATTAATGAACATTTTTAACCGATTACGAAAAGCACATAAAAAGCATATAAATTCTAGATTAAAGAGTGTTTCTTTAATAATTATGAAACATTTTTTAAACGATAACAAAAAGCACATAAGAAGTAAATAATGCAAATTACATAAATAATGAAAACAGAACTATAAATATAAATTAAAATACATAAAGCACTCCTCGGACGTGACGCAACATGCATTTGGTGTCCGAATACCTTCAATTCTTGGATTGAGTGTGGGTGTGGGCATAAAAACTCACTTGCAAAAATTGAGGCCATTCTGAAGATGACAAAAAATTGACCTTGTTCTGCGGAGGCCGTTCGGGTAGGAGCGAAGGGCCCGTCTGAAAGCACTTTTTTTTCGACATCCTTCAAGTGAACCCAATTTTTTTCCATAGTCTTGTAGCATCATGACAAGCATGCATGAAAAGTTTCGTCGCTTTTTGCCACCCTATGTATTTTGTACGATTTTCCCGGTAAAAACACTATAAAGCACTCCTCGGACGTGACGCAACGTGCGTTTGGTGTCCGAATACCTTCAATTCTTGGATTGAGTGTGGGGGTGGGCATACCTGTTGGGGAACGCAGCATGCAATTTCAAAAATTTCCCTACGCTCACGCAAGATCTATCTAGGAGATACATAGCAACGAGAGGGGGAGAGTGTGTCCACGTACCCTCGTAGACCGAAAGCGGAAGCGTTTTATTAACGCGGTTGATGTAGTCGAAATTCTTCTCGTTCCGACCGATCAAGCACCGAACGTACGGCACCTCCGAGTTCTGCACACGTTCAGCTCGATGACGTCCCTCAAACTCTTGATCCAGCAAAGTGTCGAGGGAGAGTTCTGTCAGCACGACGGTGTGGTGACGGTGATGGTGAAGTGATCCGCACAGGGCTTCGCCTAAGCACTACGTGCATATGACCAGAGGCGTAAACTGTGGAGGGGGCGCCGCACACGGCTAACAATTGTTGGTGTGTGTTCTAGGCGCCCCCTCCCCACATATATATAGGTGGGAGGGGGAGGGGGACAGCCATGGGGCACCCCAAGTAGAAGGAATCCTACTTGGGGCCTAGTCCAATTCGGCTCCCCCCTTTCCTTGTTTTCCGGAGGGGAAAGGAAGGAGGAAGGGGGAGGCCGAATCCTCCCCTTCCTTTCTCTCTTCCCTCTTTCCTTCCCCCCCCCCCCTTCCTATTCGGCCTATATGGGGGCACACCAGCCCACCAGGGGCTGGTCTGTCCCTCTCTTGGCCCATAAGGCCCATGTCTTTGCCGGGGTTGCCCGGAACCCCTTCTGGTGACCCGATATGTACTCGATACTCACCGGAACACTTCTGGTGTCCGAATACTATCGTCCTATATATGAATCTTTACCTCTCGACCATTTCGAGACTCCTCGTCATGTCCGTGATCTCATCCGGGACTCCGAACAACATTCGGTCACCAATCACATAACTCATATAATACAAAATCGTCATCGAACGTTAAGCGTGCGGACCCTACGGGTTCGAGAACTATGTAGACATGACCGAGACACCTCTCCGGTCAATAACCAACAGCGGAACCTGGATGCTCATATTGGTTCCCACATATTCTACGAAGATCTTTATCGGTCGTACCGTAATGACAACATACGTTAGTCCCTTTGTCATCGGTATGTTACTTGCCCGAGATTCGATCGTCGGTATCTTCATACCTAGTTCAATCTCGTTACCGGCAAGTCTCTTTACTCGTTCCGTAATGCATCATCCCGCAACTAACTCATTAGTCACATTGCTTGCAAGGCTTCTTATGATGTGCATTACCGAGAGGGCCCAGAGATACCTCTCCAATACTCGGAGTGACAAATCATAATCTCGATCTATGCCAACCCAACAAACACCTTCGGAGATACCTGTAGAGCATCTTTATGATCACCCAGTTACGTTGTGACGTTTGATAGCACACAAGGTATTCCTCCGGTATCTGAGAGTTGCATAATCTCATAGTCAAAGGAATATGTATATGTCATGAAGAAAGCTATAGCAGTAAAACTGAACGATCAATATGCTAAGCTAATGGATGGGTCATGTCCATCACATCATTCTCCTAATGATGTGATCCCGTTCATCAAATGACAACACATGTCTATGGTTAGGAAACTTAACCATCTTCGATTAACGAGCTAGTCTAGTAGAGGATTACTAGGGACACGGTGTTTTGTCTATGTATTCACACATGTATCAAGTTTCCGGTTAATACAATTCTAGCATGAATAATAAACATTTATCATGATATAAGGAAATATAAATAACAACTTTATTATTGCCTCTAGGGCATATTTCCTTCAATACCAACTCACTTGCAAAAATTGAGTCCATTCTGAAGATGACAAAAAATTGACCTTGTTCTGCGGAGGCCGTTCGGGTGGGAAGCGCCCATCTGAAAGCACTTTTTTTTCGACATCCTTCAAGTGAACCCAAATTTTTTCCATAGTCTTGTAGCATCATGACAAGCATGCATGCCAACTTTCATCGCTTTTTGCCACTCTATGCATTTTGTACGATTTTCCCGGTGAAAACACCTTAAAGCACTAATCTCCGATCATGCATATTCTTCAAAAAGAGAGCAATAATCTCTGATGTTTTTTTAACTGATCGGATATGAAGGAGGGCAAGTCCGAAGTGTGTTCTTTTTTCTGACTCCGCCAGATGACCCAAAACTGTTTCCACACACCCGCATCACCATGAACTAGAATGAAAATTACATAAACAATGAAAACACAAATATAAATATAAATTAAAATACATAATAAATTCTAGATTATAGACTGTTTCTTTAATAATTATGGAACATTTTTTAACCGATAACATAAAGCACATAAAAAAGTAAAGAATGAAAATTACATAAATAATAAAAACAGAATTATAAATATAAATTAAAATACTTAATAAATTCTAGATTAAATAGTGTTTTTTAATAATTATGGAACATTTTTTAAACGATAACAAAAAGCACATAAAAATAGTAAACTTTACATATACGTACAATTTTAAGGGTGTTTTCCGAATATTTATTAAACATTTCATAAATTATAACTTTTTTTAGGGGATTAGAAATTATAACTAAAATAACTCAAATATATGAGTTTTTTAGTTATAAATTATAACTAAAAACTCATATATGTACAAGCATGGGCTGGACGGCGTGTGTGGGCCGGCCCAGTGACGGTGCGCCTTGCGCTCGACGGCGCGCGTGGGCCGGCCCATTGACGGTGCTGGTGGGGCGGGGGAAGGGGGCGCGGGGGTCAGGACGCAAGTTTAGTCCCACCTCGCCCGCCGAAGGACGCCCCGACCGGCTTAAATAGCGGCGTCCGTGCACCTAGCCAAGCTCACTTTCAAACTCGTTGTGTCCCGCCTCTGCCCCGTTGTTACCCTCCTATGGGCCATACCTCGGCCGAAAGGCTGGCCCTTTCGCCTCCCGGCTTGATCGGGCCGGACCTAGTAGGTACAGTTGCGGCCTACAAGGCTGGTGGGCCTTTTTTTTTGCCCGGCCGACATTTGACGTTATATACAGTTTTATTTAGTCCCACATTTCTTACCGACGCTCGTAATCACCGGTTTAAATAGTCTCATTCTTCTAGGACGTTAAGTCTTTCAGTGTGGCAGACCTACGTCACAATGCTGTCGCAGGTGATGCTCTGTCACTCCACAATCGTGGAGTGACACAGCATGACCAGCAGCACTGTTGTGATGTACTTCTATCAATGATCAAGGACTTTTTAACATGACATTTACATTTTTTTCTACATCATTCAAATGAACCCAACTTTTTTTCATACTCATGCACCGTCAAAACTACTCATTTGCAAAACTTGGGACCATTTCTGAATATGACTACCATTTTTTCGACATCATTTAAATGGACTGAATTTTTTTCATACTCTAGTACCACCATGACAAGCATGCATGCTAAATTTTCTGGCTTTTGCCACTCCATGCATTTTGTACAATTTTCCCGGTGAAAACACCGTAAATCACTCCTCGGGCGTGACGCAACGTGCGTTTGATGTCCAAATACGTTCAATTCTTAGATTGAGTGTGAGGGTGGGCATACCAACTCACTTGCAAAAATTGAGGCCATCTGAAGATGACAAAAAATTGACCTCGTTCTGCGGAGGCCGTTTGGGTAGGAGCGAAACCCCCGTCTCGAGGGACTTTTTTTTCGACCTCCTTCAAGTGAAACCAAATTTTTTTCATAGTCTTGTACCATCATGAAAAACATGCATGTCAAGTTTCGTGGCCTATTGTCACTCCATGCATTTTGTACGATTTTCCTGGTGAAAAGACCGTAAATCACTCCTCGAACGTGACGCAACGTGCGTTTCGTGTCCGAATACGTTCAATTCTTGGATTGAGTGTGGGGGTGGGCATACCAACTCACTTGCAAAAATTGAGGCCATTCTGAAGATGACAAAAAGTTGACCTCGTTCTGCGGAGGCCGTTCGGGTAGGGTGAAGCTGCTGCTACATGTAGGCCTAACCAGCTTAAGCTACTGCTGCTGTTAGTACTCCCTGCGCATGCATGGGCAATGGGAGAGAGAGAGAGTGATTGATTGATTGGATCCAATAAACAAACACGCATGACGTGTGTCTCTGGTTCCCATCTCTGTTCACCAAGAATCTATGCAAAGGCTAGGAACGGTAGTGACAATCGAGAAATAAGAGAGAAGCCCCCCAGCCTCCTCAGCGATTTGGAAGATCTGACCGTCCATCTCGATTCCTTGATGTGTTTTCAGCCGTCGGATCGAGAGCTGGGAGGAGCTGGGCCGTCAGATCGAAGCCGTGGCACTGTAGCAATGAATAGTTACCGTCTCGCGGTAAAAATCTCGTGCCACCGCGCGTAATTCCTGTCCCCCGCCGAGGGCATTTTCGTAATTTCGCTATGGTGTATAAAAGCCTAATGCCCATAGGGTTTCTCCCCAATCGTCTTCCTCCCTCTTCCTGTTCACGGAGGGGGAGCCGCCGCCGCCCCTTCCCCTTCCAAAGCTCGCGCTCTTCCTCTCTTCCCCGCCTCCCCTCGCGCCACCGGCCCGCCGACTGCTTCGCCTCCGGGAACCACCGCCTTGTTTGCTCCTGTTCGGGGGGTGGGGACTCAATCCGCTGTTGATCTGTAAGAATTTTTGGAACATGGACGAGCTCGAGCTCGACGGGGAAGCAGCGGGGAGAGGAACGTGAGGCCATGTGGGAGCAAGAAGATGGCCCCTTGTTCCCAAGGTTGGTCTTCGCGTCAACTTCTACGAATTTGCTGTGCGACACCGGTGTCCCTGTTCTTGTCGTCGTGGCGGCGAGGGACGAGGGCAGCGAGGACAGTGCCGGGTTTGACGCCGGACGCGGCGGCGGGCACGAGGGCGGTACCGGGTTCGACGCCGGGCTTAGGTACCTCGAGGCCGTCAACGGATATGTGCGTATCCCAGCCGCACTTCCTGTTGCTGGTGCTGGACTTCTCGTGTTCAGTTGTCTCTGCAGAAGATGGCAACCAGTTCCACTCACAGTGACAGGACTGGCAAGGCACTTGATCCAAAGGTATCATTAAAATTTATGTTCCTGGAGCAATGCAATGCATTTGGTTTTGAGAATTTTGAGATTTATAATGAGTTCTTCTCCCTTGGTGGTCAGCAGACGAGGAGGAGGCTAGCACAGAACCGAGAGGCTGCAAGAAAAAGCAGGCTGCAAAAGAAGGTGCCATTCTTTCTAATCTGAATTGAATTGATGTTCTCAGCAATGAATTTGCCAAGTTATTGACTTCTGCATCTGCATTATCCATCATGTGTAGGCTTACATTCAGCAGCTTGAGAGTGGCAAGCTGAAGCTTGCTCAACTGTAACAGGTGTCCAGCGGGCTCGTTCTCAGGTGCTTCTCATTTCTGCAGCTAATTCACCATGTGCACCTGTGCATATATGATCACAAAAATCACTCGAGTTAGAAAAATATCATTCAAGTTCCTTCTATGCCAAAGTATCGAGCTAGGTTTTCATATTGTAAAGTGTGATATGAACCTGTGAGCAATGTGTAGGGACTCTTGGTTGGAGGAGCTCCAGGTGGAAACTTGAGCCCTGGTGTGTAAAGTCAACCCCATTATCAGCTCTCCTGCGTATTCACTAATTAGAATGTGTGGTGGGAATTTGGTTAAGATTTGGCATTGGACTGAATCTGTATTGTGATATCTATTTTCCAGGTGCTGCTATGTTCGATGTCGAGTACAACAGGTGGCTGGACGACGACAGCAGGCGCATGGCTCCGGGGTCGTGGAGGCCAGCACGCACACTTGCCGGATGGTGACCTCAGGGCCGTCGTCGACAACACCTTGACCCACTACGATGAGCTCTTCCGCTTCAAGAGTGCCGCTACTAGGGCGGACGCCTTCCATCTCATCACTGGGATGTGGCGCCCCCATTCGAGCGCTGCTCCCTTTGGATGGGCGGCTTCCGGCCCTCTGATCTTCTCAAGACATGTGCCTCTAACTACACTGAACATTAGCAATGTTATTCCTAAAAAAATAGAAACAAAATCAACTGTCATTTTCATTTCATAGTTTCTTGCAAAAAAGGTTCATTTGATAGTTCAAGAACCGAATTGCCAAACAAACTCTCGAAGTAAACTAATGATATCCTAATGAAAGTACATACTTCCCACTGTTGCTGTAGATACTGGCACCTCAGCTTGATCCCTTGACTGAACAGCAAATGGTTGGCATCTGCAGCCTTGAGGAGTCATTGCAGCAGGCAGAAGAAGCTCTCACCCAGGGCCTGGAGCAGCTCCATTAGTCATTAGCAGTCATGGTGGCAGGCATCGGGTCTCTTAGCGACGATACCAACATGGGGAGCTTCATGGGCGACATGGCTGTTGCTCTCGGCAAGCTGGCCAACCTTGAAGGCTTTGTCATACAGGTAACCCAAGATGTGCCACTACTCTTCAAACTTGACCATTATGTCAGTGTATGCTAGACTATTCGCTCATCTTATTCAAATTTGTAGATGAGCAATGAAGCTTTAACATGCATTTGCTGGTGACCAGTGTCCTGCGTTGCTCCACTGTGACCATTTAATTTAATCTTATTTTTTGCTGGCTGACATTGACATTTGCATCAACAAAATTACATATGTCCCTCAGGTTCCATTGATTAAAATGTAGTGCAAAAGCTGATGGATGCTACAGTGTGTAATTCAGGGGCCTTGATGATTGAAATTTTCTCTGTTGGAACTACATATATGATATATGTAGTCTGGCCTGTGCCTAGCAGTGATGTAGCAAACGAGCAGTGTTAACAGTTTGGGCTCAGCCTAAATGTTCGATAGCAGCCTTATGTGTGCACAACTGCACATTTGTGTAGTCATAGGCTAACACATGCTTAGCGATAGAAAGAGCCTTATTGTAGGTAATTGTGTTGGATACAGCCTGAGGTAGGTCTTTTAGGCTAGGAAAATTTATATCAAGTTAGGAAGATAAGAGTTATGGTTCTGTAAAGAGTTCGTACTATGATCTGGCTTATGGATCAAGTTAGTTGGCTATATAAATGGCTATCGTGTAACTCTTTTTATCAACCAGTTAGTAATCCAATCATTCAACTTAGTTTCAGTGCCTTGCTACCAGCAGGGATTTGGCCCTAAAGTAGCTGGATGAGGCGAGTGTCATGTAGTCCTTGTGTCGTTCGTGGCTGGCTCGAGCTTGTGTGTTAATCAGAAAATTTATTAATCCGCTGGCGGTGAGAAATTTCTCCGGTGTGGTGCAAGTTAACATATTATGTCCACATAAATGGTTAACATAGTCTGTACCTGCATCTTGGGTGATTTTGTGAGTTGTGATAGATTGCTCCTGATGATGCCTCCTCTACAGATTTCTAGGATTCAAGGTCCCCTGACCTTGGCCAAGGACTATGACATGGAGTGACCTGTTAATGTTGTTGACACATCTTCTCTACATTTATCCTGTATAAGCTCTTGTGCCAGACTTTATTTATATACACACATATACCATGTGCTTATGTTGTTATGAACACTTCTCCATACAATTTGATCTTAGAGTACATGGCTATATCTTGATTAAAGAATATCAAGAACTCCAATAGTCATAATTAAGACATACATATTTAAGTACTCGAGCAGATGGAGTATCTCATTACCTTCGCAGATGTGATCTCAATGTTATTTCACTTCCCATCTTTTTATTGAGAGAGATGATATTTTACAGGTATAAGGATTCACTTCGATTGCAGTTTCCCTACCCGAAGTTCATCCATGGCTACTGGACTGGTTAGTGCACTAACAGCCAAGATTCACCATTGCCATTATCTATTTGATTTGTGTAATCCACCATGCAAGCACACTTGTTTTTTTTTTTTTTTGCTTTCGAAATAAACTGAGTAATGCATATACAACATAGCTAAGCCTTCTATATTCTTTTATTGAATGGAATTCACACCAAAAAAATGACTCGCTGTGTGAGAAGAATAGCAGTATGTTAGTCAGGAAACAACCGGATGACTTCAGATATTTTGCATTGCCAGATTGTGCACATCTTAGCTCAGATCAGCAACTCTACTTGTCATGTTCTATATGGACATCCTCGACTGGTTCTGTAAAATAAATAACAAATTGAGTTTATCCATTATACATAAATTCTAATATAATGGGCAGCTATTTTCTATTAGTATACTTGAAATGATATAGAGGTATGTTCCCCTGTTTTAATCCATGATTTTGTTTACGGAAAAATACAAGTAGTATTGGTCGTGCATAATTAAAGCACCGAAGATACCCATTTGCAGATACAGTAATTTCTGAATATTACCATTTTTTCTTCTATGGTGGCTTGATTATAATTGTTTCAGGACAAACATGGTGGATATGGTGGTGGACCTGGGCAGGTTTGCTCTAACCTCAAACTCTTATTAATTCCCCACATTGAGCTTCGGTAATACTAGCTTTAGGTTGGTTAATCTCTTGCATTAGTTCTTGAAATGCAATTTTAGGCAACCATGGAATTTGGAACAGGCCATGTGAATGCTGGGCTGTAGAGATATTGGATCTGACATTACTTTCAAATGTTTGCTTCAAAATGAGTGCTTAGACCGTTCTAGGCTACATGACATGTTCACACGAATATACAAAATAACTTCGACCAACCAATTTAGCGTTATAAGAACTTCGGAGATATGTTTTATATGAAATATGTATCTGTGTGTTTGGTATTTGATGACCTAACGTGTTCATATAACTCAAGAAGCCTGCTGTAGTTGGCAAAGCTAGCTTTTGTAGTGGTTTTGTTTGTCCATCTTTTGGAAGTTCAGAGATAGCATTAATCTTTTTTTTGTTAATTGATCTACTGATTCGGTTTCATGTTCAGTGGGTGGGGTGCTCGATCCGCTACTGATCCCGATGCGCACACGCGCTCACCTGTTTGTCTCCGGGCCCCTGCAGAGAACGGCGCCGCCGGGGAGGATGGCAGCGGCTCACCCAATGGCATGCTCTGTTTGCGTTTAGTTAGAACACTGGCTCGTGTACTTCAGGAGCCCAACCACATACGTACTCAAGCACACACACACAGCCAGCTCTTTATATACTAGCAGCAGTATATGTACGTGCGTGTCTCCTCTTCTTTCTTCTCTCCATGGATTGATTGATCCCCTTACCCGTTTCTTCGATTCGGAGCAGCAGGAACCCTCCATGGATGAGGACGACCACCGGGACCTCCACAGTGACGTCGACGCCCTGCACATGGTCGAGCTGGATGGAAGAACAGTGCCTTGGTCATTAGCCGCGGTCGCGATCGTCTGCGCCGATGTGGTGCGGCCGAGCTGGCCCAGCGACCACGTCGTGTACAAGGGCCAACTCCACCTCTACGGCTTCTCAGGTAAGCAGCAACCCATGGTCCTTTCAGTTTTCAGAGGTTTTTTTTTGTTTTTATGGTGCTGATGCCTTCTCTTCTCCATTGAGGATCCTCAACAGGCAAGAAGAAATGCCATCACCGGTCTGAAACTCAAGCCAGGGGAAGGGATTCCATCACTGCCTTTTGAGTAGCAAGTGTAATTTCCATTGAGGATCGTCCCTGTTCAACATTCATCAACACAATGTCATCTTTAGTGCCCCTCTCTAGGCGCTCACTCTGAATTCTTTCGGTTTTAAGTAAGGAAACAATCTATATGCATCTAAACAATTTTCTTGCAAGTTATTGCTGCTCTGCTATGACACAGTTTCTAGCTCTTGTTCATAGTGTTCGAGTTTACATAGTCTCGATGTTCACTGAATAATATGAGAGGATTGATTGATGCTATATATACAGCAAAGTTTCTACACACTTGCATCAGTTTGTAGATATTTCCAGTTAAAAGATTCTTCTATGCTCTGAGCTGGGCATTCTATTTCTCTGTAAAAAAATTGCTTACTCTGTTTGTCAACCCTTGCTTATTCATTTTTTGTTCGTTTTGGATGCAGTAGGTGCCCTGCCTCCATGGACGAGGAGGACATTGACCTGGACCTTGACGGCGATGTCGTCCACGGTCCACCCCACACAAGGTCACTCCCACCCAATGAGCTTTTTTTCTTCTTCTATTCCAAGTTACCGCTGCTCTATTTCTGCAATCCACTCGTTGTTCACTAGCCAAAGATCCCTATGCTGCTGTTGGTGGTGGCTGGTGAGGCGACACGGGAAAGCACGGAAGCGTCATCGACGAATAAGAGAAAAAGAAGAGGACACATCGTACAACTGCCCACCGCTGCTCACCTCGATGGCTCGACCGCCTCTGTTGTGCCGCCGACGACACAAGGGGAGACCGAGGTGAACAGGCTTGCGTGGGCAGAGGACTAGCGATGGGGTCGACGGTGCTCACCCCGACCCCCTTGGGATCTAGGTGAAGGGGCTATGGTGGCGGCGGCGACGATGGTGGCGGCGACGACGGCGGCGGCGGCGGGCTCGGAGAGGAGGCACCTACTTTATTTCTACTTCTAATTTTCTTCTGCACCTACAATTTCAATGCTTTATCTGCTCGTGGAGCTATGCCTCTATTGCATTGGGCTAAGGTTTGATTGCTTGCAAGGGTATGTCAAGGTGTAAGTGCAGACTCATTGTTGATGTTGAATACTGGAGTAAGAATGATGATCAATGCTCTAATGGACCTGCATGATGTAGCATTACTATATAGGTTAGGCACATACTTTTTTTGACAATGGGTAGACAAGTGTAGTTTTCAGGTGTAGTTGCCTATTGGTTTATTTAGTTTTCGTGTGTCGATTTCTCTTTTACTGTAAAGCAGAGGCTGACTGCTCGTGGCAGCGCCGGATCCGGTGGTCAACCATCATCGTTGCCTGTCCTCTTTGACGCGAGATCACATGGAAAAAGGGCTCGTGGCAGTGCAGGATCCGATGGCCAGACGTCACCGTTGCCTGTTCTCTTTGACGCGAGGCTTGCAGATCGCCGGTTTTGTGGAGCTTGACAGGGTCTATGCCAGTTCGCAACATAACTTGCAGTCCAGGTCGTTGACATATTCGGGTTCTAGGTCACAGAAATAAAATTTAGAGTTAATTTGTTTGGCTCAAAATATTTTCGCTCAGCAATTTCCTGCATTAGATATCTTTTTGTGCTTAGTTTTTTTTTTGTGAATTCTACAATTTGTCGCTTTGAGCTAAACTGACAGTCGTTTTTAGTCAACTTACATTCCTGGATGTTTTCAAACTAATATTATTTTCGTAAGTTTAGGTTTGCATTTGGCTTTATCAGAATTAGAATATGCAGAACATGTGTTGGAGAAGTGCTTATTTTGAAGCTTCATTGTTTTAACCATTTGTTTTTATAAAATATCATTCAGTCAGTTTAAAATTATTTTCATGTAGATTGGATTTTGTTATAGGAACGCGCAAAGAAACTAAAGTTTGATCATAATTTAATAGCATATGCTAAATCTGAATTACTACTAACTTAGCATTACCCGCTTGATCAAAATATTGGGACCGGCACCCTCGCGCCAAGGCGCGATCCCGATCTAGTATAAAAGAAAGCTAGGAATATAAGTCTGCACCACTGCACCTTGCAGAATGATGCATGCATGCATGTTGCACAGCTACCGCCATGCCTACCGCCGTAGCCACTTATCCACGTTGGTAGTCCATGACGGCGCTGGTACGTTGACCAGGTTCCTATCGTCAAGACCAGTGGCGGTAGGCTGTTGTATCCTACCGCCAGGGATTATGGCGGTAGGAAAAGGGTCAGATCCCGAAATAATTTTGAATAAGGGTCAGATCCAGCTAAACTTTGTCAAAAGGGTCAAAACACAAAAATCGGCCACCTCCTTCAAGTTAACCCAAATTTTTTCCATAGTCTTGTACCATCATGAAAAGCATGCATGCCAAGTTTCGTGGCTTTTTGTCACTCCATGCATTTTGTATGATTTCCCCAGTGAAAACACCGTAAATCACTCCTCCGACGTGACGTAACGTGTGTTTGGTGTCTGAATATACTCAATTCTTGGATTGAGTATGGTGGTGGGCATACCAACTCACTTGCAAAAATTGAGGCCATTCCGAAGATGATAAAAAGACCTCGTTTACCGGAGGCTGTTCGGGTAGGAGCGAAGCGCCCGTCTCGAGGGACTTTTGTTTCGACCTCCTTCAAGTTAACCCAAATTCGGAGAAACGACCAGTTCCCCTAAACGGATGCACAAATGCGAGTCGTCAGTTTTATTTTTCTTTTTTATTATTTTATCATTTTATCATTTACTAATGTTGAAATGCATGTATTTTTGTTTATTTTTTCAAAGTTCGTCACACGACAATTCATTACATCATCAAATCAAACATAGGGGTATTTTTTTCAGATAAACCATTCCGAATTCATTCATACTTGAAGATATTTTACATAGCTTAGAACGGAATTTAAATTTAACCCTAAACCTAAACTACTCCTCGTCGCTGCCGCCGGTGAGGTCGACGATCGACGCCATACCGCCGTCGCCGCTGAAGTCGTCGTCGTCGTCAGAGGCCCAGAGGTCGTCGTGCTCCTGCGCCTGCTGCGCCTACACCGCCGCCAAGGCCGCCGCCTGGTCCGCGGCCTCGCGCGCCGCCGCCGTGGCTGCCTTGTCTGCTGACCGGGCCAGCGCCGCTAGCAGGCCCGGCGTGTCGTCGGGGTCGCCGTCCTGCACGAGGGCCGCCTGCTCCGGCGGGATTGGGACCAACGCCGGGGCAGGGGCGCTGGTGGTGCTGGGGCAGGTGGGGTGGGGACAGGAATGGCGGCGCGGCGGTGGCGGCGAGAAGAACTGGGCTCGCCGGTGATATCTCTGACGGGGGAGACCGGCCGCGGCGTTCCTGAACGCGCCGAGAACGATGTCGAAGTCTTTGCCCCGCCAGAAGTTCCGGCAGGCCCTTCTGTTGTACCGGCCGCCGTAGGCGCGGAACTGCTCCCTCGTCGCCGGCGGGCCGCGGGTGGGGATGTCGTCCGTGCCGATCCCCCATGGCCCCGGCACCTTGGACGCCGGCGGCACCATCAGGCCGAACCGCGCCAGATCCTCGGTGTCGCCGAGGGTCAGGCTGGACGGCCAGACACCGCCCGGCGCCGCACTGTCGTCGGAGTCGCTCGAAGACAACGGTGGCGGAGGGCATGGTCGTTGGCATGGAGAAGAGGAGGGCGGGTGGTGTGGAGTGGAGAAGAAGAGGCAGCGCGGGGTGGGCTTATATAGCCGGCGGGGGGACGGGGCAGGGGCGCGACCGCATTTAATGCGGGCGGCGGGCGGCTGGCGAGGCGTCGATGGCAAGCGGCACGAGGAGGAGGACGGGCGGCCCGACGCGGAAGGCAGGCCGTCTGTAACATCCCCAGCATCCCACTACAGTGGTCACCTCTTAATCATGCCATGTCAGCAAGTTTAACAGTGCCTAGTCATCATTTGCATCATGTTGTATTTCAAACTCCCAATTCAAACTTCAATTAAATTCAAAGTGAAAAATAAAAGTTGTCCAAACCAGAAACTAAAATGTCCATTAAATAGCAAATAATTCAGAAACAATTATAAAAATATAATCAACATTAATTGAGTTAGTTAAGTGATTCTAGCATCAAGAAACAGTAGCCAAACAGCACCTTTTTAATACATTTTAATTAATCCCATTTAAAATGAAATGATATTTTGCCCAAATCAATTTCTGGTGGCTGAGAATATTGCATGGCAATTTTTGGACCAAGTCACCTAATTTACAAAAGTTATTTAGAGGCCTCACATTTTGCAAAATAGAAGAAATAAAAGAAAAACAGAAAAGAAGAAATATAAAAGGCCTAAACTCTAATGCGCTGCTGGGCTCCTAGTTCTACAGTGCCTGGCGGCCCAGCCCAGCCAGGCCGTCGTCTTTCTCTGCCTCGCTGTCGCCACCGCATGCGCCCGCGCCGGCGATCTCCACGCGCCGCCCATCCGCCGTCGCTCGCGCGTAGATAAGATCCCCGAGCCCCCTCGTCGAACCCTAATCCCCAGTTCCTCCTCCCCTCCCTTCCCCTCTCGCGCTCGCCCTTTATTCCCCACTGCCGAGCGCCATCGTCGCCGCTGCCGCGTCGATCCCGCGGCCACTCGCCATGCCTCACCTCGTCGCCGTGTCCCTCGACTACGCCGACGTCGACTGCGTCGTCTCCGACCACGAACGGGCGCCGGGGAGCACAGCAGCAACGGATCCGCTTCGTCCCCGTCCACCTCGGCCACCGGCGAATCCCGCCGACCCCGGCCTCCCTCTGCTGTTCCTAAACTTCCGACGAGCCTCCATGAGCTCCACGGTGAGCACCGCGTGTTCCCCTCTTACTGTCTCGCGTCTTCTCTGCCCGTAGCCGCCCCGCCACGTTGCCGACCTCCGCCGCCTGCCATGGCCGCTGCTTGCGCGCCGTGCTAGCTTCCAGGCACCAGCGACTGCTTTGGGCGCGCTCCAGAGCGCCCGCAGCGTTGCCCCGTGCCCGCGTTGAAGCCCCTAGGTCGCCTCGCCGCGTTTTCGATCGGGGCCCGAAAAACTGGCGCCGCCGCCGTCGTCACACCGTTCGATTCCGGCCACCATAGCTCGCGTGGCCACCGCCGTTCGACGCGGCGCGAAGAGGCCGATCGAACGCAGGAAACCACAGCCATTTTGGGGCACCACAGGCGAAGTCCGAGCTCGCCGGAGCTCTCTACCGCGCCCGGCGCTCGCCGGAGTAGATTCCGGCGCCGGCGACCGACGTGTCACGTGTGGGGCCCGCTCGCAGTCGCTGCCCGTGGGCCCAGCAGGTCCACCAGTCAGGGTTGACTAGGTCAACCCTGCTGACTGGGCACCCTGGCCCGCTGACATGCGGGTCCCACTAGTTAAAACATTTTAAAAATAAATAAAACTATTAATTAAATTCTGTTAATTGATTATTTAGATAATTAGTCACTGACATCAGGGGCCCACCCCACTAATTATCCCTGTTAGATTAATTTAATCCACAGCTAAGCTAACAGAGGCTGACATGTGGGGCCCACATGTCAGGTTTGACCTGGTCAGCTGACCAGTTAACTACTGATGTCATCATTGCATCATGCTGATGTCATAATTACATTTCTGATAATATTAAATAAATCCAGAAAATTTTTAAATCTTTGAAAATTCGTAGAAAATAATCTGTAGCTCAGATCGAAAAACTTAAAACATGAAAGTTGCTCAGAACGACGAGACGAATCTGATTGTGTCATCTGTTTCCATGTCGGAACCCCCTACGTAGGAGAACCCATAACTTTCCGTCCGTATCCGGTATATGAATAGTGCATAATCACCGGATAATAAATCCCGCGTTAATCCTAAAATAACTAAAATGACTTAGGTGCATCTGTAGGCAACCCTGCACTGCATCCTAGCATAACATGTCCTGTATTGCATCGTTTGCTGTGCATTTATATGTTTCTTCCCCCTCTTCTCTCTCGATAGACCCCGACGTCGACGTAGCTCCCGAGACCGACGCAGCTCCGGAGGTCGACTACGCTCCTGACGATCAGACCCTTGCCACAGAGCTTCCAGGCAAGCACCCCCCCTTTTGAGCATTCCGATATCGCCCACTCTCTTCTCTCTTATGCTTGCATTAGAAGTTACTGCTGCTGCTGTTATCCTACTTCTGCTGCATAGCCTGTTTATTGTAACCTGTTATTGTTACCTGCCTACTTATCCTAAACTGTTTAGTATAGGTTGGGTAGAGACCCAGCAGAGACCCCACTATATCTCGACTGCCCCGCTGGATTAACAGAAGACCCGAGCAACGGGATCGAAGACCAGGCCCCGGCACCGCACGTCACTTCCCCTTAGTTGCTCGACACTACTGGGTTACTATCGAGTGCTGAGGGTGATACCTCGTCAGCACTTCTGATGATAACCTTGTAGGTTAGTTAATCGGTCGTGGTCAGCGAGGGTGATTCCTCCTACACCACCCCCGATAACGACAAAGTCGTGCAACACCTCAAGTGTGGACCTCGAGGGTGATTCCTCCTCCGTTCACCTTGATGTTTACGTCAAGTGGGAGTCCAATGAGGGTGATGCCTCGGATTCCTTCTTGATATGGTAGCCACACGGATGCCTTTACATTATTGTTGACACTGTTTAAACTGGATAAAGACGGGTCGGCCCTGAGGGGTACCCGCACGAGTATATGATGAGACTGATATGGAGTCGGGTGGACCTGGATGGTGCCCGAGTAATGAATACGACGCGTGGCCGGGCATTCTTAGCCCTTGCCGCAAGTCCTCGAGACGGGGCGACGGGGTCACATCTTTCGTGAGTCTCTGCTCGTTTCCGCACTACCAACACACTAACGGTTTGGATATTTGATCCGAGGGGCCTCTGGCCTGATAGCACTAACCATCACGTGAGCATAGTATGGGCGTTCTGCGTCGTATACTTCAGCCGAAGCTTAATAGACGTCAGCAACTGAGCGGCATACGCTGGGTTGGACTGGTAACGCAACCGTGCTTGTATTAAGGGGTTGCTAGGTCTGCTCACCGGCGGCGTACGCAACATGCAGGAGCGTCCGGGGCGATGGCCCAAGACCCCTGAGGGCATAGGTTTAGTCCGGCGTGCTGACCTCTCTGTTAAGTATTTGGTCGGGTTGCGGCATATCGTTTGGCCGAGGCCGGGCATGACCCAGAAAAGTGTGTCCGGCCGGAGTTAAGCGTGCGTGGTGGGTAAGTTGGTGCACCCCTGCAGGGAAGAACTAATCTATCGATAGCCTGTCCTACGGTAACGGACACTCGGAGTTGTATCCCGATCGGTACAACTAGAACTGGTGACTTGAGATGATACTAGATAGTATGGCTCTGGGATTGCTTTCTCGCAGGGAGTCGAGGAAGGATCTCTGGCCGAGGTTGAAGACATTACTATTACTTTACATTATGTTAATTCACACTCTTCTAATGCTGCAAGATCGATGAAGATGCTTGAAGATGCTAGTCTTCGATAGGACTAGGCTCTCCCCTCTATTCTGGCATTTCTGCAGCCCAGTCCACATATACAACCTTCCTTTGAAAACGTTGCATATGTAGTGTAGATCCTTACTTGCTGAGTACTTCGGATGAGTACTCACGTTTGCTTTATTTTCTTTTTCTCCCCATATCCAATTGTCGCCGCCAGATGACGGAGCCCCTGAGATAGCTGCCCCCGTCGACGACTACGGCTACTACTTCTACCCTTCCGGCGAGTGCTACTACGAGGAGCCGACCGACGACCAGGAGTAGGATTCGGAGGGTCCTAGGCAGGAGGCCTACGCCTTTCGATCGTAGTATTTTGTTTTGCCTCGCCTTTCTAAAGGCCTGTCTGTAACTCTGTTATATCTGTACCCAGATATTTGATGCTTCCGCTGACGATTGTATGCGAGCTTATGTATTCGAGCCCTCGAGGCCCCTGGCTTGTAATATAAAGCTTGTATGACTTTATTTATGTTTTAGAGTTGTGTTGTGATATCTTCAAGTGAGTCCTTAGGCTTGATCGTGTGCATTTGTGTGTATGATTAGTGCACGATTAAGCCGGGGGCGTCACACCGTCGGTCACAGCAGGCGAGCGGTCGCGTCAACCGTGGCAGCGCGTCGGTGGCGCGCGCGGCACGAGGAGGAAGGCGGGCGGCCCGAGGCGGAAGGCGGACGGCAGGCGGCGGTCGCGGCACACGCGGCAGACGAGGGCGCGGCAGATGAGGGCGGCAGGCGGGCGCCCCGAGGTCCGGCGGCGGCAGACGACCGGTCGTGTCAACCGCGGCAGCCGATGCGTCGGTGAAGCACAACGCGAGGAGGAATACGAGCGGCGCCTGCATGCACACCGCAGTTACTACGGCCATGCATGGTAGAGCCGTTAATGCACGACCACACGCGCGTCCCCGCCACGTGCACACGCACGTCCACACCGGTCAACGCAGACTTCTAAAAAAACACGCCCTCGAGCTGACATAGTGGGCCCATGGCGTGAGGCCGGCTCGTACGTAAGCCGCGTCGCCCCCGCGGCTCAGCCTTCCCAACGGCTCGGCGCGTTGGCTCGGGACGTATCCGTACACACGCGGCGGGGCGGGCATCGGCCTGGCGTGCCGCGGCTTTTTTATTAAGACAATCGTGCCTCTAATGGCGAAGAGGTATCAGCTAATCTCAGCCGTTGATGAGTTTAAGGGGGGTGTACCGAAGCAGAAGTGTTTAAATAATTTTTAAAGTAACAAGAGCAAAGTATTGTACTCTTGTTGGCCACAGTTTCTGTTCTAAGTAACAAGAGGAATGATTTTGATATTTGACTCTGACAGTGAATTTGACTCTGTATCAATTAACTGAACTTGACTCTGTATCAACTAAACTCGATTTTTTGCTGGCAGTGGAATAATTAAACATACATGCTCACGCAGTGTATCTAGATTCCTGTTACCCATTTCTGGTCTACAAGGAGCTCGGCGATCACCTCACGACCCTCCGTTAGAACGTCGTCCAAGGAGGAGAAGGAGAAGAATGAGGAGAAGAATGAGGAGAATGAGAAGAAGGAGAAGTAGAAGAAGGAGAAGTAGGAGAAGGAGGAGGAGGAGAAGGAGGAGGAGAAGAAGAAGGAGAAGAAGAAGAAGAAGAAGAAGAAGAAGAAGAAGAATTCACAACTGATCATTATACTCCACTGTCATCATTAACATCAATTTTTTTTTGCAGTACTAAAGATTCTTCCATGAGAAATCAACATCAACGTTGAGAAATTGACAGTTCAGAAATCAATCATGGCAACCTAAAGATTGTTCCATCATCATTACAAAAATTGACAATAATCCACTGTAATGTTCTTATTGGAATTACAAAAACAAAATTGACAGTACTTAACACGCCATGTCACAGTGAACATTACAGAAATTGACAGAACACTTATAACTGGTGAAAATGTTACATACCATGAATGATCCAGAGATGTTTTCCTTCTCCCATTTTAGACCATAACAGTTAACTGAACTTTTTTTTTTGTAACATTTTCTTCAGAGGACATGATCAATTGTGTGTCAAATTACAGAGCAAGCAAGGTACACGGTGCAATATAAAGAATTGTGTTCGAAATTGGAGCTTCTGGAGCACATTTTCTCACCGGCAGCAGCACAAGTAGGAGCTTGAGCAAGGTACAGGGCCGAGCCCTGTACTTCTTCTCGGAGTGCTTGCAGAGGAGATACTTGGAGCAAGGTACAGCTCCGGTACTGGAGATGAAAAAGCAAGGAGCCCTGTACTTCTTCTCACCGGCAGAATCACGAGCAGGGGACCTCTGGTGAAAGCACACGAGCAGGGGAGCTCCGGGCGGCAACACGAGCAGGGGAGGAGCAGCAACTTGCAGAGGAGTAGCAAAAGGAGCTCGAGCTTGAGTTCCAGGCCCGCGAGAGAGAGCTCGAGGTCCAGGCGCGGCGGGAGCTCGCGGTCCAGGCACTCGAGACGCCGGCGCGCGCAGGTCCTGGGCGGCGGCGGTGCAGGTCGTGGGTGGCGGGATGGGATATCGGCGGCGCAGGTCCTGGGTGGCGGAGGAGCACGTCCTGGGCGACGGCAGAGCAAGCAATTGGGCGGCGGCGCAGGTCCTGGAAGGCGGAGGAGCAAGCCCTGGGCGGCACCGGCACAGGCCCTGGGCGACGACTGACCCTGGCGACGCGCGCGGGCGACGGGCAGAGGAAGAAGGAACGAGGCGGCCACCAGTTTGTAACAGATTTAAAGCTACGAGGGCGTTTTTGCAAAATTGGTAGTACACTACGCTGGTGACAAGTTTTCTCAGACGGAGGGAGTACATGGTCAACATTTTTCTAGACACATTTAACATTTTCCAAACGCTTGATTAACATTTTTGAAACACTTGTTCAATATTTTTTTCAAATGCTTGATTAACATTTTTATCTACGTGATCAAAAAAAATTATCACTTTTTTAGTACATGGTTAACAAATTTTCAACACACATTTAATATTTCCCATATGCTTGATTAATATATTTTTAAATACTTGTTCAACATTTTTTTTCAAATGCGATTAACAATTTTTATATACGTGTGGCACTTGTGCGTACGACTTCATCCTGACGCACCCAATGCAACGAGCGTTAGGGTTCTAGTGCCTCCCGTCGCGCAGCCACCCGTACGAGCGTTGGATCCCGGTCCTTGCTGGCGGGAAGGCTATTTTTTATGTATTTTTTTTAGTTTTGGTAGGGTTTATGTCCTGCTTAGAAAGTCGAGGCGGCGACAACTTCCTGAAGATGGAATACGATTCTCTCGGCCTAGTCCCCGGCCCGATGGTGCTCCTAGCATCGTCGGAGGGCGTGTGAAGATTTTGTCTCCGGCGGATCTCGGGGGATTCGATAGGTGTTTGTCTTCGATGGATTCGTTTGGATTCGGTCTTCGTTCGTCTATGTTTATGTGTCTGCATGTTAGACCCTTCTGATCTACGCTTCTCTTCATTGGAGGCGCTTGTTGTTATGATGTGCTGGTCTTTTAGGGCCTTATCACGACGACTTCGTGACTGTCTACTACCACAAGGTTTGCCCAACTCCGATGATGGAGGGTCTGCGGATCTGGATGTATTTTTTCTTTCTGGTGTTCTTTGTACTACCTTGAGAGTTGATGAATAGACCGGAAGTTTTTCATGCAAAAAAACACATACTCTTTATATACATGATCAAAAGATAATAATACATGATTAACAATTTTTCTATACACGTTCAACATTTTTCTGAATGCTTTGATTGACTGTTTTCAAATATTTGTTCAACACTTTCAAAATGTTTTGTGTAGAGTGTTTTTTGTAATATATATATTTAGAAAATTTTATAGTATAAATAAAAGTACAAAAATATAGCACAAAATGAAAACAGAAAACGTAAAAAAACAGAAACAATAGGCTGCTTTCCCTCTGAGTTGGGCCAAATCCTCACAGCCCACAAAGATCCTGGAGCTGCCCTGCGGACTGGGAGCTCCTATGTGCCGCATTCTCTGGCAAATACATGCCCCATCGCACAGGGTGCGTTCGACTGGATCGGCCCATTATGGTGCGCTGCGAATGCGACGGCGAAAAATCGCAAAAAAGGTTGTCGCGATTACTGGGAATCGAACCCACAACTACCTGCTCAAGTGCGCTCGCTACTAGTCACTACGACATAACAGGACTCATTGCAGAAGTAAATCGGAGAGTTAAAAACTAATAGCATTAGCAGACTTAACACAATTTGAAAGAATGCCGAACAATATTCCAAAATTTTAGTTATTTTCTGAACTTACGAACAATTTTTGACAAACCCGAACAAATTTCTGAAATGATGAACATATTTTCAAATTTGTGAACTTTTTTCATAAACATGACATTTTCTGAATTTTTCAACAAAAATTCAAAAGGAGAATAATTTGTAAAATCTCAAACATATTTTGAAATTTTAGAAAAAAAATCGAAATGGAGATCAATTTTGAAAATCCCAAACCATTTTTTTAATACATGAACAAAAATTTGAAAACAAGAACATTTTTCGAATTTTGTAAATAATTTTTTAAAACAGGAACATATTTTGAAATCCATGTCATTATTTAAAATGTTCTGAAAAATGAACAAATACATTCTGAATATATTTTTATAAACAGAAACATTTTTTGAAATTCCTAAATATTTTTTAAAAATGTCAATATTTTTTGAATTTATGGACAATTTCCGAAAACACGCCTATTTTTAAATATTGAACGTTTTTTAGAAGCACGGACAATTTTTTAAGTTTCCAAACAAATTTTGAAACATGAACTTTTTGAAAATAAATTAAACTTGATAAACAGAAAAGAAACAAAAAAAGAAAAAAGAAATAGAAAAAGAAAAGATAAAATAAAAGAAAGAAGGAAAGTAAACAGAAAAACTAAAAAAAAAGGAAAACCGGTTCAAGAAATTTCCCAAAATCAGAAAAACCGGCTGGGAAACTCTAGAAAGTTCCCAAAACCGGAAAGGCGGAACACGTTAATGGGAGGTCGACCGTTCGACGCAGAATGTGTCAAATAGGATACGAGCGATCAACTCGACTGAGAAGCATAGAGGAAAATTAGAATTTTTTTTTGTGCTCTATAAAAATATGATACGTTATTGGCGTACTTTAATAAAGACCCCACACTTTATTTTCTGCTCCCTCCGTATTAAAATATAAGACCATTTTTATGCTTCCTTTATATCCAAAAATATCTTATATTTTGATAGAGGGAGTATTTGATCATTTGGCCCCTGAGATAGTATTTGATCATTTGGCCCCTGAGATTGACGGATGGGGCCAGGACCACCCGCCATTGAAACAAAATTGGGGCAAATCATCCCCTTAGCACAGAGGAGGCGGAAGTTTGGCGAGCTGGAGAGTTACCGAACACCCAACGTGCAGGTCGCTTTTCCATTGAAATGTTTACTGGAGTACTACTATTCAAGTGTAGGCGTACATGTTACAACCACTGCCATCTTGCTCGGACAAGAAACTAATTGTTTTACGTTTGTCTAGGAATCTATACTGCCGCTGCACCGCGTGTGTCGAGAGTGCGACACGTCTCGTCGTCGATAGTCAAAGAATCACCGACGAGCTCGGCCTGCCTCTCCACCTCCGGTGGGTCTAGGCGCTCCGCTATCTGCTGCGTGCGGCGGCGAGCTCCCGCGCGAGCTCCTGGACCTCGCCCTGATACGCGCGCGCGAGCTCGAGGGCCTCGCACTCGGCCTCGCCGAGCTGCACGCACAGCCGCTCCTCGGCCTCCTCCGCCGCCTCGGCGCGCAGCCGGGCGGCCTCCAGCTCCGCCCGCAGCAGCGCCACCTCCCGCTCCAGCTCGGCGTTGCGGCGCCGCTCCGGCCTTCCTGCCGCTCTTCCAGCCCGAGGCCGGCGGCGCGGCGGCAATGGAGATGGACGGCGCCATGGACGGAGATCGAAGAACGGGGAGCTCGAGAGAGAGGATCGAATCGGATCGAGTGCTCGAGTGGCTGTTATGATTAGCTGTAGGTCCTGGGATTGCTTTGATGGGGGTAGCGAGGGGGGGCTCAGGTTCATTTATGGGCGGGGGCGAGGACCGGGAAGGCGTCCGGGTTCGGTGTATCTGGACGTGCGGACGGGAAGCGGCGACGGGTACGGCAGCAGTGACCGGTGGTGATTCTCGCTCGTCGAAAATATCGACGAAATGGGTTGAGCCGAATGGTGTGGACGAGGCGGGTCGACGCGGGCCAGACTCGGCGACTCGTTGGTTTCCTTTCGAAAGAAGACGCGAATCGAGCGAAGTTAACAGTAAATTCCGAAAAATAGTACTCACTCCGTTTGTGAATTACTGATAGAAGAAATGGATAGAAATAGATGTATATAGAATTAAAAATATGTCTATGTATATCCATTTTCACGACAAGTTATTCGGGGCGGAGGGAGTAGTACGTCCTCCATCCTGAATTATTTGTTCTAGATTTGTCTAGATACGAAACGTTGACAACTAATTTGGGACGAAGGTAATAAAAGATTTCAAGAATACATTTGATATTTTGTAGGAAACATTGATGTTTTTTTATGCTCATACAAATTTTCATGATGAAATCACATTTGTGGAGCTGTAGCCGGATTTTGGGCTTTCACATGAGATAGGGAAGGGAGGTACTCCCTCTGTCCCGAATTAGTTGACTCAGATTTGTCTAGATACGGATATATGTAGACACGTTTTAGTGTTAGATACATCCGTGTCTAGGTAAATCCAAGTTAACTAATTTGGAACGGAGGGAGTAGATAGGAGGCACCTCGGCTCCACCTCCAAGGAGAAAAAAAAAGCACCAGAGGGCGTCGTGCCGCGGGACGGACAAGTCGACCTAGGGTTTCTCCCCGACCGAAGCTACCTCACCATCACCCACCTGTCTCCAAAACTGACGATAGACAGCCGCCTACAGCCAAATCGGCTGAGAGAGATAGAGAGAGAGAGAGAGAGAGAGAGAGAGAGAGAGACGAAAGGGTGAGATTGAACCTCAGATCTGAAGGTAAGGACACCGACCAAAACCTCTCACGAACGTTGCTTTCCGAAGGGCTTCGTTGCCTCGCCACCCAGGGCCTCCATCGCCAGATTTCGGTGTCCTCCGCCACGAAACGGAGCAACAAAGACCACACCACCATGGTCCTTGGTAGGTAGGCTATCAAACCGTCATTCTTCATGGAATTATCGTAGAAGATAAAAATGTGAGCCATGAGAACTAGTTGCTTGATAGAGTCGGAGGATGAACCTGGTAGACCTTTATTTTTCACGATGTCATCTACACCACGAGGCCACCACCGTCCGAAGGCACACAAATCTAACAAAGAAGAAATATAGCTTCTCTCCTCTAGCTTGGATCGGTCATTGGTGAATGCTATATCTCACATGTTGGAAGAAATTGCTCAAGTCTTCATCACGCGTGTTTCGGCCTAAAAGCGACAGTTTTTCTCTTTTTCCTTTTAAGATTATTATTTTA
The DNA here is from genome assembly GCA_011799875.1 of Thinopyrum elongatum. Lineage (NCBI taxonomy): Eukaryota > Viridiplantae > Streptophyta > Magnoliopsida > Poales > Poaceae > Thinopyrum > Thinopyrum elongatum. The sequence continues at coordinate 106,035,366 of CM022302.1, forward strand.
TTTTTATTTTTATTTTTGCATTTATTTTTATTTTTTGTTTTATTAATGTATATTATGATTTTAATATTTACATTATATTTTATTTGTGGGTAAATACATGAGTACTTCCTTCATCCAAAAATAAGTGTCGCTCAAACAGATGTGGACACTTACTTTTGGACGGAGGAAGTATTTGTTTATGAGGTGCACAAACACTTTTTATAAAAAGATATTTTAATTCAAAACATAAACATCTCTTTAAGGGCTCCATTGGTTCAAAGGAATTGTCTGGGATTTTAGATACATCGTAAGGAAATTTTTCTAGATTCGTAGTACTCCCTCCGTCCCAAAAATTTTGTCTTAGATTTGTCTAGATACGGATGTATCAAGTCACGTTTATTAGATACATCCGTATCTAGACAAATCTAAGACAAGAATTTTGGGACGGAGGGAGTACTAGGATCCTTAGGAAAAAAATTAAGTATTATTTTGCACTCTATTTTGAAGGAAAAATTTCCACCTACTCAAACCCTTGGTGCAATTTTTCTTTCCTTGATATCACACACTAGTTGATCCAAACTTCTGTGGTTTAGAAATCTTATAGGATTCAAGAGGACATGCTACTTGAGTTATTATTTTTTCTTCATATTCTTGCGTTTTGTGAATGCTATGAACTACTCCCTCCATTTACAAATATTACCTCCGTCCCAAATTTTTTATCTTTATTTTTCTAGATACGGATGTATGTAACACTAAAACGTGTCTGGATACAGGGCACAAGGTATCGCATCTGAGAGGCGAGCATCAGGCGATCAGATTTTCATGCCTCGTCACGCCTGTTGTTCTCCCGTTCCTTCTCCATGACCTCGCCCTAGATTAAATTTCCGGAGACCAAGGTCCTTGATAGCAGAGTACTAGAAATCCTCAGAGACCTCTACACTGTTCTGCCCTCCTTGTAATATGATCGGTTCCTTGTTCCTTCGCCTCTTCGCCGTTCGTCCGACGAGCTGACGTCTCTCTCTACAAACAAATAACCGATTCGGCCATCACGTGTCAAGTATGATCGCTGGCTTACTGCAACTATGTCTAGTCATGTTGAATTGTTTGAATTACTTTATTGATTTATTAGTTTATGAACAAGACGAATCATGACTTCTAGAAAAACAAAGTGTCAATCAGGTGGGCTGAAAAGAAGAGGAAAATAGAAAGATTAGAAGCAGCAGCTCAGTCTCAAAAGGGCGCTCTAGATAGATTTGTTGTGAACGAGTCTCAAAGTAATTCGCAAAATCAAACTCCAATTGCTAATATTGACGATGGTCATGGTGATGAAGTGGTAGAGGTTGAGGTTCACACTATGGAATTTGATGAAGGTGATGATGCTAACAATGATGCTAATGTTGGTGATGAAGGTAATGATGCTACTATTGGCGATGACACCAATAGTTCTGTTAATCCTGATATATTTGATCTAAGATATTGAGATGGTCTTGATCCAAAAATGATTGATATTTTGGTGCAAAAGGGTCATAAAAGAGACTTGTCTATTGAGCATGGTCCTATAGACAAATTATCTAGAAGGTTTTCTGCATCGGCATACAATAGAGTTCTCCCAAATGGTGAAAAGTGTGATAGAGAATGGCTTGTATATAGCAAAGAGCTTGACAAAATATTTTTTTGCTGCAAATTATTGAGAATGGGTCTTGTGAGAGGATCGTTAGCAAATGAGGCTTTCAATGATTGGATACATCTTAACAATACATTAAAAAGCATGAAATTAGTAGAGAACATGTCACAAATATGACTACATGGTATGACTCGCGTATGAGGTTCCAGAATAATCAAACAATTGATAAAGTTGCTCAGCGAGAACTTGAAAAGGAAAGGGAGCATTGGAGAAAAGATTTGTACATGATTCTTTTGATTGTACAATTTCTTGAAGAACATAACATAGCATTTCGTGGCAGCAATAGCAAGTTGTACCAAGACAACAATGGCAATTTCTTAGGACTGGTTCAAATGTTGGCTCAATTTGATCCATTTATGAAAGAGCATGTTGATTGCATTACCAATGATAAAACATGTGATCACTATCTTGGTCCTTCCATCTGGTCTGAAATCGTTGGAAAAGGTTAAAAAAAGGTGAAATACTTCTTAGTTATACTTGACTGTACTCCTGATTCAAGCCACCAAGAACAGATGCCTTTGATAATAAGGTATGTTTATGTATCTTCAGGTTCTGCTTGCGTTGAAGAATCCTTCTTAGGTCTTTCAGATGTCAATGATACCACCGGGCAGGGATTGTTTGATGTTCTACAAGAGGAACTGAAGAGTCTTGAACTTGGTATAGACAATGTGAGAGGGCAGGGATATGAGAATGGGGTCGAATATGAAAGGAAAACATCAAGGGGTACAAAAGAAACCATTGAATATAAATCCAAGAGCTTTTTAATCAGCTTGTGGTTGTCATAGTTTGAACTTGACACTATGTGATATGGCAAATTCATGTCGTAAAGCAACTGAATTTTTTGGAGTTATTCAGCACATCTATACATCATTTGCTAATTCTACTAAGAGGTGGAAAGTTCTTAAGGATAATATGACAAGATTGACTCTCAAGTCATTGTCAGCTACCCGTTGGGAGAGTCGTGTTGATAGTGTTAAGGCTATAAGGTTTGAGATCTCAGATAGTAGGGAAGCTTTGCTACAAGTGGCAGAAAGTGATAAGTATTAGGAAGTATTAGTGTTTGTCTAGGAGTCCTTGGGCCTTGAACAGGGATAAGTATTAGTATTAGAGCCTAGGTTTAGGTCTCCTCCGCGTGTCGCAACTGACGTTGGCTTTATTTTTTTTTCCGATCTTCACATCTCTCTCTCTGTCCTTTGATCGAACAGATCGATTCTCGGTCTAGTTCTCTGGCGCGTTCATACGAAGCCGCCTCCCCTCCTAGATCAGGCCCAAGCTGGCCTGCTTCCCCGTCCCCTTGCATGGTATCGGCTCATGATGTCTTCCCCGTCCATGTGCACGCTCCACTAGGATGCGCATGAGAAGACAGGTCTCGTTTTCTACGGTCGCCGATGCCATCTGTCAGGGAAATATGCAACTTGTATTATCAGGAGGCTAAAGCCATCATATATACATGAATAGAGGGAGGCCAAAGGCCACAATAAATATAACTCTAACACCACCCCCCCCCCCCTCAAACTCATGGTGGATCCACAACACTGAGTTTGGAGAGGTAAAATCCATGTTGCGCTCTAGTCTGGGCCTTCGTGAAGAAGTCCGCCAACTGTAACTCGAAAGGCACATACTGAAGAGCAATAAGATGGTCCTGCACACCAGCGCGCACAAAGAAAGCATCGACACCAATATGCTTGGTAAGCTCATGCTTCACGGGGTCCCGCGCAATACTGATAGCACCTGTGCTGTCTGACAAGAGTGTAGTAGGTATAGTAACAGAAACACCAAAATCCTCGAGTAACCAGCGTAACCAACACCTCTGCTGTGAGAAGAACCATAGCTCGCAGCTCGGCCTCTGCACTAGACTAGGAAACTGTAGTCTGTTTCTTCGTCTTTCAGGCAATGAGAGAACCACCAAGAAAGACACAACAAGCGGAAAGTGAAGGCGATCCGAAGGATCACTAGCCTAGGTAGCATCCGAATAGGCCTGGAGCTGCAACGAGCTAGAACAAGGAAAGAAGAGACGGTGAGAGATCATGCCACGAAGATATCGTAGAACACGAAGAAGGTGACTATAGTGAACCGAAGTGGGAGAAGAAACAAACTGACTCAGGATATGGACAGGATAGGAGATATTCGGACGAGTGACAGCGAGATAGACAAGACTCCCAACAAGATGACGATAACGAGTCGGATCAGACAAGGGCTCACCATCAGAAGCACAAAGGTGAACATTAAGCTCCATAGGAGTCTCAGGAGTGCGCTCATCACTAAGAGTTGCACGAGAAAGAAGATCCTGGATATACTTTTCTTGGGAAATAAAAAAGGCATCAGAGGTGTGATACGTCTTCATCGTATCTATAAATTTTGATTGTTTCATGCCAATATTCTACAACTTTCATATACTTTTGGCAACTTTTTATATTATTTTTGGGACTAACATATTGATCCAGTGCCCAGTGCCAGTTCCTGTTTGTTGCATGTTTTTTGTTTTGCAGAATATCCATATCAAACGGAGTCCAAACGCGATAAAAACTTACGGAGATTTTTTTGGAATATATGTGATTTTTGGGAAAAAGAATCAACGTGAGACGATGCCCGAGGGGGCCACAAGGCAGGGGGGCGCGCCCCAGGGTGTAGGGCGCGCCCTGGGCCCTTGTGGCCACCCCGTAAGGCGGTTGGTGCCCTTCTTCGGCCGCAAGAAAGCTAATATCCAGATAAAAATCGTGTTAAAATTTCAGCCCAATCGAAGTTACGGATCTCCTGGAATTTAAGAAACGGTGAAAGGCCAGAATCTGAAAACGCAGAAACAGAAGGAAACAGAGAGAGAGAGATCCAATCTCGGAGGGGCTCCCGCCCCTCCGCCGCCATGGAGGCCTGGACCAGAGGGGAAACCCTTCTCCCATCTAGGGGGAAGGTCAAGGAAGAAGAAGGAGGAGGAGGGCTCTCTCCCCCTCTCTCCCGGTGGCGCCGGAACACCGCCGGGGCAATCATCGTGTGACGACGATCTACACCAACACCTCCATCATCTTCCCCAACATCTTCATCATCTTCCCCCATCTATATTCAGCGGTCCACTCTCCCGCAACCCGCTGTACCCTCTACTTGAACATGGTGCTTTATGCTTCATATTATTATCCAATGATGTGTTGCCATCCTATGATGTCTGAGTAGATTTTTGTTGTCCTATCGGTGATTTTGAATTGCTATGATTGGTTTAATTTGCTTGTGGTTATGTTGCTGTCCTTTGGTGCCCATCATATGAGCGCGCGCGTGGATCACACCATAGGGTTAGTTGTATGTTGATAGGACTATGTATTGGAGGGCAAGGGTGACAGTAGCTTCAGCCTAGCATAGAAATTGATGCATACGGGATTGAAGGGGGACCAATATATCTTAATGCTATGGTTGGATTTTACCTTAATGAACGTTAGTAGTTGTGGATGCTTGCTAATAGTTCCAATCATAAGTGCATAGAATTCCAAGTAAGGGATGACATGCTAGCAGTGGCCTCTCCCACATAAAACTTGCTATCGGTCTAGTAACGTAGTCAATTGCTTAGGGACAATTCCGCAACTCCTACCACCACTTTTCCACACTCGTTAAACTAACTTAATTGCTTCTTTATCTAAACAGTCCCTAGTTTTATTTGTGTGCTCTTTATTATCTTGCAAACCTATCCCTTTACACCTACAAAGTACTTCTAGTTTCATACTTGTTCTAGGTAAAGCGAACATTAAGCGTGCGTAGAGTTGTATCGGTGGTCGATAGAACTTGAAGGGAATACAAATCCTACCTTTAGCTCCTTGTTGGGTTCGACACTCTTATTTATCGAGAAAGGCTACAACTGATCCCCTATACTTGTGGGTTATCAAGACCTTTTTCTGGCGCCGTTGCCGGGGAGCAATAGCGTGGGGTGAATAATCTCGTGTGTGCTTGTTTGCTTTATCACTAAGTAGATTTTATTTGCTGTTCTAAGTTGTTCTCTATCTTTAGTTATGGATATGGAACACGAAATACCAAAAAAATTAGGTGTACTTGCTACTCATGGAGATGGGGAACCTCCTAAAACCCTCGATGCTCATTATGTGAAAGATATTATGCACTACTTTAATAATCCTGAGAAAACCCCATTCAATTATATAATGGGAGACACGTTGGATCAACGTGAATACTTTAGGGATTATCGCTTGACTCAAAAAGGGAAACTGTTATGGGATCAAATTCATATGTTGCATTGGTATGCTCGGGAACTATGCTTGAGATATGATTATACTTGTTGCTCTAGGATGAAGGCTCCACAAGTTCCTTTTTCATGTAAATTCAATGATAATAAAACATTGGCTTCTTATGCTAATGGTATATATGATTACTATGATGTGGAACGAATAGAAGAATTTGTTGCTTCTAAGGGTGCTTATGAAATTGAATCTTTGTTTGAAAAGTGTGAAAATTATGATGATGCTGTTTACAGACCTGAAAATTATGCTATACTTAAATATTGCTATGAGAGTTATGAATATAATGCCGATATTAATGAGTTTATCGAGAAAGTCTCCGCTGTCTAAGAAGAGACTAATATTTTGCAGGAACCTATGGAAGAAGAAATTGATGACACTGTGAGCTCATTGGATGAAAAAGATGACGAGGAGAGCGAAGAACAAAAGGAGGAAGAGCGGATTAGCTACCCATGCCCACCTTCTAATGAGAGTAACTATTCAACTCATACATTGTTTAATTTCCCTTTGTGCTTACCGAAGGATGAATGCTATGATGATTGCTATGATCCCTTGGATTCGTTTGAAATATCCCTTTTTTATGAAGTTGATGCTTGCTATGCTTGTGGCCATGATGCCAATATGAATTATGCTTATGGAGATGAACTTGCTATAGTTCCTTATTTTAAGAATGAAATTGTTACTGCACCCACGCATGATAGTCCTATTATCTTTTTGAATTCTCCCAACTACACTATATCGGAGAAGTTTGCTTTTATTAAGGATTACATTGATGGGTTGCGTTCTACTATTGCACATGATGATTTTGATGAATATAATATGCATGTGCTTGCTGCTCCCACTTGCAATTATTATGAGAGAGGAACTACATCTCCACCTCTCTATGTTTCCAATACGATAAAATTGCAAGAAACTGCTTATGCTATGTATTGGCCTTTACTTGATGTGCATGAATTATTCTTTTATGACATGCCGATGCATAGGAAGAGAGTTAGACTTCGTTGTTGCATGATATATGTTACTTTGTGCTCACTACTAAATTACAAATCATTGTTAATTAAAATTGGCTTTGATATACCTTGGGATCCGGGTGGATCCATTACTTGAGCACTTTATGCCTAGCTTAATGGCTTTAAAGAAAGCGCTACCAGGGAGACAACCCGGAAGTTTTAGAGAGTCATTTATTTCTGTTGTGTGCTTTTATAAAGTTTAAAAACAAAAAAAAATAAAGTGGGGAACCTAAAACTTTTCAAAAAGAAAAGTGAAAGTAAGAAGGACGAGCACCGTTGAAGTGGGGGAGCTCCTTGAACTTTGTTCATGCCCATGGAAACTTTGCAAATCTTGAATTACAGAAACTTTTCAACAAAAATAATTATCCCCTTGTATAAATCCATTGTATTATAAAAATAATGTGTCAAGATTTGCCTTTAGGATGGTCTATGGTGATAGTTGATTTGATTTTGCTGAAAAACAGAAACTTTTGCGTCCAGTAGCAGAATTTTGAAAATTCACGTAAGCAACAAAAAATTCTAAATTTTTTACACAATATTTATTTACAAATTTCCCAGGTTTTCGTAATTTTTTAGAATTTTTGGAGTTACATAAGTATTAGTACAATTCAGATCTTCGCAGACTGTTCTGTTTTTGACAGATTCTGTTTTCTATGCATTGTTCTCTTATTTTGATGAATCTATGGGTAGTATCGGGGGGTATGAACCATGGTGAAGTTGGACTACAGTATATATACTGCTAATATGAATTTGGAATGAGTTTGCAACAGTATTTAAAGTGGTGATTTGTTTTATTATACTAACGGATCTCACGAGGGTTTTGTTAAGTTTTGTGTGATTGAAGTTTTCAAGCTTAGGGTAAGATCACGATGGATGAAGGAATAAGGAGTGGCAAGAGCCTAAGCTTGGGGATGCCCGAGGCACCCCAAGGTAATATTCAAGGACTCCCAAGCAACTAAGCTTGGGGATGCCCCGGAAGGCATCCCCTCTTTCTTCTAACAATCATCGGTAATTTTACTTGGAGCTATATTTTTATTCGTCACATGATATGAGTAAATCTTGGAGCGTCTTTTGTGTTTATTTTTCCTTTCTATTTTATGCACCATGCTGGTATGAGATAGTCCTTGGTTGATTTATAGAATGCTTCATGCACTTCACTTATATCTTTTGAGTATGGCTTTATAGAATGCTTCATGTGCTTCACTTATATCATTTGAAGTTTGGATTGCCTGTTTCTCTACACATAGAAAACCGCCATTTGTAGAATGCTCTTTTGCTTCACTTATATTTGTTAAAGCGTGGGCATATCTTTTGTAGAAAGAATTAAACTCTCATGCTTCACTTATATCTATTTAGAGAGTTGACAGGAATTGGTCATTCACATGGTTAGTCATTAAATTCTACATAAAACTTGTAGATCACTGAATATGATATGCTTGATTCCTTGCAATAGTTTTGCGATATAAAGATGGTGATATTAGAGTCATGCTAGTGAGTAATTATGGACTGGTAGAAATACTTGTGTTAAGGTTTGTGATTCCCGAAGCATGCACGTATGGTGAACCGTTATGTGATGAAGTCGGAGCATGATTTATTTTTTGATTGTCTTCCTTATGAGTGGCGGTCGGGGACGAGCGATGGTCTTTTCCTACCAATCTATCCCCCTAGGAGCATGCGTGTAGTACTTTGTTCCGATAGCTACTAGACTTTTGCAACAAGTATGTGAGTTCTTTATGACTAATGTTGAGTCCATGGATTATACGCACTCTCACCCTTCCACCATTGCTAGCCTCTTCGGTACCGTACATTGCCCTTTCTCACCTCGAGAGTCGGTGCAAACTTCGCCGGTGCATCCAAACCCCGTGATATGATACGCTCTGTCACACATAAGCCTCCTTATATCTTCCTCAAAACAGCCACCATACCTACCTATCATGGCATTTCCATAGCCATTCCGAGATATATTGCCATGCAACTTCCATCATCATCATATACATGACTTGAGCGTTCATTGTCATATTGCTTTGCATGATCGTAAGATAGCTAGCATGATATTTTCATGGCTTGTCCGTTTTTTGATATCTTTGCTACACTAGATCATTGCACATCCTGGTACACTGCCAGAGGCATTCATATAGAGTCATATTTTGTTCCAGTATCGAGTTGTAATATCGAGTTGTAAGTAAATAAAAGTGTGATGATCATCATTATTAGAGCATTGTCCCATGTGAGGAAAGGATGATGGAAGCTATGATTCCCTCACAAGTTGGGATGAGTCTCCGGACTTTATGAAAAATAAAAGAGGCCAAAGAAGCCCAAATAAAAAAAAGAGGCCAAAGAAGCCCACCAAAAAGAAAAAAAAGAAAAAAAGAAGAAAAAAAATAAAAATAAGAGAAAAGAGAGAAGGGACAATGTTACTATCCTTTTTCCACACTTGTGCTTCAGAGTAGCACCATGTTCTTCATATAGAGAGTCTCTTGAGTTATCACTTTCATATACTAGTGGGAATTTTCATTATAGAACTTGGCTTGTATATTCCGATGATGGGCTTCCTCAAATGCCCGAGGTCTTCATGAGCAAGCAAGTTGGATGCACACCCACTTAGTTTTCAGTTTAAGCTTTCATACACTTATAGCTCTAGTGCATCCGTTGCATGGCAATCCCTACTCACTTGCATCGATATCGATTGATGGGCGTCTCCATAGCCCATTAATTTGCCTAGTTGATATGAGACTTTCTCCTTTTTGTCTTCTCCACATAACCTCCACCATCATATTCTATCCCACCTATAGTGCTATATCCATGGCTCACGGTCATGTATTGCGTGAAAGTTGAAAAGACTTGAGAACATTAAAAGTATGAACCAATTGCTTGGCTTGTCATCGGGGTTGTGCATGATGAAATACTTTGTGTGGTGAAGATGGAGCATAGCCAGACTATATGATTTTGTAGGGATAACTTTCTTTGGGCATGTTATTTTGAGAAGACATGATTGCTTTATTAGTATGCTTGAAGTATTATTGTCTTAATGTCAAATGATAGACTATTGCTTTGAATCGCTCGTGTCTTAATATTCATGTCATGATTAGATTGTATGATCAAGATTATGCTAGGTAGCATTCCACATCAACATTTATCTTTTTTATCATTTACCTACTCGAGGACGAGCAGGAATTAAGCTTGGGGATGCTGATATGTCTCCGTCGTATCTATAATTTTTGATTGTTTCATGCCAATATTCTACAACTTTCATATACTTTTGGCAACTTTTTATATTATTTATGGGACTAACATATTGATCCAGTGCCCAGTGCCAGTTCCTGTTTGTTGCATGTTTTTTGTTTCGCAGAATATCCATATCAAATGGAGTCCAAACGCGATAAAAACTTACGGAGATTTTTTTGGAATATATGTGATTTTTGGGAAAAAGAATCAACGCGAGACAATGCCCGAGGGGGCCACAAGGCAGGGGGGGCGCGCCCTGGGCCCTTGTGGCCACCCCGTAAGGCGGTTAGTGCCCTTCTTCGGCCGCAAGAAAGCTAATATCCGGATAAAAATCATGTTAAAATTTCAGCCCAATCGGAGTTCGGATCTCCGGGAATTTAAGAAACGGTGAAAGGCCAGAATCTGAAAACGCAGAAACAGAAGGAAACAGAGAGAGAGATCCAATCTCGGAGGGGCTCCCGCCCCTCCGCCGCCATGGAGGCCATGGACCAGAGGGGAAACCCTTCTCCCATCTAGGGGGAAGGTTAAGGAAGAAGAAGAAGGAGGGGGGCTCTCTCCCCCCTCTCCCGGTGGCGTCGGAACGCCGCCGGGGCAATCATCGTGTGACGGCGATCTACACCAACACCTCCGTCATCTTCCCCAACATCTTCATCATCTTCCCCCATCTATATTCAGCGGTCCATTCTCCCGCAACCCGCTGTACCCTCTACTTGAACATGGTGCTTTATGCTTCATATTATTATCCAATGATGCGTTGCCATCCTATGATGTCTGAGTAGATTTTTGTTGTCCTATCGGTGATTGGTGAATTGCTATGATTGGTTTAATTTGCTTGTGGTTATGTTGCTGTCCTTTGGTGCCCATCATATGAGTGCGCGCGTGGATCACACCATAGGGTTAGTTGTATGTTGATAGGACTATGTATTGGAGGGCAAGGGTGACGGCAGCTTCAGCCTAGCATAAAAATTGATGCATACGGGATTGAAGGGGGACCAATATATCTTAATGCTATGGTTGGGTTTTACCTTAATGAACGTTAGTAGTTGCGGATGCTTGCTAATAGTTCCAATCATAAGTGCATAGAATTCCAAGTAAGGGATGGCATGCTAGCAGTGGCCTCTACATAAAACTTGCTATCGGTCTAGTAACGTAGTCAATTGCTTAGGGACAATTCCGCAACTCCTACCACCACTTTTCCACACTTGTTAAACTAACTTAATTGCTTCTTTATCTAAACATCCCCTAGTTTTATTTACGTGCTTTTTATTATCTTGCAAACCGATCCCTTTACACCCACAAAGTACTTCTAGTTTCATACTTGTTCTAGGTAAAGCAAACATTAAGCGTGCGTAGAGTTGTATCGGTGGTCAATAGAACTTGAAGGGAATACAAATCCTATCTTTAGCTCCTCGTTGGGTTCGACACTCTTATTTATCGAGAAAGGCTACAACTGATCCCCTATACTTGTGGGTTATCAAGGTGCAGGAAATCTCAATCCCAAGAAAGTAACGAAGAGGACCAAGATCAGACATAAGAAACTGCTCATTGAGACGGGCTTTGACAAAGGCAATGTACTCAAGATCATCACCAGTGACGATCATGTCATCAACATATAGAAGAAGAAGAGTGCGACCACGAGCAGAAAGGTGCACAAACTGCGCTGGATCATGAGCACTGGGCGAAAAACCAGCTGCGGTGACAACAGAGGCAAAACGCTCAAACCAAGAGTGAGGGGCTTGCTTAAGGCCATAGAGAGAGCGACGAAGACGACAAACCATGCCATCAGGAACTGAATACCCATGTGGTGGCTGCATATAAACTCCCTCACGCAACTCACCATTAAGAAAGGCATTCTTAACATCAAGCTGAGACACAGACCAGTGGCGAATAGAGGCCACGGCGAGAAGTGTGCGGACAGTGGTCATATGGGCCACAGGAGCAAAAGTCTCGTCGTAATCACGACCATGCTCCTACTGAAAGCCATGAGCCACAAGACGAGCTTTATAACGCTCAAGAGAACCATCAGAGTGAGTCTTAATCATATAGACCCACTTACACGTGATGTGACGAACACGGGGAGGAAGAGAAACCAGATCCCACGTGCTGGTGCGCTCAATGGCAGCAATCTCCTCTACCATCACAAACTGCCATTTAGGATGAACAACAGCATCTCGATAAGAAGTCGGCTCAAGAACGGTCAAAAGACCATAGCGAGAAGGAGAATATCGTTCAGGGGGCAGACAAGACCGAGAATAAAGACCATAAGTTGGCTGAGAAGAGGAAGATGACACACTAGAGGTAGAGGGCACATCAATAGACTGAGCCACAACAGGTGGACGGCGATTATAATGGAAAGGAAAGGAGGGAAGAGGTGGAATCACTGGAGGTGGAGATGGTGAATGTATCGGTGATGAAGGTGGAGAAGGGGAAGGTATCGGTGATGAAGGAGGAGAGTCATGCAATGAAGGAGGAGAAGAAATCGTAGGAGAAGACGGTGTCAGATCTGCAATAGCGGGACGAGGAGTAGGAATACTGGGTACAGAGGGGGTGTATCCGGGAAACTAAGAAAAGAGATGTCCTCCGTGGAAAAGGCCGAGGAGGATGGACGCGGGTAGAAGGGACGAGACTCATCAAAGGTCACATCCCGGGAAATCCGCATTCGACGACCGACAGGATCCCAACACCGATAGCCCTTATGCTCATCACTTTATCCGAGAAAGACACACTCAACAGACTGAGTGGTTAGTTTGGTGCATTCACGAGGGGCAAGCAAAACATAGCAAACACAACCAAACAAACGAAGCATCGAATAATCAGGAGAAAACCAGAAAGGCGCTCGAGAGGAATACCACCCTGTAGAGCAGCAGATGGCTGAATGTTAATAAGGTAGGTGGAAGTGGTAACAGCCTCAGCCCAGAAGTGAGGCGGAAGAGAGACGACAATCATCATCGCACGCGCCGTCTTAAGAAGGTGACGATGCTTGCGCTCAGCCACACCATTCTGAGCATGAGCACCAGGGCAAGAGAACTGAGGAAGAGTACCTTGCTCAGCAAGGAATCCTCGCAGCGCATGCGAGATATACTCACCAGCTGAATCTGCGCGGAAAACATGAATGTGAGTGGAAAACTGGGTATGAACCATGGCAACAAATTTTTTGTATATAGATAAGACCTCACTACGAGAAGACATGAAATAGATCCAAGTGTACCGAGAAAAATCGTCTATAAAGATAATATAGTAGCGATGACCCCCTTTTGAAGCGAAGGGAGCCGGACCCTAAACATCAGAGTGAACGAGATCAAAAGGCCGCTCGGACACCACTGTGAGGATAAGGTAGCTGAACCTGCTTAGCAAGTCTACAACCTAGACAATCCAACGAAGCGTTACCAGAGACAGACCCCAGAACACCGCGATGAACCAAAGATGAGAGACGAGAACCACATAAATGGCCAAGACAATGATTCCACTGCTGAAAAGAACTGGCAGATGCAGCAGCAGGGGCTGCGAGACTGGCGGCGGTGGCAGCGGAGGGAAGACGAAGCCAGTCAAGCTCCCAGAGACCATCAGAGCGTCGAGGGCCAACACCAAGCAGAGCACCCGTGTGACGATCCTGAACAAAACACGAATCAAAGTCCAGAATGACCCTACAACTAGAGTCAACAATCTGACCACCAGATATGAGCTGCATGGTAAGTCGAGGAACATGAGCTACAGAGGGAACATGAAAGGAAGAAGTGGTAAGAGTGCCTCGACTAGCTACATGGAGGGGAGTGCCATCAGCCGTAAGAACACGAACCGGAGACTCGACAGGTCAGACGGAGGTCAAAGTAGAAGAATCATACGTCATATGAAAAGATGCTCCAGTATCAAGAATCCATGAAGATGTACCTGAATGAGTTGAAGGTGATTTCTCAGTGCTAGAAGAGTCAGTCACGAAACCTGCAGAACCTGTCGGTGAAGAATCCCAAGCAGCAATAAGGCATCCCAGCTGCATAATCTCACACGCAGACAGGGACACAGCAGAAGATGTCGAGGTAGAAACACCAGTCTGCGATGAGCAGTCGCCAACACCCATGGAAGGCACGTGTAGAGTCGACCCAGAGTAGTTAATCGACGTAGTGCCACATGTGAAAGCCACTGGGGGAGTCGACGTAGAGCGGTCACCACTGCATGATAACCCACAAGTATAGGGGATCAATTGTAGCCTTTCTTGATAAGTAAGAGTGTCGAACCCAACGAGGAGCTAAAGGTAGAACAAATATTCCCTCAAGTTCTATCGACCACCGATACAACTCTACGCACACTTTACATTTGCTTTACCTAGAACAAGTATGAAACTAGAAGTACTTTGTAGGTGTAATGGGATAGGTTTGCAAGATAATAAAGAACACCTAAAAAAACTAGGGGTTGTTTAGATAAAGAAACAATTAAGTTAGTTTTAGTAGAGAGCTTTTTGTCACAAGAAAGTTATTTGTCCCTAGGCAATCGATGACTAGACTGGTAATCATTATTGCAATTTTATATGAGGGAGAGGCATAAGCTAGCATACTTTCTCTACTTGGATCATATGCACTTATGATTGGAACTCTAGCAAGCATCCGCAACTACTAAAGATCATTAAGGTAAAACCCAACCATAGCATTAAAGTATCAAGTCCTCTTTACTCCCATATGCAAACAACCTACTTACTCAGGTCTGTGCTTCTGTCACCCACGCAACCCACCATAAGCAAATCATGAACATATTGCAAACCCTACAGCGGGTATCCCTCACGCTTGCGCAACATGGAGAGCACCATAGGACAACACCAATAATAAAACATACAACTCAAACCAATCATGATCATCAATCAACCCATAGGACAAAACGGATCTACTCAAACATCATAGGATAGCCATACATCATTGGGAAATAATATATAGCGTTGAGTGATGACCCACAAGTATAGGGGGTCAATCATAGTCCTTTCGATAAGTAAGAGTGTCGAACCCAACGAGGAGCAGAAGGAAATGACAAGTGGTTTTCAGCAAGGTAATTTCTGCAAGCACTGAAATAGTCGGTAACAGGTAGTTTGATAGCAAGATAATTTATGATGGAAAAGTAACGGTAACGATAAATAAAGTGCAGCAAGGTAGCCCAATCCTTTTGTGGCAAAGGACAGGCCAAAACGGTTTCTTATAATAGGCAAAGTGTTCTTGAGGGCACACGGGAATTTCATCTAATCACTTTCATCATGTTGGTTTGATTTGCGTTCGCTACTTTGATAATTTGATATGTGGGTGGACCGGTGCTTGGGTGATGTTCTTACTTGAACAAACCTCCCACTTATGATTAACCCCCTCGCAAGCATCCGCAACTACGAGAAAAGTATTAAGATAAAATCTAACCATAGCATTAAACATTTGGATCCAAATCGGTCCCTTACGAAGTAGCGCATAAACTAGGGCTTAAGCTTCTATCACTCTAGCAACCCATCATCTAATAACTACTCCACAATGCATTCCCTTAGGCCCAAATATGGTGAAGTGCCATGTAGTCGATGTTCACATGACACCATTAAGGGAATCACAACAAACATATCATCAAAATACCGAACACATATCAAGTTCACATGATTACTTGCAACATGACTTCTCCCGTGACCTCAAGAACAAAAGTAACTACTCACAAATGATAATCATGCTCAAGATCAGAGGGGTATTAAATAGCATAATGGATCTGAACATATAATCTTCCACCAAATAAACCATATAGTAATCAACACTACTAGTCACCCACAAGTACCAATCTAAGGTTCCGGTACAAAGATTGAACACAAGAGATGAACTAGGGTTTGAGAGGAAATGGTGTTGTTGAAGATGTTGATGGAGATTGCCCTCCCAAAGATGAGAGGGTTGTTGGTGATGATGATGGCTTCGATTTCCCCCTCCGGGAGAGAAGTTCCCCCCGCGGAATCGCTCCGCCGGAGGGCAAAAGTGCTCCTGCCCAAGTTCCGCCTCGAGATGGCGGCGTTCCGTCCCGAAAGTCCTCTCCTTATTTTTTTCTAGGTCAAAATGACTTATATACCAAAAGATGGGCACCGAAGGTGGGCTGGGCTGAGCACAACTCACCAGGGCGCGCCTGGGGGGCCTGG
Source organism: Thinopyrum elongatum (assembly GCA_011799875.1). NCBI lineage: Eukaryota > Viridiplantae > Streptophyta > Magnoliopsida > Poales > Poaceae > Thinopyrum > Thinopyrum elongatum. The sequence goes on from CM022302.1 coordinate 106,051,626, forward strand.
CACGCCCTGGTGTCTTGTGCTCACCAGAAGGCCCCCCTCCGGTAGTTATTTGCTCCAGTATTTTTCATATATTCCAAAATAATTCTCCGTGAAGTTTCAGCTTATTTGGAGTTGTGCAGAATAGGTAACTCTGACGTAGCTTTTTCAGGTCCAGAATTCCAGCTGCCGGCATTCTCCCTCTTTGTGTAAACCTTGCATATTATGAGAGAAAAGGCATTAGAATTGCTCCATAAAGCTTTATTATGCATAAAAACATTGTAAATAACAGTAGGAAATCATGATGCAAAATGGACGTATCATTGAGCAGCATGTTTAAGTAGAGATTACAGCGGGTAAAAAAGAGGTTACACCGCTGCATAGAGGGGGAAAGAGTTGGTGATGACGGCGGTGAAGTTGTTGGTGTAGATCGCCGTCACGATGATGGCCCCGGCGGTGTTCCGGCGCCACCGGGAGAGAGGGGGAGAGAGACCCCTCCTTCTTCTTCTTCCTTGACCTCCCCCCTAGATGGGAGGAGGGTTTCCCCTCTAGTCCATGGCCTCCATGGCAGCGGAGGGGCGGGAGCCCCTCCGAGATTGGATCTCTCTCTCTCTCTCTCTCTCTCTCTCTCTCTCTCTCTCTCTCTCTCTGTTTCCTTCTGTTTCTCGTTCCTGTTTTCTGGCTTTTCACCATTTCTTAAATTCCCGGAGATCCGTAACTCCGATTGGGCTAAAATTTTAACACGATTTTTATCCGGATATTATCTTTCTTACGGTGAAAGAAGGGCACCAACCGCCTTACAAGAACTTGTGGGCCCCTCGAGCTTGTGGGCCCCTCGGGCATCGTCTCGCGTTGATTCTTTTTCCCAAAAATCACAAATATTCCAAAAATAAATCTCTGTAAAATTTTATCGTGTTTGGACTTCGTTTGCTACAGATATTCTGCGAAACAAAAAACATGCAACAAACAGGAACTGACACTGTGCACTGGATCAATATGTTAGTCCCAAAAAATGATATAAAATTTTGGCAAAAGTATATGAAAGTTGTAGAATATTGGCATGAAACAATAAAAAATTATAGATACGATGGAGACGTATCAGCATCCCCAAGCTTAATTTCTGCTCGTCCTCGAGTAGGTAAATGATAAAAAGATAATTTTTGATGTGGAATGCTACCTAGCATAATCTTGATCACATAATCTAATCATGGCATGAATATTAAGACACGAGTGATTCAAAGCAATAGTCTACAATTTGACATAAAGACATCAATACTCAAGCATCCCAACAAACAATCATGTCTTTCAAATATCAATGCTAAAGAACGTTATCCCTACAAAATCATATAGTCTTGTCATGCTCTATCTTCATCACACAAAGTGTTTATCATGCACAACCCCGATGACAAGCCAAGCAATTGTTTCATACTTTTAATGTTCTCAAGCTTTTTCAACCCTCACGCAATACATGAGCGTGAGCCATGGATATAGCACTATGGTGAAATAGAATGCGGTGGTAGGGACCAATAGAAGAAGGAAGAAAGTCTCGCATCAACTAGGCGGATCAACGGGCTATGGAGATGCCCATCAATCGATATCGATGCAAGTGAGTAGGGATTTTCATTCAACAGATGCACTAGAGCTATAAGTGTATGAAAACTCAAAAGAAAACTAAGTGGGTGTGCATCCAACTTGCTGGCTCACGAAGACCTAGGGCAATTTGAGGAAACCCATCATTGGAATATACAAGCCAAGTTCTATAATGAAAAATTCCCACTAGTATATGAAAGTGATAACTCAAGAGACTCTCTATATGAAGAACATGGTACTACTCTGAGGCACAAGTGTGGTAAAAGGATAGTAACATTGCCCCTTCTCTCTTTTTCTCTCATTTTTTCTTTTTAGGGCTCTTTGGCCTCTCTTTTTTTTAAGTCTGGAGTCTCATCCTGACTTGTGGGGGAATCATAGTCTCCATCATCCTTTCCTCACTGGGGCAATGCTCTAATAATGATGATCATCACACTTTTATTTACTTACAACTCGATATTATAACTCGATACAACTAATACATGATGACTCTATATGAATGCCTCTGGCAGTGTACCAGGATGTGCAATGATCTAGCATAGCAAAGATATCAAAAAACAAGCAAGCCATGAAAATATCATGCTAGCTATCTTACGATCATGCAAAGCAATATGACAATGAATACTCAAGTCATGTATATGATGATGATGGAAGTTGCATGGCAATATATCTCGGAATGGCTATGGAAATGCCATGATAGGTAGGTATGGTGGCTGTTTTGAGGAAGGCATATGGTGGGTTTAATGCACCGGCGAAAGTTGCGCGGTACGAGACAGGCTAGCAAAGGTGGAAGGGTGAGAATGCGTATAATCCATGGACTCAACATTAGTCATAAAGAACTCACATACTTATCGCAAAATTTTATTAGCCATCGAAGCAAAGTACTAATACGCATGCTCCTAGGGGGATAGATTAGTAGGAAAAGACCATCGCTCGTCCCCGACCGCCACTCATAAGGAAGACAATCAAAAATAAATCATGCTCTAACTTCATCGCATAACGAGAGACTATACGTGCATGCTTCGGGAATCACAAACCTTAACACCAATATTCTTACTAAACCACAATCATTCACTAGTACCTCCCACATATTACCATCTCTATATCGCAAAACTATTACAAGGAATCAAACATATCATATTCAGTGATCTACAAGTTTTATGTAGGATTTTATGACTAACCATGTGAATGACCAATTCATGTTGACTCTCTAAATAGATATAAGTGAAGCAAGAGAGTTTAATTCTTTCTACAAAAGATTTGCCCACGCTCTAACAAATATAAGTGAAGTAAAAGAGCATTCTACAAATGGCGGTTTTCTATGCATAGAGAAATAGACAATCCAAACTTCAAATGATATAAGTCAAGCACATGAAGCATTCTATAAAGCCATACTCAAAAGATATAAGTGAAGTGCATGAAGCATTCTATAAATCAACCAAGGACTATCTCATACCAGCATGGTGCATTACTAAAATAAAAATAAAAGGCACACGACGCTCCAAGAAATTACGCATATCATGTAAACAAAACAAAAATCAAACATACTGATAATTGTTGAATAAAGATGGGATGCCTTCCGGGGCATCCCCAAGCTTAGACGCTTGAGTCTCCTTGAATAGTTACTTGGGGTGCCTTGCACATCCCCAAGCTTGGGCTCTTGCCTCTCCTTATTCTTCTCATATCGACACCTCCTCGATCTTCGAACACTTCATCCACACAAAACTTAACAAAACATTCGTGAGATCCGTTAGTATAATAAAGCAAATCACCACTTTAAGTACTGTTGCAAACCCATTCATATTTTATTTTTGCATTATAACTACTGTACTCTAACTTCACCATGGCTTATATCACCGATACAATCCATAGATTCATCAAAACACGCAAAACAATGCATCAAAAACAGAATCTGTAAAAAACAGAACAGTCTGTAGCAATCTGAACATTGACCATACTTCTGTAACTCCAAAAAATCTGAAAAATTAGGAAAAAAATCATAGCAGTACTATGTAAAATATTCAGAAACATTTGACGTTCCAGTAAAAAACGTAAATTCATGCACCACAGCCAAAGTTTCTGTTTTTGCACTGCACATACCAAACAAACAATCTAATCATCCTAAAGGCAAATCTTGGCACATTATTTTTATAATACAATGGATTTGTATAGGGGGATAATTATTTTTGTTGAAAAGTTTCTGCAATTTAAGATTTGCAAAGTTTCCATGGGCATGAACAAAGTTCAAGGAGCTCCCCCACTTCAACGGTGCTCGTCTTTCTTACTTTCACTTTTCTTTTTGAAAAGTTTTAGGTTCCCCTCTATATTTTTTTGTTTTTAAACCTTTTAAAAGCACACAATAGAATAAAATGACTCTCTAAAACTTTTGAGTTGTCTCCCTGGCAGTGCTTTCTTTAAAGCCATTAAGCTAGGCATAAAGTGCTCAAGTAATTGATCCACCCGGATTCCAAGGTATATCAAAGCCAATTTTAATTAACAATGATTTGTAATTTAGTATTGAGCACAAAGTAATGTATATCATGCAACAACAAAGTCTAACTCTCTTCCTATGCATCGGCATGTCATATAAGAACAATTCATGCACATCAAGTAAAGGCCAATACATAGCATAAAAAGTTTCTTGCAATTTTATCGTATTGGAAACATAGAGAGGTGGAGATGTAGTTCCTCTCTCATAATAATTGCAACTAGGAGCAGCAAGAACATGCATATTATATCTATCAAAATCATCATGTGTAGTAGTAAAATGCAACCCATCAATATAATCCTTAATAAGAGCAAACTTCTCCGATATAGTGTAGTTGGGAGAATTCAAAAAGATAATTGGACTATCATGTGTGGGTGCAATAGCAACAATTTCATTCTTAACATAAGGAACTATAGAAAGTTCATCTCCATAAGCATAATTCATATTGGCATCATGGCCACAAGCATAGCAAGCATCAATCTCATCAAAAAGGGATATTTCAAATGAATCCAAGGGATCATAACAATCATCATAGCATTCATCCTTTGGTAAGCATGAAGGGAAATTAAACAATGTATGAGTTGAAGAGTTACTCTCATTAGAAGGTGGGCACGGGTAGCTAATTTGCTCTTCCTCATTTTGTTCTTCGCTCCCCTCATCATCTTTTTCATCCAATGAGCTCACAGTTTCATCAACTTCTTCTTCCATAGATTCCTGCAAAATATTAGTCTCCTCTTGGACAGCGGAGGCATCCTCAATATATTCTTTAACATAAGCATTAGAAGCATAGTTTTCATAGCAATATTTAAGTATGGCAAAATTTTCAGATTTATAAAGAGTAGCATCATACTTTTCAATCAAAGAAGCAATTTCATAGGCACCCTTAAAAGCAACAAATTCTTCAATTTGCTCAATATCATAGTAATTATAAACACCCTTGGCATAAGAAGATAAGAATCCATTATCACTAAACTCACATGGATAGGGAAGGTGTTTTTTAGGGTCTTCAGAACAACAAGTAAAATCATATATTTCGCATAAAGTCCAAACATATCATTGCAAAGTATTAATATTATGGCATAAAAGTTTCCCTTTTTGAGATAAGCGGTGCCGCACAAAATAACCATGCTCATATAATGATTTTCCCTCAACTAAGCTAGTTGGGTTTTCAGCACGAGCACATAGGGATCAAAGATGATCCAAGTAGAAAGCTTCAGCAGTGTGATAGATTTTGGGTGGTTCTTCAACCATTGATTTAGTAGGTACAACTAATTTTTTTGGTATTTTGTGTTCCATATCCATAACTAAAGATATAAAACAACTTAGAACAGAAAATAAAAACTACTTAGTGATAAAGCAAACAAGCACACACGAGAATATTCACCCCACGCTATTGCTCCCCGGCAATGGCGCCAGAAAAAGGTCTTGATAACCCACAAGTATAGGGGATCAACTGTAGCCTTTCTCGATACGTAAGAGTGTCGAACCCAACGAGGAGCTAAAGGTAGAACAAATATTCCCTCAAGTTCTATCGACCACCGATGCAACTCTACGCACACTTTACGTTTGCTTTACCTAGAACAAGTATGAAACTAGAAGTACTTTGTAGGTGTAATGGGATAGGTTTGCAAGATAATAAAGAACACGTAAAAAAACTAGGGTTGTTTAGATAAAGAAACAATTAAGTTAGTTTTAGTAGAGAGCTTTTTGTCACAAGAAAGTTATTTGTCCCTAGGCAATCGATAACTAGACTGGTAATCATTATTGCAATTTTATATGAGGGAGAGGCATAAGCTAACATATCTACTTGGATCATATGCACTTATGATTAGAACTCTAGTAAGCATCCGCAACTACTAAAGATCATTAAGGTAAAACCCAACCATAGCATTAAAGTATCAAGTCCTCTTTACTCCCATACGCAAACAACCTACTTGCTCGGGTCTGTGCTTCTGTCACTCACGCCACCCACCATAAGCGAATCATGAACATATTGCAAACCCTACAGCGGGGATCCCTCACGCTTGCGTGACACAGAGAGCACCATAGGACAGCACCAATAATAAAACATACAACTCAAACCAATCATGATCATCAATCAACCCATAGGACCAAACGGATCTACTCAAACATCATAGGATAGCCATACATCATTGGGAAATAATTTATAGCATTGAGAACCATGTTTAAGTAGAGATTACAGTGGGTAAAAGAGAGGTTACACCGCTGCATAGAGGGGGAGAGAGTTGGTGATGATGGCGGCGAAGTTGTTGGTGTAGATCGTCGTCACGATGATGGCCCCGGCGGTGTTCCGGCACCACCGGGAGAGAGGGGGAGAGAGCCCCTTCCTTCTTCTTCTTCCTTGACCTCCCCCCTAGATGGGAGGAGGGTTTCTCCTCTGGCCCATGCCTCCATGGTGGCGTAGGGGCGGGAGCCCCTCCGAGATTGGATCTCTCTCTCTCTCTCTCTGTTTCCTTCTGTTTCTCGTTCCGGTTTTCTGGCCTTTCACCGTTTCTTAAATTCCCAGAGATCTGTAACTTCGATTGGACTGAAATTTTAACACGATTTTTATCCGAATATTATCTTCTTTGCAGCGAAAGAAGGGCACCAACCGCCTTACGGGGGCCCCACAAGCCTCCTGGCCGCGCCCAGGGTAGGGGGCGCCCCCCTCAAGCTTGTGGACCCCTCGGGCATCGTCTCGTGTTGATTCTTTTTCCCAAAAATCATAAGTATTCCAAAATAAATCTCCGTAAAGTTTTATCGCGTTTGGACTTTGTTTGGTATGGATATTCTGCGAAACAAAAAACATGCAACAAACAGGAACTGGCACTGTGCACTGGATCAATATGTTAGTCCCAAAAAATGATATAAAATTTTGGCAAAAGTATATGAAAGTTGTAGAATATTGGCATGAAACAATCAAAAATTATAGATACGACGAAGACGTATCACCGCACACGAAAGCCGCGAGAAGAGTCGACGTAGAGCAGGCACCACCACCACGGGCAAAAGCCGCACGAAGAGTCGACGAATAGCGACCAACACAGCCGGCCGAAGATGTCGTAGGGGACAATGTCATAGACGGAGGAGCACCAAGCACCGAGCGACGTCGCATATGCGACACGGGATCAATATAGGGAACACCGTCAGAAGTCTGCATGCAGCGACAGAGATGCATGCCCAACAGAAACATCATAGCAGCCTTTTTCTTTTGTACTCTCTCTCTCTCTCTCTCTCTTTAAAGGAATCAAACAGATGCCTGAGCCAATATGAACTGCTGCTGCACAGCAAAACGGATGTGGGCCTCCAGGAGTTGCCGGCGAGAGATGCAGCAGGCACTGGAGAATCACCACGTGAAGCCAAAGCAGTGCAGGAGCAACACACTAGCACAATGTCAAGGCATCAGCACATACACGGCCAACCAGAAGCTAGCTTGCATGGGCGGCGACTGGATCCCATGAGCGGACGTACAAGCAGCGGATCGATCTGAGAGGCGTCAGCTGCTGGACAAGCCAGACTCCGACGGGAGGACCACGGGTAGATCGGGCGGGCAGCGGCCAGATCCATGGGTCAACGTTGAAGGCTGAATCGAGACGGGAGGCTAGCAAGCAGGTGGATCGGGCGGCGGGGCTAGAAGATCGAACATCAACGCGTGGTGGGATATCTGGAGGAGCAGCAGCTTGCCGGCCAGAGGAGGAGAGCGGCAGTACGAGAGGAGTGACGTGGCTTAGACTGCGTCGGTATTTCCCCAAAGAGGAAGGGATGATGCAGCACATCTACATTAAGGATTTCCCTCAGTTATGAAACCAAGGTATCAATCCAGTAGGAGAACCAAGCAACACTATGTAAACGGTACCTGCACACAAAGAACAAATACTTGCAATTCGACGTGTAAGAGGGGTTGTCAATCCCTCCACGGTAAAAAAATAGATTGGTTTGTAGGAGATTGGATAAATAGATCTGAATAAAACGTGAAATAAAATAAGTAAAGAAAAAGTGCAGCAAGGTATTTTTGGGTTTTTTGAATAATAGATCTGAAAACAAATATGATAAAAGATAGATCTGAAAGCAATATGATAAAAGATGGACCCGGGGCCGTAGATTTCACTAGTGGCTTCTCTCTAGAAAATAGCATACGGTGGGTAAACAAATTACTGTTGGGCAATTGATAGAAGAGCAAATAATTATGACGATATCCAAGGTAATGATCATGAATATAGGCATCACGTCCAAGATTAGTAGACCACTATCCAGCATGCATCTAGTGTATTAAGTTCATGGAGAAACGGAGTAATGCAATAAGAACGATGACATGATGTAGACAAGATCTATTCATGTAGGAATAGACCCCATCTTTTTATCCTTAATAGCAACGATGCATACGTGCCTCGCTACCCTTTCTGTCACTTGGTGAGGACACCGTAAGATCGAACGCATCACAAAGCACCTCTTCCCATTGCAAGAAAAATCAATTTAGTAACTAAACCAAAGATCCGGAGAAGAAATACGAGGCTATCAATAATCATGCATATAAGAGATCAAAGAAGACTCAAATAATATTCATGGATATAGATATGATCATAAACTCAAACTTCATCGGATCCCAACAAACACACCACAAAAAGTCATTACATCAAATAGATCTCCAAGAGACCATTGTATTGAGAATCAAAAAGAGAGAGAAAGCCATCTAGCTACTGCCTACGGACCCGTAGGTCTATGGTGAACTACTCACGCATCATCGGAGGAGCACCAATGAGGATGATGAACCCCTCCGTGATCGTGTCCCCTCCGGCAGAGTGCCGGAATAGGGCTCTAGATTGGATCTCGTGGTTCTGGAACTTGCGGCGGCTGGAATTGTGTTTCGTTGACTCCCCTAGGGTTTTTGGAACATTTGGGTATTTATAGAGCTGAGAGGTGGTGGAGGAGACCCCCATGGGCCCCACAACACATCAGGGCGACAGGGGCCTCTGGCGCACCCTGGTGTCTTGTGGGCCCCACGGGCCTCCCCCCAGGTGCTTCCTTGGCTCCCAAGTTGTCTTCTGGTCCAAAAAAATCTCCAAAAAGTTTCGCTGCGTTTGGACTCCGTTTGATAGGCATATTCTGTGAAGTAAAAAACAAGCAAAAAACAGCAACTGGCACTGGGCACGATGTCAATAGGTTAGTCCCAAAAAAATGATATAAAGTTGCTATAAAATGATTGTAAAACATCCAAGAATGATAATATAACAGCATGGAACAATAAAAAGTTATAGATACGTTGGAGACGTATCAAGGAGCAGCGTTCACCACCAGAGGAGAAGGGCAGGAGCGCGCATAAGATATGATCGGGAGATCGAGAGGAAGAACTGGATTCAGAGGGTGGGTTGCAGCGCCCAAACGAAAAAACAACCTAGGCTCATGATACCATGTCAGGGAAATATGTAACTTGTATTATCAGGAGGCTAAAGCCATCGTATATACATGAACAGAGGGAGGCCAAAGGCCAGAATACAAAAGGCTAAAGGCCACAATAAATATAACTCTAACACCATCCACCAGCACTCCTCAGCACCCCCCAGGACGAGCCTACCTCTCAGGCAGCCGCCGCGACCACCAGACCTCTGAATCGGGCCGTTGCTATGCTACCACATATCTTCTCAAATCGAGACACCACGGCACCTCCTCCTGTGTCGGGACCTCCCGTGGCTTGGATCATCCTCTGCCAGCTTCCTCCGTTTGCTACACTGCTCCAGACCAAGGCCTGCTTAGGCAGAGCTGCAATTCATCCACGGGCATGTTGCTCATGTTGTTTCTTTCCTCTACCTCACCGACAGCCCGCCCCTGCGCCTGGCGGGTTCGCTTTTCTCCAGCTGACGCCGTCTTCCCATTTCGGTCACCTCTGCCTCAACTCGATGACCTGTACGCTTGAGATGGCCTTCACCGCCATGATTGTTTCTTCCGTTGCCATCATCTCTAGTCTAGTGTGTGCTTCCTAGATTTCTAGTTTTCTATATTTTCCACTGTGTCCACCAAAGCTATTGATATTTTTTGTTTCTTATGCCATGCGAGTCCACCATACCTTTGTCTCTCAGACTTTCTCTAGTCCTGGTCCTTTCTATACCACTTTTGTGGGCTACATGCCCTTGTTGTTTTCTATAGGATTTTCATTGATTCTTTTTGCATTGTTAATCTATGCTCATTGTCCTTAGACGTCGAGCTTCTTTCTCCGTCAGTTGTCATGGGCTATGGTTTTCTGTACAATGCTTTATTCTCTTAATGTGCCATCTTTCTTTGACGGCCCATCTTATCTTGATACTTATCTAGTATCTTCTACTGATATGGTGTCTTCCTGTGATGTGCCATCTCTTCGTTATCCCCTTCGGCTTGACTTGATAGGTTTTGAAGACTCTTCATGCTATGACAACACTCTCAAGACGCGGATTTGGATTATCATTTTTTTTGTTTTACACATCTTCAAATGCAATGCTATTGCATACACTTTGCATTTGAGGAGGGGGGTGTTAGGAAGTACTAGTATTGGTCTAGGAGTCCTATTAGGCTATGTTTCCTTTCTTGTACCTCAAGTCATGTGTAATATATATGCCCCTTGGGCCTTGAATAGAGATAAGTTGTTTTCATAACAACGTTAATCTTGAGGATGCACTTAAGAGGGGAAAACATAAAGATATTGATGGAGCAGAACTGTGTAATGAGTTAATTTTTCTCCAGGAATTACTTGAGAAATCTATGGGTCCTCTAGATATTCTGAAGTATTTGGCGAAACGCCCCTTTTATCTGTATTCTAATATTGCATACAGAAAATTGTTAACCATTCCGGCTACCATTGCATCTGCAGAAAGGAGTTTTTCTAAACTCAAGTTGCTGAAATCCTACTTGCGTTCTACTATGACACAAGAAAGAGTTAGTGGATTGGCGGCAATAGCACTTGAGAATGATGTCTTGGAGAAGATTAATTATAAAGATATGATAGATTTCATTTCAAGAAATACCAGACAGATGATGCTTTTCGGTGGGACATGAGGTTTGTTTATTACTTTAGTGCTACATTTGTTCTTTTAGCATCAATATTTGATATTTCTAAATATTGTACAAAATAGCACATTCTGAAGTTATATAATTAAGTGAACGTATGGTTTCTTTGTGTCTGTAGGTTATATTTTTTTAAGTTAGGCCCCATTTTGCAATTCGCACAGCCCCCCCCCCCCCAGTTTCCGGAGACGGCCATGGGCGTATCTATAACATTGGTGATGGTCTTGTTGTTCAAAAGGTATATAATGCCTTTCAAAAAGGTGTTGAATTTCTCATGGACATAATTATTAATTATGCCAAATGGAACTTAGGTGTCAAAAGGATCTCAGGCTGAGAAATTTGGAATCCAAAGAGGTGATTATTGAGTGTTGCAATGGATGAATTTCTACTACAATTGAGGTTGGTGTATTAGAGATTTGTTGGTTTTCAAATGGAGTGAAAATAAATTGCATTTGTGTGCTAGTCGATAGCTTCATGCTCTTGACTTTTATGTTTTTATTCTACTATTATTAGTTGGAAAATATGTTCATGAGTATATGCAAGGGCTCTTCGGTCAGTCAAAATGACCATAATGCTAAATTCCATGTTTATGTAAGTTCGACCATCCATTCCTTCGTACGTAAGTATTATTAGCAAAATTCTACCACTAAAACATGTGTTTTTTTTCTGCGAGAAAACTTCGGTTCTATTCAACTTATATCATGGCAATACAAGGAACACTAAAAAAATATATTATATCTAAATCCGTAGACCACCTAGCGACGACTACAAGCACTGAAGCGAGCCGAAGGCGCGCCGCCGTCATCGCCCCTTCCTCGTCGGAGTCGGGTAAAACTTGTTGTAGTAGACAATCGAGAAGTCATCGTGCTAAGGCCCCATAGGACCAGCGTAACAGAACAACAACCGCCGCCGATGAAGAGTAGCGTAGATCAGAAGGATCCAACCTGAAGACACACCAACGTAGATGAACTATGACCAGATCCGAGCAAATCCACCAGGGACTGATCCGCTAGAGACACACTTCCACACGCCCATCGACGATGCTAGACACACCGTCGGGGCAGGGGCTAGGCGGGGAGAACCTTATTCCATCTTCAGGGAGCCGCCGCCGTCTCATCTTCCTGAGCAGGACACAACCCTAACAAAACTCGAAAGAACATCTAGAAACAGAGTGCTCCCGTCGGCAAGGGTCGGGATCCACCGCACCGTCATAGCCCTAAGGCCACCGAAGACGAGGCAGACCAGCGGCAGCGCCGGCGGGAGGCAAAAGAACCCTAGGCTTTTTTGTTATTTCTCACTAAAACATGTGTTATGCTGATTACATAGGTTAGGGTGTTTCACACACTCAAAAAAACACCGAACGGCTGGACGGTTGATTGCAAATGTATCAGATCTTGGAGAAGTTATTAGAGAAGGTACACATCTCCACTTTTAACCTAGTACCGTATAAAAATTATCTAGATTGTTAATTCAATATCTCAAGTTCTAAAAGTTGTCCCATTGTTTCCTTGCGAAAAGTGGATGACGAGTGTCATCATATCGTATATATAACTATCGATTTCCAGTGTCCCATATATTGGGCATAACATATCTTCATAAGAAAGTACAACAATCATTTTTTGTTCTTTCTCATCCATGCATGCAAATAAATGGTACAAACAACATTATAAACTCACTATTTCACTTTACAAAATGTCCCATATATTGGGCATAACATATCTTCATAAGAAAGTACAACAATCATTTTTTGTTCTTTCTCATCCATGCATGCAAATAAATGGTACAAACAACATTATAAACTCACTATTTCACTTTACAAAATACTCATCGATAGAATAACCGGACAAGAACTGTCATGGCTAGACTACCGGTAGTATGTGAACTTGGAAGCTTGTCGATATCCACACAGTCATAAATTCATTATTTGAGAGAAGAGGTTGCTTGAATTGATTTGTTTACATAACAAATGAATATAAGATCCCGGAAATAAATATAAAACAAGGATGCAATTCCATTTATTGAGTTTCCAGATGCGCTGAAGCCCACCCTTCTTCCTTGGTTATTCCAACCCCCTTCCTGACTTCTGTTGCATTTTTTACTTCTTTCCCTTGAGATCCTTCTTCTTTATCAAGTAGCAAAGCATGAGTTGTAAATATTAATTCTATCCTATATGTGGAAAAAAAGTAGATTCTTGACAAATATATCTTAAGTTGCAACAACATGTAGTACATATGCAAATGCCTAATCTGAGTACTTGTCACAGTTCGATGTAAATATAAGCCACAGTTCAATGTAAATATAAGCCACAGTTCAAAACTTGATCACCATCGGACACTTCTCTTAGTTTGTTGGGGGTGTTGAGATGGGCAGAGAGGCAGGGAAGGGAGCTGAATTCGGCGCCAATATTTGTTCAAGAGAAGGGACCGCAAAACTATTTGTTCAAGTAGTAGTAGAGTTGTTTGTGCTTGTAGGTTTGTTGACCCTTAGGATTCTGGGCACTAACTTTGAGTTGTGTGACATTTTGCAGAGGATGTGTATTACTCTCTCTGTCCCATAATATAAGACATTTTTGCAAGCTAACAGTTTAGATGGATACAAGACATACGCGTTGACAAAGATGCATGCAAAAGGTCACGTCATTTTCACTCATATTGTGCTATTCTTTTTTGCGGATCCTACCGTCGCTTGAACTGGGGTCGAAAAAGCGATGCCAGCCCACTGGATGCGCCTTATTCTTCCTTTTTTTTTTTTTGCTGTTTTTGTTGTGAACCTACTATACATATGTAGTATATCTTACTATTAAATTATGTGTGTACATTGGTCTCGAGAAGTGTCTTCACGATATTTTGATATCGTTGGGGTTTGTAAACCAGTGTGGTGCCATCGCATCAATATGCTCGGTATAACATTTACGAAGACAATACCAAGGGGTTACTATTGTTCGATAAGGATATACGTGTCATTAAGTTAAACTGTCATTTTTCTTCAATATTGTAACAAAGATCTCTGAACAGAGTCTGTTCAAGAACTAGTTCTGACATTTTTATTGCTGATCAAGTCAAACAAATGGCTATATCTGATCTCTGACATTTATTCGAGTTTCAGGGAGGGCAACACTCACAGATCTAAAACACAGTATATCGGCGTTCACCCTCTCGGCCTCCTCTTGCTGAAGGAAGATCGATGATGGCAACCTCAGGGTCCGGAACAATGGACTTGAAACCCCCCGTCTGGATGTAGTGCTTGGTTCCAAAGGACTCGACGCCAATGTCCTTCTCGCCCGTGATGAACTTCGCAGGGACCGTGATCTTCGGACCGTGCCAGGGCGCGATAAGCCTCCAGTTCCTGCGTTCCACGTGAATTAGTGATGAGCTAGATAAAATATAAAGCATAGAAAGAAGATAAGTACTGGTGAAGTTGAGTGGCCTGGTGAAGCAGACTTCTGAAACTTTTCTGCGTGCTCACCTGAGTCGCCACAAGCTTTCAGATCGTCGTCAGCTTTCGTTCAGGAAACCAGTGCCAGTTTGCATTCACAACATAATTTGCACGAGAGAACAAACGAGGCAAACTAGAAGGCATGATATTTCCAGGATAGAAAACTGAACAATGTGCATCTGATTCATCTCAATTTCCAGGAAATAACATGATATTTTCCACATGTGAACTGTTCCACAACAGCACAATAGGTGCTGCACTACAAGCACCCCCAGTAGCACCACATGCCACTTCCATTTTGAAAACTTCATCTATAACAGAAAATATATATCCCCACAAATATATATATATGTGTGTGTGTGTGTGTGTGTGTGTTCACAATCACATCACCCTGCAAAAGAATTACTCTACCAACCAGCAGCAGTTACAAGATAGTAGAGCTTTTTTTGGAACCACGGGCCATGATACTTATGCCCATCTTAGCTGGAGGGACACCTATATGCACTGAATTTGCTGCTAATCGCAAAACATGGAGGAGGCCCCAGCAGCGGCCCCGCCAAAGCATAGTATGTAAAGAATAGTTATATTGCTACAACCTGTTTGGGTGCTACCAGATTCCTCAAGATGCACACAATCATGAAATTATTACAGGGTGATTTAGCCCCACAACGCAAAAGTTATTTAGCCACGCAATACAAAAGGGGAAATAAAGTAAAGTATTCAAACACTCGGTGCCGGAAGTAAATAAAAACACATGGAAACAAAAGGCAACAAAACATGCAATTGAAGATCATCAAAGCGCTGTAATTCTAAGTGAAGGTCTCCACCTGGGGCGTCAGAAGAGCTCCAAGGACCACCATCCTCGATCGTCAACATCCATCTGGATCGCATACAGGAGATGCTAAATCATACTTATCATCTCATTGAAGTGTTTCCCAAATGCCTCGAGCCGAATGTTTCCTAGATAGACTGCAAGTAGATAAAGTATTTTTTTGTCAAATACCATGTTGTCTAACAGAGCTAATCCGGTTTAACTCCGAGTTAACTTTGCTGCATTTATTATCTTTTGAATTAGAAGGCAAGATTAGACTACAAACAACACTTACCAGGCAATGTACAAGTGAAAGATGATAAATTTTATACAAAACTAGTCACTAAAACATACGAGCGATTTAGAACATATACCTTTTCCTTGATGTGAGCTAGTTTCATCTGGTTCTCTTCTAACTTACACCATCTATATAATTCAGGGCAGTTCGAAATATAAAGCTCTTGGAGGTTGGTGAGTATGCTCTCCGGTAAAGAAATGATGCCCTTGCAATAAGTGATCTTAAGTGTCTTGAGCAAGGTGAGTTCTCCTAACCATTGCGGTGGTGATGTCGACGTATTGCAAAAGTGCAGCCGGAGCGATTGCAGCTGTGTAAGCTGCCTCATGTTCTCGTGCAATTCCTGTAGGTGGCGGATGGATATTAAGTTCAGCTGCCGAAGAGATGTGAGCTCACCTAACCACTCTGGCAATTTTTCCAGGCTACGAAATTCCAGTGATTCGAGGGAGGTGAAGGCTCGGGTGATCTGTGGTGAGATGGTCAGATCATTGCAATCGGAGATAGTTAAATCACTAAGACCATGTAGGTGGTGAAGCAATCTCCACTGGTGCAAAGGCAACTCAGAGTATTCAACTTCTAGCTTACTCACAGAAGAAGATGAGGAGGAAGCAGCTGCGCTTGACGCACACTCTCCCCATGACGATAGCACATTGTCAGCACGTGATATATGCCAGTACACTGATCTAGGCGGACACGGTTTAATCCTCAACTTGGGGCAATTGTCTATTTCCAGATACTCAAGTTTAGCCAACGTGAGCTCATTTGCACCATCCTCGTCTATAGAGCATGCTGTGTTGAACTCTTCCAGGTTATGCATGTTGCTGAGAACAATCTTTCGTAGGTTGGGTAGTGGGACGAGTGTTGTTGGTAGGCTGCGGCAAAGCACACCCCACATCTCCAAACTCACAAGATTAGGAAGATATTTGTTTATATGCATAAACCAGTGCGGAAACATGACATCCTTGTAACTTGTTATCTTGAAATTCTTTACAGAGCTTGGTGGCACTAGCTCTGTTAGCAACTCCATGTGTTCCACAGAACTCACACCTCCGCTCCACTGCAATGACAATTTTCTAATTCTCTGTTTTTCCATCAACCTTATACTGCGTGCCTCTTCTACGGACCTCACATTTTCAAGATCAGCGATACCCAACACATCAGGATTTGTATGCTTAAGCCAGACAAGACTGCTGCTAGATTCACTATCAACCACACGCACAGGAAACCCTCCCTTTTGCAGGAACAACAAGCCAAAAAGCCTTGGAATATCCACTTTCCCCACATTTTCTGGAAGGCTAGCAACGTACTGGCAGCCGGAGAGGTTCAGCTTCTTGAGGCTGCTAAATTTTCAGGTACACAAAAACCATAGTTATTAAAAGACATGTCCAGCTGCTCCAGATTAGGAAGGGTACCGATACAGTCAATGAAACTTTGGTTTGCTGATGGAATGTCCAATAAATAATAACCCTTGCAATGTGATATATTCAAATACCGGAGTCCCGTGAGTTTGCTGATGACCTCTGGCAGTCCTATGAGTCTTCCGCGACCTGATAAATTCAAATATTGGAGTTCATTAAGGGAACCCAGGGCTTTCGGTATCAATATAGACTCCAGTGGTGCTTGGTATTCAGAAGATTCAGTAAACTCAGGGTTCCATGAAGCATCGAGATACCTCAACTGTTTCAGTTGACCAATAGAATCAGGCAGCTTTTGTGCACAACATCTGCTTAAATCCAAGACAAGGAGGCATTTAGCCGGTGAAAAAGCTTCACCATTAAGCTGCAAGTAAGCACGGTCGAGAAAATGCAGTGCCCTTATCTTGGCGAGTGGAGTCATTGATGACTTAAAGAGCTTGGCGAGTGGATTCATTGATGACATAAATAGCTTGGCGAGTGGATTCATTGATGACTTAAATAGCTTTCTATGATCTGTCAGCCATGCATATTGGCAGGCAGGGCTCTCTATAATAATTTTATCAGCCAGAAATGATCTTGCGAGATCATGCACCAGGTCATGCATGATCAAGAATCCATTATCGACGTCCATATAAGTCTGCATTAATAGTATACACAGTATCAGACTTCAGAATTCGAAACAGCCTTCATGTTATTACGTATTTAACAGATTTCATTAACAACTAAACAAAAAAAGGTAACTGAAAAAACATGCACACGTGAAGTCTAAAAATATAATGAGAACGGAAGGAGTAGAAGAGATGGATTTTCTGCTCTAGAGCACGGTAAATCCACACCTAAGGCAGTTCACAATGCTTTCTATATTTTCTCAACGAACCGACTAATCTCAAGGCCCCTACCTGACAAGTAAACTTCTTAACTGCGGAGCCGACAAGAGGCACAACCAGAGCTATGACAAAGGCAAAGCCGGTCCCTCGCTGACATAAACATGTGAACATTTGGCTTGTAGTCTTGAAATAATAATAATAGTAGATGATTATGCAGTCTTAGTTTCATATATTATATTTCAACTACATGATCGACAGTTCTAAAACAGCCACATTAGTAGAACATTAGGTATCAATGATGTGTCAATTGCTGAATATCAGTATTTTGAGAACAGAAGTAGTATGTTGGGAGAGCTCCAATTTATGTAATAAGATTATTCCAACACAATGTAATGGTGTTGTCAACATTGCTACGAGAATATGCACCATATGATCTGCATAAGTTGAAGAAAACAAAAGATTATCCCCACAGAGGTATGCAGTAAGTAACCCATTAATTGTGACTTAAGATGTTAAAACGAAGTACCCGCAAAAAAAAAAGATGTTAAAACGAAGGACATGTCTAAAAGCTGCCTAACGTATTCATTACTGTGGTAACTCACCCATTGTGACCTTGGATGTTCAAGGAAGCACATGCCAAAAAGATGACGAATATATTTATGACTGGTTTGTATATCAGAGAATGTCCTTGACGGCTCAACAAGTCCAAGAGCAATCCATTGGTGAGCTAGATCTTCTTTAGCTATCTTGTGACCTTTTGGAAAGGTTGCACAATAAGCAAAGCATAACTTCAAGTATTTATCCACAATGTGATAGCTTAGCAGCAAGGATGCATGAAGATGATGAGTTTATTCTCCCAAGGCAAGCACGTCCCAGATCTCACTGTTGTTCACCGACACCCATTCATCAAATTCCATAGCATACAACATATACCCAATAGATTGGGCTGCTAAAGCCACACCTCCACACTTCTTTGCAATTTCCTTTCCGATCAACTCTAACTGCGCTCTTTCAGCTCTATTTTCAAATGAACTTTTATTTTTTATGATAGTCCAACAAATTTCATCTGTTAAGGGAGCTAGCTTATATGGCTTCACTGTGCCAGTGTGAATTTTATGTGCGATAGATTCTTCTCGTGTGGTTACTACCACCACCAATTTGCCCCCTTCACCCAGATTTAGCATACTCTCCAACTTTTTTAACTGAGGTGATTCCCTCTCCCACAGGTCATCTAAGATGATTAGAACCCTCTTACCAGAAAGGAGCTTTTGTAGGCTATTTTCTATCATCTGAAGGTCAGTATGCATACTCTTGCTACCGGATAGTTGTGTTATTATAGAATTCCCAATTTTCTTTAAATCAAATGTCTGGGACACATAGGTCCAAACCCGAGAGTACTCTTTGAACTGGGAATCATTGAAAACAAACTGTGCCATGGTTGTCTTCCCAATGCCTCCAATACCATATATCGAAAGGAAGGTGATCTCTTGTGTGGTACTCCCAGATAAATGAGCCATAATTTCCTGTTTTTCCATGTCCCTCCCTACGACTTCTGCTCCTATCTTTGCTGATGTTTCCCGGTTATCCCTGTTTTCAAGCAGACTAGGGGCATTTTCTTGCATGACAGTGAAATGGGTACGTTCTTTTGCAATCCCCTTCAAGTTCCCTCCCGTCTTCTTCCTCTTCTTGGCCCTCTCCAGCCCGGGAACACTGATTTGAGGGCAACGCTGCAAGGCAATAAATTTGATTTTAGTTCATCTTGACGTTTAAAGTAATGAAACACAATTTAACTTTCCTGTGAATAAGATAGGACATACGAATAGTACTTAGAAATCAAACAGACCAGGGGTGTGCTTCAGTACACCACAAGAAAAAAAGCAGAAAAAGGGTAATTTCGCCCTTTGATATTAATTGTCAACCTTTTTACATAATACTAATAGTTAGCTTTTTAGTGGAAGAACTAATCCTTATTTTTATTTCTATTTTGAGGGGAACCGTGAGGGGAAAGTATTAATCGTTAGCTAATCAATACTACATACAACAGCATGGCCCATTTCCAAATTCAAAGTCCAGAATCGAAAATCACATCCATCTTTGTTCCATTGGACTCTTGGCTAACCTTCAGGAAAAACACTCTGTCCAGTCAAACTTTTAATGTGTAAGTACATGGAAAGATCAGACGAATTATCATGATCAAGATCCGGATAGATATGCTTTTATTCAGTAAGCTAAGTTATATAGAAGGTTTTGATTAACAAAACGTGAAAACCAGCAGGAAAAAGCTATACTATATGCCAGGTGAAAATGACGTGCACCTTAGAAAAAAGGCAGCATTTCCTGAAATTAAAAATGTGCTTCACATAGACTTGCCTGCTGAGACTCACCACCTTCACCGATTCAATTAAGTTCCCAACTGAATGCAACAGAGTGCCCCAAGGACAGATCCGCCCATGTTGGTTTTAGCCCACGGATTGACCATGCTATGGCAACTAGATTGAACTTGGTGGAAGATCATGGGCAAAACACAACGCACAGACACGGCTGATTTCTTTTCCAGCCCTGTTGCTATTACATGGGTCACTCCTTTATTTATAGCAACCAAGTTACAATGACTCAATGATCAACAAGGTATGCTAATCCATCACGGATTAGTACTCCTTATACACGACCAAAGCCACGTGCAACTATGGCGTAGCTAAAACTAACATATGGCATCCAAGCCAAACAAAATATGGAAACCTCACGTTTTCTGACTCAAACTTAGCTAGGCAACTTTGGATTATTTCCAACAGCCTCCTTGTTCCGATCACCCTATCCTCTAAGCCGTCGGGTGCCTCATAGGAGTTCGACGCCGCAGTCACTCTCGCGCTGCAAGGCACGATTTTGAACTTGCGCACTCTAATTTTTACGTTCCTTGAATTAGACGAAACTAAAATGAAATTTCTTCTACAAAGATTAAAGAGCGAGGAATCAAAAAGATACAGAGTAAGTTTTGCATCTGAAAAACAAAATGACTGGGAAAGGAGAAGGATTTGCAAACTGTACAACTGCTAGCCCATGTGCAGAAACAACTGTCTTATGCCAATTGTAAATAAGTGCTCTAGCTTGCGTTTCGTTTGCATCAAGTACGCAGATCATACCTGTCTCTTGGGAATATGAGTTTCTGTCTTATTCAGGGTATCTAGGATATCTGCCACAGAGGGCCTATTGTCTCTTTCAGAATCCACACAACGAATTGCTAATTCGATACACGTTTCCACCTGACATAATTCCTCTGATCGGTAATTCGATGTGGCTTCAATCATTGTACAATTGGTAAGTACCTACAAAACCGGAATACAGAAATATAATTTGAGGTGGGCAATTCAAAAGTATGATGTACGGGTATATATTGTGCGGGGGGATTTCTCTCTATGGGTACTAAGTCAAAAGTGTCACATACGCTCCCATATATAAGCTATATTCTTGTCCAAAAGCGTCACATATGACATTACATATAACTAGTTTAGCTAGAGAATACTGGATGCATCTAACAGAAAAATGTTATAATGCGAAGGGTTACCTTGTACTTGCTTACCATCTTTGTTCACGAAGCAAGTTCCATATGGGTTTCGTATACATAAAGTGGATATCCAGTACCGGTTGTTATTGAACAGGTGGACCTAACATTTTCCCTTTTCGAAAACAATAAAAGAAAGAGCTTTGTATATCTAGCTTATAATTTTTTGTTATAACTAAACAAATAAGTTATTAACTCATTGATTGGACAACCATGATGCATAAAGTATAGACATCAAACATACCCATGATATGCTGGTTTGTTTGTTATATGAACTCGAGTGCTAAAACTGTAAATATTTTTTCTTACCTGCTGCATTAATTGTGCCACATCGTGCATTTCAAAAGAATTGGAGTAACCTGCAGGTCCTGCCATTATCTCGATCATTACAACACCGAAACCGAAGACGTCATTCTTAGGTGAGATTTTGCCTTCATTTATGAATTCTGGTGGCATGTACTTCCTGCGTAATACCAAGGACACGGTCAGTGTAGACACTGGCGGAGTTTCCTTAGGGCGAAATGTGCTGCCGCCCCGCAGCCCAGAAGAAATTACTAAATAGCCCTTAGTATTTGGCCCAATTGTCTAACAGAAAATCAGCCCAAAGTTCATTATTTTCTCCCCTCGGCCCCATTTGCCCCCCCCCCCCCCCCCCCCCCGCCCCAGGAATTCAGCCCAAACTCCGCCACTGAGTGTAGATTCCATTTATTCGATTAGAAAAGAAAGAAAAATTGAAATGAGGCATTTCACGGGCTACTCACCGGGTTCCTATGATTCTTTCTGTGATATGTGTGTGTGACGGAGTGAATAGCCTTGACAATCCGAAATCCGCCACTTTAGGCTCCATGGAACTGTCTAGTAATATATTGGCGGGCTTCAAATCAAGATGACAAATTTGTGGTTCGCATTCGTGAAGGAAATTTAAACCTTCACAAATCCCCTTTATAATATTGTAACGTGTGCTCCAATTAGGTGCAAAAGATTGTGCTACACAAGTTGACAAAGAGAATATTATACAAATGAGAGTTTATGAATTCAGTTTTTCTTAAACGCACAAGAAAATCATCTTGTTGAAGTTAAGTTCACATACCACAAAGATGCTTGTCTAGGCTTCCACCCTGCAAGTACTCAAAGCAGAGGACTCTATATATGTGTTGGCTAAATTGATTTGCACCATTGTGTTCAATTAGTTCATTCTGTATTTCATAACAATAACCAAGTAACTGTACGATATTTGGATGCTTAACCTTCAAAAGGTTACCAACTTCATTGATATATTGTCGGTCATCAAGTCCTAGCACCGTATCAACATGAAGCAACTTCACAGCAATCTCTCTCCTATTGTAAACTCCCTGCTTGACATAAGTATTATACATAAATATTTGTTTATAACTTGGTCATTTGTTGTTAGTTCTGGTATATTTGTTGAAACACAAAATTTCAAGTAAATAAGCCATACCTTGTAAACGTCTCCATATCCACCCCTTCCTATTCTTGAGTCCGCTGAGAATCCATTTGTAATCTCTTTTAAGATATATAACGGTATATAATTCTCTGCGGTCATGTTATGTCAGCTAGCTTGGACCCTCTATACATACACAAAAGAAAAGTGTTAAAAAATATTATTCATGTAGATTTAAATACAAGAAAACAAATTCTCGGATGATGGCAAGGAAAACAAAATCGGCGTGAGAAGAAATAGTTTAACACGGCATGGTCCTAGCATTCTGACCCTCAGTGACAGTTTTACTATTGACTTAGTGCCATAGGTGAGATCAAGTTCTTGGGGGACAGCCCGAAATCTCCACCAGGAACCAGCACCGTCCAACTCCTCTCCGTCGGTGACGAGGTGGGCGAGGGTACCATCCCTAAGCAGTCTTAGCTAGGTAGTAGTAGATCTAGCAGTTTCATTCTAAGGGCCTCTGGTACTACAGATCTGAACTCCCTGAACCCTTAACTAAATAAATAAATCAGCAGATTAATTAGTTATTCTCAATCTGCAGTGCAGGGTTAAAAGTACAAATTTCCATAGGGATTAGGGAGTAGCTTAGCTGGACTAATTTCCATAGGGATTAAGGTAAAAACAACCTACAAGATAGAATCTGCAGTTCAATTAGTCAATCTGCAGTGCAGGGTCAAAAGTACAAATTAACCGTGGCATTTCAATTTCCACTCGCTAGCTGAACCTGCTGGGGCTGGTTCTCAGATACAGGGAAAGCAGAAGAGACTGCAGTAGCAGCACGCGGACCGTTCCTACCCAGGGGAAGGAGAAGAATAGAAAGGAGTAGTTACTTACCCATGGTGGTGCTTGTGAGGCGGGGCGGCCGGAGTTGGAATCGGCTCGGCGGTGGTACGGGTGGGGAAAGGAGGGGGAGGAGAGTCAGAGGAGGAAGAAAGGGGAAGGCTCAGGCCACCAGGCCAGGGGAGACGAACAGGGGAAAAAATCTCCAATTTACAAATAAGCTTCATACGTACTCCCTCCGTCCCAAAATAAGTGTCTCAAGCTTAGTTTTGAAGAAGATGCAACCTTTGACCCATGGCCCCCCCCCCCACACACAAAACATATAGTACTCCGTAGCTTTGACCGTTTTACTATACTATATAGCATTAAACGTACAAAAACCCTGATGATCCCGAACCTTTCCGGCAGGAGGGCTCTGTTTTCAGATGTTCCTTCAAGTTTTGTTAGGACTAGATGACCCGTTGCGCCCATGGCACAAAAAACGAGAGAGAGCCAAGTATTTGAACCATGTATATGTGACTAATACTTAATAGATACTTGGTACCATCATAGACTAAAAGAAGTAATGAGATCACTTGATAATAGCATACTATGCACAACAAAATATTTAGATTTAGATACAGTTGATGCATAGCGTTATAAGAGGCATAAGATCAATTTACGGTAGCTTATTCACATTGCTTTTATCAAGCATGGCACATGGAAAACAGAAGAAATGCAGTGTTGGGTGTTACAAAGTATCACCGTGAATTTCGTTGGTACAATGAAGTACTTGCGCCAAAAGCATAAGGTAATGTCAACCATATCACATGAGCCACAAAAGTGTTACATGACAAAGTCTTGAACTTAAGTGCCGGCAACGACATTGGCAGGGCCGTTTCCATTTTTAATTGGCAGATCATTATGCCCTTCATACATGTGTCTCTTGAGGTATTCACCTATGAAGTGAGTAGAGAAGTCCTGCAACAGATAGCAAACATGGGTAAAATGCAGCCCATCAGGATTCTTAGAAAGAACAATGCAATAATTGCAAGGGAATAAGGGATCACCATTCTTTGGCCACTCTTTGCAACCTGTTAAGCCGCTGGCGCAAGACACGAACGGAGAGAAATCACCATGCATTTGTAGAATCTGTAAAGAAAAACAGAAGTCAAGTTTGTGTGATAAGGTAAATATAAGTATGGCACATAAGCACTTGGTTTGCCAACACACCAGTACAGAACAAACAACTATGATTACTATTACAAAGCCCATTAGGTTTGCATAAGCAGAGTAATACTAACATGGTAGACACGCACAGTTACCTGAGACCTTCCAAAGGAGCTGGCTCTATGCTTAGACAACCAGGAGCAGCCCATATAGTTATATTCTTTGGTATATCTCGGTCTTCCTTAATCCATATGGCACATTTGTGCGACCAAACATCAAAGGAGTCACCAACATGATACTTATTTCATATCTATTTGAGAGCATAGACAATGCTGCGCCAATAGACATTGACAATTTTGTCACCGAGAAGGTGCTGAATGACAGTTCTAGTTCTGTGGTTAGTTGCCATTTGCTCCTTGGCTTCTTGGTCTGTTGGTAATTGGATAAACATGAGTAAAGAAGAGTAAATGATTATGCATGTCGCATGTATATAAAATCATCGTGTTTCATATGAAAGAGAAATTTATACTCATTGAACCGATGAAACAGCTTTATGTGATACACATCTCATTTGAATTCAATTAGATAACTTTGTTTTAGTTAAGGAGATGAAGAGAACTGAATTTGAAGCATATATAGTTGGGCTGATAAATTCACGTACCCCCAGCTAACATTAGATGGTGAATGGCGGGACAAAGAATTTTGAACATGTGATCAAACAAAAAAGAGCAGAGTAACATTTCTAATTCTCATGGAGGGTAACCTCTACAAAACTTTAGTAGGTTTTATATGAGATATATTGGTAAGCGGAAACATTTGAGCAATAAGCATATGATATGTTCCACTATTTAGTTTAAAACACAAGCAGTTCCAGCTACCTATCAATTTCATATAAGCATTTCTCTTAGAATTTTGCACTGTCTGAATCAGTGCACACCACTAATTAACATACGAACATTCTTACTAAACGCAGCTTCAGATACTTCCGATAGCTTGAAAACTCCAAAATCATACTGAGTTGTCAGTCATGTATAAGACTACCAACGCGCATAAACACGTGTCACCAAGATCAAGGCCTCGATCCAAGCAACACGGCCATCTTTAGGAAATATGTAGAACATCATGCATTGGACTTACTCTCCCAAAATGCGGACACATAGATGCATAAGAACAAATTAGCACCACAAAGTTAATGATGAAGAAACCATCATCTAAACCACCGAATTTTATATGAGTAGCATAGGATTTGAACAAAATGCGTGTGCACAGCTAGATGACTGTGGCAAAGCCGCTACCACCGGAGGTGAGGACACGTACGTAAGTAACATAACCTCGAACATAGTGTACTTGGACTAATGGCAGCATGTCGACTGACCTAGTGTTGACTCTAGTAAAAAAGGTAAGTGATTTATCATTTGTATTCAATACTTTTGTGCCTTGTTGTATTAGAAAATTCTATTATAGGCAAGCCTGCTTATAAATCATCATACTAATGAGATATTAGCTTTTGCATGTCCCACAACTCAATATATACTATGTATTTACTAATAACATGGTGTTCCATAAGCAAAAGTATTTTTTTTTAATCAGAACTGACATTGCACCACCAAACTGTAACAAAATAAAAGCATGACATTTGTTATCTTATAAGAAGGTACAAAATAGCAGACAATCAACTCAACCTTAAGTGTTACTTTGCATGTAGAAACTAACCCATCTGTTCCAATTCCAATTAAAATATGATTTTTTATTGAACACCCAGCCGAGAAGGTGAGATGAGATCACAAGTCATCTATAAATGCATGGTAAGAAAACGTGCAAACTCATACTATTGTACATCACACTGAATTTTCGGATGTTCTAATTAGCAACTGCAACCTTTGATGGATAATTTTCTAATTAGCAACTGCAACCTTTGATGGATAATTGTCCGAAATAGATCATTGAACAAGTTTCTGCGAAATTCACCTTACTTATATAGAAAGTAGTTGTGCATTTCTCAGAAGTTAAAACCACTGAACGGGTAAAGAGAAATTTGTTTATTAGTATTTGAGAGATTCCTTTCATATGCATAAGATGATTCAGAAAAGTACAGTGTAGGATGGCATAATTTTTTTCATCAACCAATAAGAAAATGGCCCATTTATGTTTGTCTATTGAACACTCTCCAGGTCAGTATGCACAATTCCACAGTTGACAACTTACCTGTATCAAGTAAGACACACAAGCTAAAACTGCAGAGGGGGAAATGAGAAATTTGTGTGTTAGTATTTAAGAGATTCTTTTCATATGCATGATTTATAAAAGTAGTGTAGAATGCCATTATATTTTTGTCATCATCCAACAAAAGGGAAAATATGATACTTGAGTAAGCAAGAGCAAGGAATTTTTTCCTTGAGATGTAACCAAGAGTGGTTGGGGTTGTTTCCTTGAGATGCAATCGAGAAACTGCAGTACCTTCAGCAGCACAATTAGTAGTAGATTTGCTCATGTCTTCTATAACCCGAGGATATCTGTAACTATAAGCAAGTGCAATTGATAATATGAAGATATAAACAACAATTTCATTTACAATCAAGACAAAATCAATGGTGTTTTCAGATATAGACTGAGGTCTTTCCTGTACACTTGGATAAACCATTGCCATCTTAAAGAAAATATAAACCATATTATGGACAGACACTGTGTTTTGCAGACTCTAAATTGTAACTTAGAAAAAATCTTTTTATTTGGGCACATCAATATAATAACATTAGGAATAAAGGATTTTATGCCAACACAAAGACCTTTAAATTCATGGGACTTCAACTTTCGAGGATTTTGGAGCAATTCATGTCACATTTATTTACAATGTAAATTGATGTACTACAAGTGAGATTCTCAATTGTAAAAAAAAGGTCTGAAACACTTATTTAGGAAGGGGAGAAATAATCCCCTTTTTGTGAAGGGAGCAAATATGATGTAAAATATGAATAGGTATGAACTGAGATAAAACAGTTTTAAATGAAAAGACAAAACTACTTGCCTAGTGCCTTTTCTATGTGCCCATACAGGAAGTGACCACCCAAAAGATCGATCTCTTGTGATCTTACGCCTATTGCACAGGATCAGTATTTGCATCTGGCTCCATCCATAAGCTGAAAGAAAGCCAAAAGACACTATTTTAACGACCGTACCTGGGTTCCTAAACCAACTTGATTACAAGTGCAGAAAAGGATGCTCAATCATGTCTTCTCTTAAAACCATAATGGTAGGATGGATAAATATAGCACGCAAATCTTAATCCTGGTATAATCGATTATAGAAATAACAAAGGGGTGAAGAGCTCAAGAATTAACATGTCACCCTTCAGTCATTCACTATAACGAACAACTGTCTTCGTAAACCACAACTTGAAATCCTCTAGATAGTCCCATTTAAAAAAAAGAAAACTGAACAACCTTCGGATGGCAGAGTCAAAAAATAGCTCAAGTGATGTAGCCATAGTCCGATGCCCATGTATTATTATGTCGCACACTTGTACTTTTTTGAAGCATCTACAGTTCAAACTGAGAAAACCAATTTTTTTTCCTTCGTCACACATTGGTTGTCACTGTGTAAGTTTTAGCCAGAATTGTAAATGTCATGCCATATAAAATAAAAAACAAAGAATGTCCAATACACATCAGTTGTTCAGATTTCCATTAACCAAAACAAGAACAAATTTTCATCTATGTTACTGCCATCAATGGCCATTTCTACTTAGAGTAGCAGAGGCAGACATCCTACGTTGCCAACAAATTTTAATAGTTTTGTTTTATACAAATAGCTGATGAAAGGTTTCGTTGTCAACAAATAGAACTTCAGTAGGTAGCAGCGCTGTATCAAGGGATTTATAGAAGCAGGAAGGACCAACCAAAATAGAGAATCACATATTCAGCAGATAACTATGTCTATACAAAACAAATGGATATGGTTTTTGATAGTTCTTGGCACACAGGATAAACTGCAAACTTATTTATGTGCTTTATTACCTTTTGAGCTTCTATCAAGAGAATTCTTCGAGTCCTTTTCTTAGAGCAGCACCGTCATCTTGTGCCATATACTCTGAACATTATCATATCATGTCTGAAACAATGCAATTGGAAACATAGGTATGTAATTTCGTTGACCAACTTTAATGTCAATAGCACAACGTTTTGTATTAATCTCCACAAACTGTCTGGCTTCCTTGGGAGGAAAGCATAAATTGTTTAGCTCAATCAGAAGAAACAAATGATTCACTGATCATTAGTGCGGAAGCACATAACTGGTGAGCAACAAAACCTTGAATAGATTAATAGGTGCAACAGTCCAGCAAAACCAACAAAATCAAACTACTCGTTGTACTGGTGGCCCAAGGCTAAAAGAAAAGAGGAGAAAACAAACTTGCAAAAGTCGGAAACAGCAAGTCAAAAGCTAATCGAGTGCATGTTTCAACTATACGTACCCAATACAACAAATTTTAAATGATTTTCAGTGTAGTTAGTTGTTTCTTAATCTAAACAATTATACACTACAAGCTCTTGTTATGAGATCCGATATTATGATGACTACGCTCAATTGTCTCCAGATCACACCGAATCAAATGCTAGAAGTTTGGAAATAAAGAGTGACCACCACATCAAAGATCTGACGACGTTTTCGAGGAAAGCATAAATTGTTTAGCTCAATCAGAAGAAACAAATGATTCACTGATCATTAGTGCGGAAGCACATAACTGGTGAGCAACAAAACCTTGAATAGATTAATAGGTGCAACAGTCCAGCAAAACCAACAAAATCAAACTACTCGTTGTACTGGTGGCCCAAGGCTAAAAGAAAAGAGGAGAAAACAAACTTGCAAAAGTCGGAAACAGCAAGTCAAAAGCTAATCGAGTGCATGTTTCAACTATACGTACCCAATACAACAAATTTTAAATGATTTTCAGTGTAGTTAGCTGTTTCTTAATCTAAACAATTATACACTATAAGCTCTTGTTATGAGATCCGATATTATGATGACTACGCTCAATTGTCTCCGGATCACACCGAATCAAATGCTAGAAGTTTGGAAATAAAGAGTGACCACCACATCAAAGATCTGACGATGTTTCCGATACACAGAGAAAAAATTTACTTTCAAAGCAACTACAGCTAATCACAGAGTGGCAAGAATGACCTGCAGGGTAGATCTTTCCCTGAGTTCATCGTGATCATAAGCATACTGCATTCTTAATGCAAGACATTTTTACAGCATTATATCCAAATCACAGCTCGAGTGAAGGTCATTGAATTAAAATCTCCATGGTCAATAGTCTCCACCCATGATTTTCGTTCCTGATACGAAGATGCTCTTTTTACAGATATGGATACATCATAAGCAAACCTGATAAAAGCACATATCTTGTTATAAAATTGAAAAGGAAAAATAGTGGCAGTTAAAAATTTCCATAGTAACTGTAAATGGAGTTCTACATGAGAAGCCAACCATCTTACTTCTCACAATATTTTCAGAGAATCAAAGTAGTGCAAGAAATACTTTAACTATTCAGACAAAAATCCAATAGATCTTAAGGAAAAAATAAAAATTTCCAAACATCCATGTTTTGAGCAATATGACTGTGTGTTGCTTATTCACCTTGGCTGACATGGTTTGCTGCTCTAAGGCCGTGCATCCCCCATATCCTCCATGCTTTACTGCTACAAACCTGAGCAGCCCCAGATCCTCCATGGTTTACTGCTCCTGCGGGCTTCTTCAGGGTAGAAAGTGAGGAAAAAAGAAAGAAAGAGAGAGAAACGGGAGAAGAGAAAGGAAAGAGACGTGCTCACCTGTGATCGAGCTGCCCTAGTTTGCGGCGTCGGAAGCATCTCCATGACGAACAAGAGTCGGCCTGCTCCTCCCGCAAGTCGCCGGTCCCCTTCCACCTTCCGAGCAGCTCCACCCCACCGAGACGAGCGATGCCACCGCTGCTTCTTTTCCCTGTCGCCGGGTTCTCCTCGGCTCGGGTCGCCCCACCGA
The DNA here is from genome assembly GCA_011799875.1 of Thinopyrum elongatum. Lineage (NCBI taxonomy): Eukaryota > Viridiplantae > Streptophyta > Magnoliopsida > Poales > Poaceae > Thinopyrum > Thinopyrum elongatum. The sequence goes on from CM022302.1 coordinate 106,082,460, forward strand.
AGGCCTCTCCTGCTTCTTCAGCCGAACCGTGAAGATCTGGTCATCCCTGCTCTCCATGGAGACGCCCGATCTAGAACCACGCGTCGTGGATGATCGCGTGGACGATGAAGAAAAGGAAGGGGAGGTGGATCTGCTACGGGAGAGAGGAGGAAGAGGAGGAGACGGTGTAGGAGATATGCCCTAGAGGCAATAATAAATGTTATTATTTATCTCCATGCTCATTATTATGTTTATGTTCCATGCTATAACTGCTGTGGTTCCCGAGCCCGTATATCCATAAAGGCTCTGGGGAAAACCCATGTGCACGTGTGGAATAATAAACGGTAAAATGTATTCCTAGTCATGCCTCTAAGACTAGCTCAAGTGTTGCATGATGATTATGTTTTCCCAATCATGGGCATGTCTATGCTAGCAGCTTTGAGGGCACAATGTTAGAAGAACATTTGTGTTGAATCGACCCGATTGATGTTATGCTATGAGTTACTTTTGTCACAAGTTAATAATTAATAACACAGAGATGGTTAACATTTGCATGATTCCATAGACCATGAGAGTATCAAGTTTCTTCATGCTTGCTTCATGAACTTTGGGGTTTGTTAAACGTCATCCGTAAATGGGTGGCTATTACGGTGGCTTACGGGTTCATGGAAAAGTATGTCAAGTAACTTGATAGCTCAAGATTGGTATTTGCTCCTCCGACGATGGAGAGATATCTCTGGGCCCTCTCGGTGTTACGGTATCCATCATCGTCTGGCCAGACACTTTGTGATTTGATCACGGGGATGCCGGAACACGGTAACGAGAAAAGAGAACAATACCGGTAACGAGGTAACTAGCATAGTGGACAAGTTGTTGATCCACGGGAATGCCAACATGTCTCACCTCGGGTATTTGTAACATATCGCGAAGCAACAGGAATAGCACACGGCAACTGGAGGTTCACTCGAATATTCATTCGTGTGGGTATAGGGGTCAATATGGGTGTCCACGGCTCCGATGTTGATCATTGATCGGAAGGGGTTCCGTGCCATGTCTATACTTCACCGAACCTATAGGGTCACACGCTTAAGGGTCATCTATCTACTGAATACTAGACAGGGAGTCTGAGAGAAAATCACCGAAAAAGTTTCGGACACCGGAAAAGTTTCAGACAACGGAAAAGTTCCGCAGAGAGAGGTCACCGGATGAGTTCCGGTGAAACTGAAAAGTTGTTTCATAGGATACCATAAAGTCAAATTGGTTTCGACACATGCCCGATAATTCTTGGAGGGTGCCAGAATCATTCTGGAAACTTTTGGGAATTTTCTGGAAGAAAAACCGGAAATGTTCCGGAGCTGTCGGAACCACTTCAGATGCTTTTCGCAGATGAAATCACTAAACTGGAATTGTTCCAGAATGCGTTGAAAATTATTATGGTGGGTACTGGAAATGTTCTAAGCCCACATAAATATTTTCAGTTCGAACGGACGCTGAAAAATGTCGTCGTGAATACTGAAAGTGCTTTTTTGGGTTTTTCTTCTAGAAGAAAATCACTTTTGGTGAGAGATAAAGGTGTGTGAAAGGTGGTGGCACCCCCCCCCCCAAAGGGGGCAGCACCAAATTTCGTCCATGGTGGTGTGGGGGGGCCCCCTTGGGGTTTCCTTCCACCTCATGGTGGATATGTTCTACACACACCCTTATGTGGCATTTGGGTGAAAAGATCTTGAGCCCCTTTTGGTCTTTTTACCCCTTGCCTCTACCCCTTGGCTTTCCTATAAATAGGAGGTGAGGGGGCTGCCCAAAACTCACTCCTTCTCACATACAAGTGCCATACAATGATCTGGCTTCTCTCTCCCTCCCCGCGAAATAGTTTCGTAGAGCCAAAAGGATGTCTGGGTTCCGGCAGGAACTAGTTCTGGATGGCGAAGCCCTGCCGGATAGATGACACCGTATGTGTGCAACTCTGTAGAGAGGTCGTAGTTTCGATCTTAGTGCCCAAGGGGCTGTTCGAGAGTGCCTCCCGAAGGGCTGTCCAAGTGACGGTCCGAGTTCTGTGAGTCCTCCAGAAGGGCTATCCGAGTGACCGTCCGAGTTTCGAAGGTCCACCTGAAGGGCTGTCCGCGACGCCGTCCGGGGGACTGTTCGACCGCCTCCCGGAGGGCTGTCCGAGTGGCGGATGAGGGTATACATCCTTGCGGTTGGGCGGTTGTAAATCCTAGCTGCGGGGATCTGCACCGCCGATCATCATCGACTCTTCTTCCGCTGCGCTACGAGTCGGTAACAAAAATGATCAAACCTTGTATGCAGTCTCCATAGTGGTCCTGGGCTGGTGCGTAGGTCGGAAATTTTTTGTTTTCTGTTGCGTTACCCTACAGTGGCATCATGAGCCGTGCTATGCGTAGATGCAAGTTGCGATCTAGAATACATGAGATGTATGGGTGTTGCACAATATAATTAGGTAGTAGATGAGTTCTATTACTGATAATTATTTGTGCGGGTAGCAGATGAAATCTGTTACCCGATATTCTTGTTGCTTCCCTGGAATTTGCATATTTCTGATCTTGATAACAGCATGGTGGAGTTTCAATGTTCTGGCAATCCGCGATCCTGATTGATCAACGAAGTGCTAACAGTTCATTGAATTCCATCGTAGTTAAAAAGAAAGATGAAATTTCGCAGACGAAAGGGCAATGCAGATATGATCTGCACGGGGGTCATGCGTATGACGAAGTTCAGTATGGGGCTCGAGATTTTATTATCTCGTGTCTCATACACCCCGCGATGTTAATCTAGTGACTTGGATTATCATACTTGATGATGGACGTTGGTAGCTTCGGTTTGTTTCGAAACCTTAGAAGCCACGTAAAACAAGTTTTTGCTTGAACCGATTAGAGACGTCTAACTTGGTTTTGCAGGAGGGTTTGCATGTGCATATGATGTGGTATAGCAGTGCTCATAATAATTTGATTATGTATGAGATGACTATATGATGTAAATTGATTAACATGACCTGCGTGTCATGATTCGGCATGATGGCTGGAGCCATATGATTGTCACTTTATTGACTTGCGTGTCAACCTTAAGTAATGCATTATTTTATTAGCTATAGAGATAGCAATATTATCTGGTGCATCGACAAGGTGGTGGCAATCTTCGTGAAGGTGAACACCGACGCGAATGCCGAAGACGAAGAAATACAAGACTTCTTCGTCAGAAAAAGCTATACCATATCATGCTATTATGAATTGCCTGAGATGTTTATCCCTTATGTTGCACCCTTCTTGATTGCGTGGTAGTCGCTTTTTATTAGGGTGATCTCTCACAAAAATATCAAGTAGTTAGTGTTTTCCCAAGTGTAGCACCGTCACGGCACCTAACTTTTCGGGGTATCACATGGATACATGGGTACGAACGATTAGGGATGTGTGAGGCGGGTGAGTTGAGACCTCGCAGCGAGATCACTTGGTTGTGTTGACGTTCTAGCTTGAAAGTCCTGAGCTCGGAACACACCCATCGAAAGATGAACAAGAGTCACATAGAGATGTGATTGGCAAGTTGGCCTACCGATTGCAATTCTCGTCACTTGAGATGGACACATCCTTGGCGTTGAATTGTAATATGGATCTTGAATCGCTCACAATCAATTATGAGAGATATTGATTTGAGTGGGAGCGCACTGTAGAATTAACTTGTTTAATTCTTGGTGCAATTAATTTTGAACACTGTCCAAGTGTGATTTGCAAAATAGTTGTAGAATAATGGCTCGCGTTTCCACCTTCCCTGTTAAAATTGAATAGCTGTTAAATATCTGGTTAAAACTTTACGGTTGGTAACGTAATGTGAGGATTGTCCTCAAGAGTGCCGAGAAGGACTTTGTCCTATCGCATACTTTCGGTATTCTCTCGCTTATGCTATGGATCATGTGACTCTCGTCCTTCGATCCAAAAGCTAGAATTCCGTTTTAGTCAAGTGCAATATGTTTGCTTCCATGAGAGCCGAACTTCGAAAGTTTGGATAGTTATGTGATATTCATAGAATCTGAAAATCATTTTCAGGGACAAACAAAGGCTAAAATATATGAGATATCCATAGCAATGTTTGTTTGCAAACTATTAGTAAAGGAGTTTACTATGCATTAGACTGATAAGAGAGGGATCCAGAAGAACGCCTGTCATATGATGAAAGGTGAATAAAACAACTTAAAGAGAAAGGAAGTGTCCGAAGGGTGTTAGTGAAACTTTCACGCCTAGGAAGTCCGGGGCTAACGCCACTCTTAAGTTGGGTGCTTCTTCTGAGAGTAGGAGAAATACTGAAAGTTAAACTGTTAGAAGTATAAAGGCAGAAAGAAAGAAGACTGGAATATCCAGCTCATGTATGAATGTCATACAAGTTTTGATGTATAGAAGGCTGGTGAAAGATATAGTTCTTGGGAATTATGGTTAAACATGTTAATCACTAATTCTTGGGTATTATGAGTTAATCACAAAGATACCCGCTCGATTGCTTTCTGTTGCAACTCGATGTAAGAACTACTATGGCCTGGAAGACTAGCCAGGAATGAGGTTTAGGTATACACAGGGAACATAGTAAATGTTACTATACCTTCCATCAGTGTATTACCGTCTATATTTATTTTCATAATTCATTTGGAGTTTCACAAACTCTAGCCCATTTCATAAGGTATCTTACAAGAAGGTTGTTCATAAGAGAACTTTTGATGTTCGGTGTTATGAATAACATAAGGGCCATACTTTCATTATGAATGAGATGTATGTTATGAATGTTGATAATAATACATTACCTCTATATTTACTTTCATAATTCTTTTTAGAGTTTCATACACTCTAGCCCATTGCACAATGTTTGTTGCAAAAGAGTTGTTCATAAAAACAACAATTGTTGTTCAGTATTATGAATAACATGAAGGGCCATGCTTCCATCCAAGATGGGACGTATGTTATGAATATTGATGGTAATATGATACATCCATAACACTGACGCTAAATGTCGCAAGACTAAAAGAATACCACACAAGTGTGGCACTGCATTTGGTCACATTGGAGAAACCCGCATGGAAAATTCCATTATGATGGATTTTGAAGTCGTTTGATTTTGAATCATCTGACACTTGCAAATTTCCTCCGAAAAGTGAAGTGACTGAAATACCGTTCACAGGCCATAAGGAACGGACAACAAACTTATTGGTGATCATACATTTGATGTGTGTAGTTCGATAAATGTTGCAAGTAGTGGATTTACTATCTTCAGAAATGACTCAAGTAGATATATGGATATTTGCTTGATGGGACGTAAGTCTGGATCTTTTGAAATCATTCGAAAGGTTTTCAAAAATGAAGTAGAAGTTATTATAGCAAGAAAATTATGTTTCTACAATTCGATTGCAGAAAGGAATATTTGAGTTACAAGTTTAGCGAATGTCTGATGAGTTGTGAAAGGGGTTTCATAGCTTGCACCTCCCGGAACACCACTGCAAGTGGAAAGTCCGTGAAGATGTAATCGAACCATTTATGACATGGTAAGATTAAAGATGACATAAATAAATTTGCCATTATCCCTTTTAAAGTGATGCTTTAGAGACTGCGGCTTTTACACTGAAAAGAGCTCCATCAGGTCTGTTGAAATGACACCATGGTATGGTACGCCCAACCATGTTATATCTTTTCTTAACATTTGGAATATGGGGCTTGTGTAAAAGGTTACAAACCTATTCCAAATCAGACAAGTGCTACTTTGTAGGTTATCCCAAGTAATTGGGTATTCCTCCCTCACTATACCGAGGCAAATAGGTTTGCCACAAAGAACGGTATGCTTTTTGAAGAAAATGGTTCTTTCAAAAAGGTGAGTGGGAGAATAGTGCAACTCGACGAGATAAACAGTATCTTCGTCATCAGATCAAAGGAAAGAGACCTTGGAAGTAATTCCAGGTTTTCCTACTGCGACTGATACGGAAGTCTCTACAATAAAATGTATGGACTTCGGTCGAACTTGCAGCTGAACCACGTAGGCAAGGCTCGTGCAAACCTCTCAGGTGCGCAAACGAGATATTGTTGTTAGACAACAGTATACCTACGATACACAAGGAAGCGTTGATGGGCCCTGACTCCGGAATTGGCTAAATGCCAATACAACCCGAGTTAGTTTCCATATAAGTGATTCAAGATTAAAACCTTGATACACCTTTCGGAAGACTTAGAGTCTAACGAATATTTATGGAACTTAAAACTGATACGGATAAAAATATTTTATCCATAAAGCTCGACTTGTTGAAATAACAAATTCAAGGAGTTGACTACGATGAGGTTGTTTCACCGTAGCGATGCTTAAAGTCGGTTCGGGTTGAACTAGCAATTAATACATATTTCAGTCATGAGATATGAAATATGGATGACAATAGGATTTCCATATAATGGAAATGAAACCAAGGACTTGCATGTGTTACAGTCCAAGGTGTTTTGTCATTCCACAGGATGCTAGTAAGTATGCAAACTTCAGAGTTCCAGCAATGGACAGAAGAGAGCAAAATGGAGTTGGAATCTTCGTGTTTTGATGAAATAGTCAAAGGGGTTTGACTTCATCAATGGGTAATGAAGATGCTTATGATTCAAGAAAGTAAGTGGGAGCATAATAGAATTTCTAAAACCGTTGTGTGCTTGACACATTGTTAATTGGAAATAAATTTCTTGACACGAATTAGGACTTCATTTGAAAATAGTTTTTCGATGAAGTGCTTGGGCTAAATAGCCTTTATATTAGGCATGATGATCTATGGAGATAGATTTACCTAATGGGGCTGAGCAAAGATACATATTGACAAGATGCTAAAACCTTTTAGCATTAAAAACGTCAAGGAGTGATTCTTGCCGAAGTCACATGGAAAGAGTTTTTGCAAGACTCGTTGTCCCAAAACACTGATGAGCAAAAAACATGATGGAGATTCCACACACCTTCATGTTTGGATTAATCATGTATTCCATGGTATGTAAAAACAACCAGATATGTCCAATACTCGAAAGTTGTTGCGAGTATAGATACCAAAGTGATCAAAAGTTCTGATCATGGGACAACAGTGAAAAAGGGTCATTGAGTACTATAGTAGCACTGATGACATGTTTTCTCGCAAGCGGAGATCATGAAGAGTTCGTTGTAAAAGGTTACATCGATACAGTCTTCATCCATGCTCCAAGCGATTTTTGATTTAAATTAAGGGTTTTTGTGTAACACACAATATGGTGGCACGGTATTTGGAAATTGTTCCAAACAAGTTACTGTGGTGAATTCTATAACAGAGGCTAAGTATGTTACCGCTTTCGAAGCGACAAAGAAAATGTTGAATCATATAGTTCATTCATGAACTTAGTATGGTTCCAAGATGGCTTTTGTCAATGGGACACTACTGCAGGTAGTTGCTCCATAACTCAGTCTGAGGAATCCAGGTTCGACCTGTGATTCACATACATACAAAGCCAAGTCCACACAAAATATGAATTTTGTGAAAGCGTGAAAACGCGAGGATATGAAAAGATACACATGGAGCTGAAATCGTCAGATCCGTTGGACATCAGGCTATACCACAAGCGAAGCATATTTACACCGGTGTGCCACAGGTGTAAAGTGCATTAGCATTAACTAGATTATTGACTCTAGTGCAAGTGGGAGTCTGTAGGAGATATGCCCTAGAGGCAATAATAAATGTTATAATTTATCTCCATGCTCATTATTATGTTTATGTTCCATGCTATAACTGCTGTGGTTCCCGAGCCCGTATATCCATAAAGGCTCTGGGGAAAACCCATGTGCACGTGTGGAATAATAAATGGTAAAATGTATTCCTAGTCATGCCTCTAAGACTAGCTCAAGTGTTGCATGATGATTATGTTCTCCCAATCATGGGCATGTCTATGCCAGCAGCTTTGAGGGCACAATGTTAGAAGAACATTTGTGTTGAATCGACCCGATTGATGTTATGCTATGAGTTACTTTTGTCACAAGTTAATGGTTAATAACACAGAGATGGTTAACGTTTGCATGATTCCTTAGACCATGAGAGTATCGAGTTTCTTCACGCTTGCTTCATGAACTTTGGGGTTTGTTAAACGTCATCCGTAAATGGGTGGCTATTACGGCGGCTTACGGGTTCATGGAAAAGTATGTCAAGTAACTTGATAGCTCAAGATTGGGATTTGCTCCTCCGACGATGGAGAGATATCTCTGGGCCCTCTCGGTGTTACGGTATCCATCATCGTCTGGCCAGACACTTTGTGATTTGATCACGGGGATGCCGGAACACGGTAACGAGAAAAGAGAACAATACCGGTAACGAGGTAACTAGCATAGTGGACAAGTTGTTGATCCACGGGAATGCCAACATGTCTCACCTCGGGTATTTGTAACATATCGCGAAGCAACAGGAATAGCACACGGCAACTGGAGGTTCACTCGAATATTCATTCGTGTGGGTATAGGGGTCAATATGGGTGTCCACGGCTCCGATGTTGATCATTGATCGAAAGGGGTTCCGTGTCATGTCTATACTTCACCGAACCTATAGGGTCACACGCTTAAGGGTCATCTATCTGCTGAATACTAGACAGGGAGTCTGAGAGAAAATCACCGAAAAAGTTTCGGACACCGGAAAAGTTTCGGACAGCGAAAAAGTTCCGCAGAGAGAGGTCACCGGATGAGTTCCGGTGAAACTGAAAAGTTGTTTCATAGGATACCATAAAGTCAAATTGGTTTCGACACATGCCCAATAATTCTTTGAGGGTGCCAGAATCATTCTGGAAACATTTGGGAATTTTCTGGAAGAAAAACCGAAAATGTTCCGGAGCTGCCGGAACCACTTCAGATGCTTTTCGCAGATGAAATCACTAAACTGGAATTGTTCCAGAACGCGTTGAAAATTATTATGGTGGGTACTGGAAATGTTCTAAGCCCACATAAATATTTTCAGTTCGAACGGACGCTGAAAAATGTTGTCGTGAATAGTGAAAGTGCTTTTTTGGGTTTTTCTTCCAGAAGAAAATCACTTTTGGTGAGAGATAAAGGTGTGTGAAAGGTGGTGGCACCCCCCCCCAAAGGGGGCAGCACCAAATTTCGTCCATGGTGGTGTGGGGGGGGGGGCCTTGGGGTTTCCTTCCACCTCATGGTGGATATGTTCTACACACACCCTTATGTGGCATTTGGGTGAAAAGATCTTGAGCCCCTTTTGGTCTTTTTACCCCTTGCCTCTACCCCTTGGCTTTCCTATAAATAGGAGGTGAGGGGGCTGCCCAAAACTCACTCCTTCTCACATACAAGGGCCATGCAATGATCTGGCTTCTCTCTCCCTCCCCGCGAAATAGTTTCGTAGAGCCGAAAGGCTGTCTGGGTTCCGGCAGGAACTAGTTCTGGACGGCGAAGCCCTGCCGAATAGATGACACCGTATGTGTGCAACTCTGTAGAGAGGTCGTAGTTTCGATCTTAGTGCCCGAGGGGCTGTTAGAGAGTGCCTCCCGAAGGGCTGTCCAAGTGACGGTCCGAGATCTGTGAGTCCTCCCGAAGGGCTGTCCGAGTGACCGTCCAAGTTTCGAAGGTCCACCCGAAGGGCTGTCCGCGACGCCGTCCGGGGGACTGTTCGACCGCCTCCCGGAGGGCTGTCCGAGTGGCAGATGAGGGTATACATCCTCGCGGTTGGGAGGTTGTAAATCCTAGCTGCGGGGATCTGCACCGCCGATCGTCATCGACTCTTCTTCCGCTGCGCTATGAGTCGGTAACGAAAATGATCAAACCTTGTATGCAGTCTCCATAGTGGTCCTGGGCTGGTGCGTAGGTCGGAAATTTTTTGTTTTCTGTTGCGTTACCCTACAGACGGCGGCGGCGGCGGCTAGGAGGGAGTAAAAGTGAGGGAGGGGGAAGGCCATGTACGTGCGTGCGTTAGGTTTTCACCTGCCCAACCCCAGACCCAGCCACTCGCCGACGCCGTGAGCGCGCAACCCACCCACTGCTTGTTGGCCCCACAAATGAGTGAGCCCACCTGTCATGCAGTCTCAGCCGAAGCCTGTGTGTGCAAAAGAGATGGACGGTTGACCAACTGACAACACGGTAAAAGGAGCGACAGTAAATCGATCGTGGGGTGGAAAACGTCGCGCGAGCGCAAGTGCGCTAGAACGGCGGGTAGTGTAGCTCGTTTTATATGTTCCATTTGTGTCATGCTCAGGTACATGAGTCTTCCACAATTTCTTCCAGCTCTTCTCATGATCATGGCTTAAGGAAGCTTCGGTTCGGCCCTCTGGCCATCTTTCCCTACAGCTCTTCATTTCACAGATCATACGGTAAGCAGTCCTGACTAAAAACACTCCCCTCTTCTCATACCTTTACGCCCAGAAGTCGGGCTGCATCAGATGCGATAACGGAATTGACTGAACAAGTTCGATGTCCATTGGCAAAAAATATTTGTTCAGAACCTTCATGTTCCACGTCCTCGTTGCCGCGTAAATCGAAACCAACTCTGGAGGATATGATTTTAGTAGCACTGATTGGTCTCATGTTGAAATCCCGGGGTATCCAATTATCATCCCATACCCTCGTTGTGCTGCCGTCGCCTATTCTTCTGATCAAGCCTTGCTGGAGCTTGTCTCTTCCTTCACACAAAGATCTCCGGATCTGTGATGGATTGGCTCCCACTTGTGTAGAAAGAATATCGGTCGTCGGGAAGTAAACCGACTTCAGGATCCTTGCACTCAATCAGTCTGGCTCGACGAGGATGCGCCACACCATGTAAGTGCATCTAGTGCCACCTCTAGTTGGTTTTGGAGTATTGACGACAAACGTGGTTGAGGGACTAATGTGTTTGTGAGAATTGCAGGATAACACAGGTAGAAGTCCCTCATTGATTCGGTTTACCTACTAGAGATGACCCCCAAAAATGTATGAAGACATTGAAGACAATGGTGGTTCGCGAAGACACTCACGTCGAAGAGAAGGACATGTGAAGACATTCGTTTGAAGACAATGGAGTGCGAAGACATAGTTTCTTTCGTAGTTTCATTTTCTTCTTTCTTGAGTCATAGGAACCACCGAACTGTTAAGTGGGGTCCAAGTGAACAAAGTCAGAGAAACCGATGTGATGCTCAACCCAAATCATATGTCTTCGAGTGAAGACAATGAGAGAAAATCTTATCCAGAGTTGGATGAGTCAGCTTGGCTTGTAGCCCAAGTCAAGCTGCCGCGTGAGTCTGGAATCCGACCATTGGACACGTGTCAGTTCCTTAGTGACACAGGGTCATTTCAGACATATCATGTCGGGTTGCCTACTGGCTATAAATAGCCCACCCCCTCCACCATAAATCGGTGGCTGCTTAGAGTTAGTACACGGCTTTTTTCGTTTGAGAGCAACCCGCCTCCGAAGCCTTTGAGAGAGAATCCTTGCGAGGACAAAACCCAAAACACCCAAAGCCCAAAGAGTGTTGGCATCACTGAAGTCTTTCTGTCCGCGTGATCTGAAGACTTATTACACTTGAAGACTGTGTATCTTCCAGTCGGTTAGGCGTCGCGTTCTGAGGATCCAAGAGTCATTGTGGATCGCCGGTGAACGAAGTCTGTGAAGGTTTGGAAGTCTACCTTGAAGACTTACCAGAGTGATTGGGCGAGGACTAAGTGTCCTTAGCTCAAGGGGAATAAGGTGAAGACGTGGTCTTCTGAGTTCAATCTCAGCCTCCCTAACCAGACGTACAGTTGTCACAGCAACTGGAACTGGTCTACCAAATCCTTGTCTTCACCAAGCAACTGTGTTGGGGATATAACCCCGCGGTGTGACCCGCCCAGCGAGGGCCGGGTTACACAGTTGGCGACTTATAACAAAGGGCCCAAGCAGGCCCAAAGAAGACAAGACTTGTAGGCGGCGGTTCATGATCAGGCTTATCGACGGCCCGAGACCCGAAGGTGACTCAAGACCCAAAGGTGTGAGCCGCCCGATGATGACTTGCTTGGTAAGGCAAGGAGATTTAGAAACTGAGCTGGTCACGTTATATGATCCGGCTCGGACTCTTGTAAGCCGCCGGACCTCGACCTATGTATATAAAGGCAAGACCCGGCGGTGGGTGAACTCAAGAAAAATAATTGATCGATAGCTAGGTCAAGGGTATTTGCTCCCTTGTAATCGAAACTCAAGCAATACAACTAGAAACAGGACGTAGGTTGTTACCTCGTTGTGAGGGGCCGAACCTGTGTAAATCCTTTGTATCCTTTGTCCCGTCCAACCCCTTCAAGCTAACCTACATTGCGATGGCTCCACACCTAAGTCCTTTCACTAGGGCATCTGCCGTGACAAACCCACGACAGTTGGCGCCCACCATGGGGCCAGAGCACGGTAGTTTTGAGTTCTTGAAGGGCAATTTCTCAGGGATAGAAGGATATGCCGTAGGCCGGATGACTAAGAGTCGCCGCGGCAAGATCTACATCGACGATGCTGGCTGGGGTCCCGAGGCCGACTCAAGTGAGTACGGGTACCGGGTCCCCTTTGGTGGAATCCACGTCTTCATCGGCAAGATCGGCGAGTCAGAGCCGGAGCCAAATGCCTGCACCGACCTCGTCGAGATGGCTCGGCGCACATGACCCGCCAAGGTTCAACCCGGCCCGAAGCATGTCTTCGTTGGTTTTGTTCATGGGGCGGATCTTGAGGAAGGATCTGTATCCGGTGGAGAGACGGCCATCTATTCTGGTGATGAGTCATCAACCGGAGAGACCGAATCAATCTATCAGTTGCAAGATGGCGGGCTTGGGGGCTATTCTGATGGTGACAGTATTCCAGATCCCTATGAGCCGCCAAGCAGGGCTGCTGTTTTCATGGCTGGTACCCAGCCGGTGCTAAATTCTACGACAGCCGCGGCCATGACATCCGGCTCAACTGCGGCTGTGACAGCCGGGGTGAGCAGCTCTGCACGGCCCCCGGCTCAAGTTTTATCTGAGCTCTTGGATGCCCTGGCGACTCTATTAGCCGCAGAGGTAACTCCGGCGAGTCAAGCGCAGCATAATACGGAGGTTGCAAAGCTGCGGGATGAGGTGGCCAAGGCCCGGGAAGATCTTAATGCGGACAACGTTAGGATGGCAACAGAGCGGGCTGCGTTGGAGGCCGAGTCACAGCGGATAAGAGCGGAGTCTTTTTGTCTGAGTTTGGACCAGAACGCGTCCAATGCTGTCTTCCGAAGGAGGCATTAGAGCCGTTTGCCTTCACAATTTTAAGGGCAGAATCTTTTTAACACGCCTGGGGCAGGAACAAGTAACCCGCCGGGCGTGACTCAGGCCTCTGAGGCGCCAGGAACCGGGGCGGTGGCTCAACCTCGTGTGCCAGACCCACCCCGTAGGGATCAGACCCCTCCTCAGCGAGTCCCGACACCTTCGGGCCATTATTCTAACCCGGTGGACAACATGATAGTAGCGGCTACTCGGCTGGCTGCTATACCGATCGAAGGCGAGTCTCCAGCTGCGATAGAGACCCGAAATGCTGTGGAGCTCCTCCAAATGGTTGTGGCACAGCAGGCGGCTTATTCGTATAGTCGCGAGCGTGTTCACTCAACTCCCAGTCCAAGCCGAAGTTATAGCCGGCGCATTGAGTCGCCGGCAGTTTCCAGCAGTGAGCTACGTCGTAACCCGCCTCATAATAATGACCCGCCACACGGGCTTGAGCCGCCCCGTGCTGACCATATGCCGAACAATGCTCAGGCCCTCATAGATCAGGCCAGAGCCCGTCGTGAGGCAGATTTGGCGGCTCAACTGGGGGCTCACCAGCAGTTTCCGGTAGCCCCTTCAGCGTCCATTGGTGTTGGGACAATTTCCAGGTCAGTTGGGGTGCCATGTCTAGTGCTGGCTCTACGCAATGAGTGTTTGCCCAAGGATTTTAAGGGCCCTCGTAAGGTACCTAATTACACAACTGATCTTCCACCTGAGGCTTGGATTGAGAGTTATGAGCTAGCGATGAAGATGTTAGATGTTAATGATGTTGTATGCGCCAAATACTTCACCATGATGTTGGATGGGCCAGCTCGAACCTGGTTGAAAGGGCTACCTGCCAATTCCATCAGTTCATGGGCTGAGTTGAAAGCGCGTTTTATTCAGAATTTCAAAGGAACATGTAAGCAGCCTTTGTCGATCATTGATTTGGATAATTGTGTGCAGCGAGAGGATGAGTCGGCCCACCACTGGGTTCGCCGGGTCTCAGCTATTATCCACTCGTCGGATAGCATTGCGGCCGGCTCTGCTGTTCTGATTTTAGAGAAAAATTGTCATTTCACGCCTCTCAAACAGAAGCTGGGGCGGCTTAAGCGTCACTGCAATGACATGGGAGAGCTCATGGCAGCTCTCATCAAGTATGTTGACTCAGACAACACCAAGGATCCAGGATCTGATGAAGAGAAGTCCAACAAGGGAAAGAAGAATGGCAATAGTAAGGGTCAGCAGCAAAACATGACAGGTCATAACCAGGGTAATGGTGGCAAGCGCAAGCAAACCGATGGCGGGTTAGATTTTGTGGCTAACACCAATGCTCAGCATAACAATCAGCGTCGTAAGGGTAAGCCATAGTTTGGAGGACCGAAATTTAACCTGGAGGCGATGTTGAACGAACCTTGCCCGAAACACAGTCTTCCTAATAAACCAGCGGCTCATTTGTGGAAGGATTATTTCATCATGAAGGAATACAAGAATTCCGGTTTTCATCAAAATCATGATAGTAATAATGGCCCGCATGGCGGGTCAGGATCCGGCTCACACGGGCCCGGCTTTGGGGGCGGCGGCTCAAATTCTGGATATCAAGGACAGGGCAATCAGGGCGGTTATAACCAACAGCCCGGTCAGGGTAACCAGTAACAGCAGTCAGGATATCAGAGTAACCCGAAGCAGCTTAGCGGCGGCCAGTATCATGTTTTCACCACCAGTCTTTGCAAGAGAGATCAGAAGGTACATAAGTGTGCGGTCAATTCAGTTGAGCCGGTGACACCTCAATACCTGCGCTGGTCAGAGCAGCCTATCACATGGAGTAGGGAAGGTCACCCGCCCCGGGTGGATAATCCGGGTCAGCTAGCATTGGTGGTAGCCCCACAGGTTGGGGGTTAAAAATTCACTAAAGTCCTCATGGATAGTGGAAGCATCATCAATATCCTTTATTATGATACCTTTCGCCGAATGGATCTGACTGATAAAAATCTTAAGCCGTCCTCTACGGTCTTTCACGGTGTGGTACCTGGTAAGTCGGCATATCCAGTTGGTAAGATTGCCTTAGAAGTGGCTTTTGGCGATGACTATGATTACAGGGCAGAGACATTGTGGTTTGAAGTGGTTAAGATCAAGAGCCCTTATCACGCTCTGTTTGGTCGGCCGGCTTATGCCAAATTTATGGCACGGCCGTGTTATGTGTATCTCCAGCTTAAGATGCCTAGACGTAAGGGTACCATTACAGTCCATGGTAATAGAAATATTGCTTCGGAATGTGAAGAAGGTGATGCTGCCTATGCTAAGTCGGCTTGTGCCACGGAGGAGCTTAAGTTTTATAAAGATAATGTTGACCCGACTGATATGACCCCTTTAAAGAAGCCCACCACAGAGCAAGACCCTTTGTTGAAGTTTAAGTCAGCGGATGATACCAAGCAGGTCGACTTTGTCCCTGGCAACTCATCTCAGCAGTTCACTATCAGTGCTAACATGGATCCAAAATAGGAAAGCGCGCTCATCAAGTTCATCCATGAGAATCGGGACATCTTTGCATGGAAGCCTTCAGACATGCCAGGTGTACCGAGAGAACTCGCTGAGCACACTCTCAAAATTGATCCTAAGTTTAAGCCGGTGAAGCAGTTCCTTCGCCGTTTTAATGAAGAACGACGTAAGGCTATTGGAGAAGAGGTGGCCCGGCTCTTGGCGGCTGGGTTCATCGTTGAAGTTTTTCACCCTGAGTGGTTAGCTAACCCGGTGCTGGTACTTAAGAAAAATGGCACTTGGCGTATGTGTGTGGATTATACAGACCTCAATAAGGCCTGTCCAGCTGATCCTTTTGCTCTTCCCCGTATTGATCAGATCATAGATGCCATGGCGGGTTGTGAGCGTTTGAGCTTCCTAGATGCTTATTCTGGTTATCATTAGATTAAGATGGCAGTTAAAGACCAAGAGAAGACGGCTTTTATCACACCTTTTGGGGCTTTCTGCTATGTATCTATGCCTTTTGGGCTCAAGAGTGCGCAGGCGACTTATCAACGTTGTGTTCAGAACTGCTTTCATGACCAGATCGGGCGCAATGTTCATGCTTATGTGGATGATATTGTTGTCAAGTCCAGAAAGAAGGAGGCTCTATTGGATGATTTAAAAGAGACCTTTGACAATCTCCGGGTCTACAAGATGATGCTTAACCCGGTCAAGTGTGTTTTTGGTGTGCCTGCAGGCAAGCTCTTGGGTTTTCTGGTATCAGAGAGAGGCATTGAGGCTAACCCGGAGAAGATTAAGGCTATTACCTCATTGGCTAAGCCAGCATGTGTCAATGACGTCCAACGCTTGGCGGGTCGTATCGCCACTCTAAGCCGGTTCATAAGCCACCTGGGAGAGAAGGCAATCCCTTTATACCAGATGATGAAGAAAACAGACTGTTTTGTTTGGAGTGACGCGGCTAACGAGGCATTTGAGGCGCTCAAAAAGCAGTTAGCTGAGCCACCCGTCCTTGCGGCTCCCATTGAGAAAGAACCCTTGCTTTTATACGTGGCGGCTAACAGCAGAGCTGTCAGTATGGCGATTGTGGTGGAACTCAAGGAAGCGGGTAAGGAGTACCCAGTCCAGAGGCCGGCTTATTATGTCAGTGAGGTGCTCATTGAGTCGAAACAGCGATACCCGCATTGGCAGAAATTAGTGTATGGGGTGTTCATGGCCAGTCGTAAGTTGAAGCATTATTTTCTTGGCCACCCTATTACAATGGTCAGTTCTGCTCCCTTGGGGGATATTATTCAGAATAGGGAGGCTACAGGCCGGGTGGCTAAGTGGGCCATTGAACTTGGTCCCCATGGCTTAAAGTATGTGCCAAGGATGGCTATCAAGTCTCAGGCTCTTGTGGATTTCATTAATGATTGGACGGAGTTGCAGACGCCGGAGGAGAAGCCTGATAACACATATTAGACTATTCACTTTGATGGATCCAGCCAATTAGAGGACTCTGGAGCTGGAGTTATTTTGACTTCCCCACGAGGTGATAAATTTTGTTATGTTTTAAGGTTGATGTTTCCTTGTACTAACAATGCGACTGAGTATGAGGCCTTGCTCCATGGCCTTCGGATGGCCAAAGAAATGAACTTAAGCCGGGTCAGGTGCTTTGGCGACTCAGATTTGGTGGCTCAGCAAGTTTCAGGCACTTGGGATTCCAAAGACCCGCTCATGGCGGCTTATCGCCGGGCGGTTGACAATATTGCTGGTCACTTTAAAGGTTATCAGGTGGAGCATCTTGATCGAAGGAAGAATGAGGCAGCTAATGCTTTGAGCCGGCTCGGGTCTCAACGTAAGCCGGTGCCTCCTAATATTTTTCTTGATGAATTGCATAATCCTTCAGTCAAATTGCTGTCAGAAGAGGATCTTGCTATTCCTGACTCGGAGGCACAATTGGTGGCGGCTCTCCATGCTATTCCTGATTGGACAGTCCCATACTTGGCTTATATGACCCGGGGCGAGTTACCTGAGGATGAAACTTCGGCCAGACAGATAACCCGGCGATCTAAGTCCATGACTATTGTCAATGGCGAGTTGCACCGATGCAATGTCACAGGCGTGTTGTAGCGTTGTGTTTCTCCGGAAGAGGGCCGTGAGATTTTAAGAGAAATTCATGAAGGTGATTGTGGTCATCACGCTGGCTCTAAATCTCTCGTGGCTAAAGCTTTTCATCATGGATTTTATTGGTTGACGGCTCATGCTGATGCAGAGGATCTTGTCAGTAAGTGTGATGGCTATCAGAAGTTTTCTCGATGGGCTCATGTGCCGGCTCAAGAATTGAGGATGATCCCAATTACTTGGCCGTTTGTAGTCTGGGGGCTTGATATGATTGGACCTTTCAAGAGGTCTAAGGATAAGAAAACCCACCTCCTGGTGGCAGTTGACAAATTTACCAAGTGGGTTGAGGCAGAGCCAGTTAGCAAGTGCGATGCGGCGACGGCGGTTCAATTCATAAAGAAAGTGATCTTTCGTTTTGGTTATCCTCATAGTATCATAACTGATAATGGCACTAATCTGTCCAAGGGTGCTATGAGATATTTCTGTCAGCAGGAGCATATTCGTCTTGACGTCTCCTCTGTGGCTCATCCGCAGTCTAATGGTCAAGCTGAGAGGGCCAATCAAGAAATCTTGAGAGGTATCAAGCCTCGGCTTCTAGTTCCTTTGCAGAGAACACCGGGTTGTTGGGTCGAGGAATTACCTTCAGTGCTTTGGAGCATCAACAGCACACCCAACAGGTCAATAGCCTATACGCCTTTCTTCATGGTCTATGGGGCAGATGCGGTTCTTCCAAGCGATATCCGTCATGACTCGCCTCGTGTGGCGGCTGATGTTGAATCTGCTAATGAGATAGCACGTCAGGATGCACTTGATGTGTTGGATGAGGAGCGTGATCTTACGGCGGCTCATTCGGCGATATACCAACAAGACCTGCATCGCTATCATAGCCGCATGGTTAATACCCGGACGTTTCAAGAAGGCGACTTGGTGCTTCGGCTGATCCAGGATCAACTAGATATGCACAAGTTATCCCCGCCTTGGGAAGGACCTTTTGTGGTCAGCAAGAACCTGAACAACGGGTCCTACTACCTCATTGATATACGAGAACACAAGGACTCACGTAAGTCGGAGGAGGAGACCCGTCGGCCCTGGAATATTGCTCATCTTCGGCCTTATTACACTTGAGCAACTGGCTCTTGTCGTTGTACATACTCTTAGCAATGTATATATTATGATCAATATAATAAATCCGGCATCCCTGATAATTCAGGGCCTCTGTTGTTTCATTTCTAAGCATCTGAGTCTTTATTATTTGTTCATAAGGTCACTTGGGGGCTTCCAACCCACCTGGTTTAGCTTTCATACCCTCTTGACCAGGCGTGGACGCCGAATCCTGAGTTATCCTGCCTGTTTTCATGATGCCACTCCGCCAGGTAATCCTGAGTGACCCACCGTACTCTTAACAGTCAATCTTTTTCAAGACCCTGAACTCGTTAAGGTTAAAACGGCGGCTTTTGTCATGTGAGAGCCGGCTTACAGTGAGCGAGGATTAACTCTAAGGCTGTGCGGCCTATGAAAGCACATGGCTTTGCTAGCCAGTCTGGCCGTGCTTTGGTGAGCTAGCCAGATAACTTTAAGGCTGTGTGGCCTATGAAAGCACATGGATTTTTTCTGAATCTTTCTTCTGAATATTTTGGGATTTGTGTCCCCTAAAGATTTTTTCTGCTAAAATGTGGTTTTTAACAATTTGGGCCATGAAGCCCTGATGATATGAGTCATATTTGAGTATTTCGGGATTGGTAACCCACCCTGGCTAGGGACTGTGAGTCGCCAGCAGGCCTTATTGAGGTCAGGTGTTTACAAATATTTGGGTTGTCACCCTTACTGCATATGGTAATATGAACAGACAATGTCAGTCCAGTTTACAGGTATGTTTTCCTGGTTATATGATTATGTGAGGTTTGGTAACCTGCCCTGGCTCTTTATGATTAACTAGCCAGTATATTGTGGCCTGTATGACCATAATTTTAGTCTTTGTTCTATTTACATAAGACTCTATGATAGTTGGGTGGTTACCCGCCCTGGCTTTTGACACTGAGTCGCCAGGGTATATGTTATTGACATTTTGTGCAGGACATGCAAACTTTTCAATAGAAATATAAATACCAGCATGGCCTATATAAGCACACAAATCAGGCGGGTCATAAAGATAACACTGCGGTTCAACAAGGTAAACGATAACATGCACGAAGGCATGACAGATCATTGTTTCAAAACTAGCCTATTACAAGGCTGTTATAAGCCCATAAGTTTGGAGCCAAAAGTTTTCTGAGGAGTTTTTATGCCTTGGCCTGAGAGCCGCCTGGATAGTCATCAATTTTCTTCTTGACTAGTTGATGACTCCGGGTCATCCCGCTTCGGCTCTTCCTCGTCGATCATCTGGAGATCAGCCGTGGTCCAATCGATGCCGGTTAAAGCTTCGAAGGTGGCATCATCATTGAGAATAACAGAAGGATAGACTTCAGGAGCAAAGATGTGCTTACGATGAGGAGGGATGAGACTGACAACATTGTGGGCCGGCGGCTTAATCTTTTGATTGTTGCTATCGTAAGCCGCTGTATAATTGTTCAGATTGAGCTCCTCCACAAGTTTGCATGCCACATGCCACATGCCACAAGTATGCAGTGATTGAAATCCTTCTTCAAAGGGGGATTGGTCATCTTTAAATTCTGGACAACCAGTGGCTATCTCCTCCGGGTCAAGCTCTAATTGCTAGGCTTTGGCCCGGCCAAGTGCAAGGATAGCTCCGGCTCAGGCGGCGGATAACCTCTGTTCATCGATCTGGCCTGGGACAGTTGATAAATGATCCAGCACAGCCCGGATTTGACTTGGTGGTTTCCTGTTGCCCCCAGAGCCACAAGACTGCGCAGGGTGCCACTATATAGTTGCTCAGTCAAAGAGTAAATGGCCTTCAGCTTCACAAGTATGTCTTGGTCGAGGTTAGCGCTTTTGGGGCCTGTTAATAAATGGCAGTATAAGTTAATTTAACGGGAATTGAGAAGTGCTTGGCGGCTTAGAATAACGTTATCGCAGAGCTGGCAATAGATATGAAATATTACCAAAGATGGCGGTTGTCATATGAGTAATATGTCCCTTTAAACCGGCAAGCTCTTCAGCGACCGGCTTAAGTTTGGCTTCTGCGTCCTCTACGCATTTAATCAAGTTTGTCTTCTCCATCTCGAAGGCGGCTCTCTCGGTAGCAAAATTGGCCTTGAGCTTCTCGTTCTCCTTCACGGCAAATTCAAATTTTGATTCTACTTTCACAGTCTCAGCTTCTTGATGTTTAATCTTCTTGGCTAAGTCGCCCAGCTCTACATCTTTTAGAGATAAAGCCTCCTGAGGAAAAGTTAGATATGGCAGATCAGGATTCATATTTTACTCAATAAAAATGGTACAAGTCCCAAGCACATTATGAACAATATCCTTGGCACTTGGGGGCTAATGTAGGTCAGTTTTGTTTTATGACCCGGCTCAACTTGTCAGTTTAAGCCGGCCCTTGGGGGCTACATATTTGGATTTCTTAAATTAGAAGTCCCGGCTCAACTTGTCAGTTTAAGCCGGCCCTTGGGGGCTACATATTTGGATTTCTTAAATTAGAAGTCCCGGCTCAACTTGTCAGTTCAAGCCGGCCCTTGGGGGCTACATATTTGGATTTCTTAAATTAGAAGTCCCGGCTCAACTTGTCAGTTTAAGCCGGCCTTTGGGGGCTACATGATTGGATCTTAACGAATAAGTTAACTAGGAGAGCTATAGGCTGAAAGTTATTTTTAAGTCTACAACATATTCCCATTGTTCCTATCCTCTAGACTTGGCGGCTAAATGGATACATATGAAGAAGGATTAATAGTCATACCTCATAACGCTCCCTCATGAGGTTCACTAAGCCGGCTTCTAGTTCACGGCCAGTGTGGAGGCGGTGAAGGTAGCCTGCATGAATGTCATTAGCACCAAGAGCAGCATAGCTTTCCAAGTCCAGTTTCAATTTATTTGCTGCTGGCGGCTCTTCTTTGCCGCTGTGTTTGGCCAAGACTGAGGGGTTTCCTGGCTCTGTGTAACCCGTGCTAGTAATGAGGACATCCTCAGCAGTCTTATCAAGAGCAATTTCCTCGATAGGTTTGGCAGGGCTCGGCGGCTTAGGGCTTGGCGGATCAACATTCATCTTCATTGGATCCACATTGGTGTTGTCAGCTTCTGGTGGCGGGTCATTAACAGCGTCTTCAGGATTCTGAATTGAAGTTTTTGAGACTATTGGCGCTTGCTTCTCTGGTTCGTTAACCTTGGGGTCTTCTAACGGCCCGCCCGTCTTTGATTTCTTGCCAGCCTTGGCCACACCACTGAAAGGAAGGTGTATAAAGATATGAGCATGTTATCGTAAGGTATTAACCAGCAAAATGAAAATTTCTTACCCATGGGCAACTTTGAAGGTAGGAAACTGGGTGCTAGTAGAGTCGCCAGATGAGTGAGAAGTGTCCTGATATGCCGGGTCAAAGGAATTAAGAGGCTGATGTATAAGGCCGGCTCGTGAAAGAGAGAAAGTAGGACTATGAGGCACCTCATGACGATGTTTGCGAGGCGGCGGTGTGTTGGGTAAGCCGGTCATCAGCTCCTCTTGGCCGCTGTTTCAAGTGTGCCGTCTGGACTCGTGCAGCTGTTTCTTCAAAAGAAAGTTGGGATCTAAGTGAGCAAGAGGATGGGAAAACCGTACTTTCCTGACGACCCGCCGCGTTTTCTCTCTTGGCAAGATTTCTGAGTCGGAGGAGATAGGGATTACCTCAGCACCATCAGCTTGGCTTGTCTCCGTTTCCTCCTGAGGTGAATCAGCATCAATAAGTTGCATAAAAAGAATACCAAGTCAATCAAGTTCTACCTCTGAGTCGTCCAGTTCAAGCAGCTCTTGTGCTGTGGGCTTCTTAGGACGACCCGGGCCGCGTCCGGTTGTCTTGACCCTTTTTGCTGGAGCAGTAGTGGTTTGTATCTTCCTTTTCCAAAAAGAAGAGTCGGCCTGGGTATGCATGAATAATAAGATTGAAACCAGATAGATTGACAAACAAACAGTACATGTGTACGGGTACTTACAACAGGCTACGGGTTAAGAGTGTAATAAGGGGTAAGGCCCGTCTTACTGCAATTTGCCAATGACTCACCAAGGAGTGATTTGACAGTATCATTGATCTCCTTCTCAGTTAATTCAGTGGGATTGTAGCACAGTGGATCATTGGTATTTCCAGTATATTCGCACATTAAGCCGGGGCGGCGGCTTAATGGCATAATTCTCCACGAAACCCAGCAGCGGACGAGATCGATTCCAGTCAAGCCGTTCGCAATGAAGGCTTGGATCTTTGAAAGAGTGGAAGAATAAAGACCACGTTCCGCGGCAGTCATCCGGCCTGGCAGTGGGCCGACGGTAGGAAGCCGATATGAACGATAACCCGGTAGGGGGTTTTCTCCTTCTGGAGAGGTGTCTTTGCAATAGAACCAGGTGAAATTCCAGTCCTTAGGATGGCTTGGTAGTGTGGCTGATGGGAAGGTCACATCTCTCCGCCTTTGAATTGAAACGCCTCCGAGTTCAAGACTAAGCTTGTCGGGCATCTCAGTTTGGCGGTTGATGTAATAATAGTCTCTAAATAGGTCTATAGAAGGCTCTTCGCCAAGGTATGCTTCACAGAACACTTGGAAATTGCATATATTAGAGACAGAATTGGGACCAATATCTTGAGGATGAAGGTTGTAAAAGTGCAACACATCTCGAAATTTTTTTGAGCCGGGCGGAGAAAAGCCGCGGAGTAGATGATCTGTGAAAACCACGACTTCACCCTCTTGAGGTTCAGGAGGGCATTCAGGACCTGGAACCCGCCAATGGATGACTTCCTTGGCGGCTAAAATGCCCATGGACATGTATTCATTGAGGGTCTCTTCGTTGACCTTGGAGGGGATCCAATCGCAAGTTATGGGTGTCTTGGTCATGATGAGCCAGAGGGATTGAAGCTATGAACAGGAAATAAATACAGTAAATTCAATGTTTTAGTACAGAGCTGTTTGCAAGTTTTAAGCCGGCCAGAGGCTGGCGGGTTACAAGAACATTGTGTAAACCGCCGGATACGTCACGGCGGGTTAGCGGTCTATAAAGATGGAAGCGCTAAAAATTCTGCTAAGTGTTGTATAAACAGTTTTCACAGATTGCAACTATCTTTTTGGATCTATGACAGTTTAGAAAAGAAAAACTATTCTTAAACCTAAAACGGTTGTGATAGAACTAGTGTATTGAAAATGGATCTAGAAGGAACAGGATGAATCTATGGTAAATAGCGGATGCTAAAACTACTGCCGAATGACTTTAGTGGTATAGTGGGATTCAACTAAGCAGTATGATGGATGAACTACGAGTGGGCACGACGAACACTGATGAACACCGATGAACTGAGGATTTGGGGAACCCTAATGTGGATTGAAAGTAGAGGGAGATGCGTACCTAGTGATGCTGACGGACAGCGGAGGGGCGCCGCGGTTTTCTGGTCGGAATCAGGTTGATGCAGCGGCCAAGATGAACTTGGTGGCGGCGGCGGAGCTCCGATGGCGTCGGTTGTCGCGAGGAAGAAGAAGAAGAGGAGGAGGCAGGGGTAAAAAGTGAAAAAGGACCCCCCCCGGCCTATTTATAAGGGGAAAAGTGAACAGTAAAATGGCAGGCGCGGGAATCAAGGAGGCATAATCATTATCTTAACAGCAGAGACGCCTCGATTCTCAGAATGGTTGATTAATGCAAAGATCCGTTGTGATGACATAGGCTTTTTCCTGAGATTAATGATATGATGTCACCTTTCGTCATGGCGGGTCAAGAAGGTTTGTCAGGTTAAATATAAAAAGATTCAAAGGATTCGCCAACTGAAGGATGAAGATTGACATGAACAGGTTCAAATCAATCTGGGGCCTAATGTTGGGGATATAACCCCGCGGTGTGACCCGCCCAGTGAGGGTCGGGTTACATAGTTGGTGACTTATAACAAAGGGCCCAAGCAGGCCCAAAGAAGACAAGACTTGTAGGCGGTGGTTCATGATCAGGCTTATCGACGGCCCGAGACCCGGAGGTGACTCAAGACCCAAAGGTGTGAGCCGCCCGATGATGACTTGCTTGGTAAGGCAAGGAGATTTAGAAACCGAGCTGGTCACGTTATATGATCCGGCTCGGACTCTTGTAAGCCGCCGGACCTCGACCTATGTATATAAAGGCGAGACCCAGCGGCGGGTGAACTCAAGAAAAACAATTCATCGATAGCTAGGTCAAGGGTATTTGCTCCCTTGTAATCGAAACTCAAGCAATACAGCTAGAAACAGCACATAGGCTGTTACCTCGTTGTGAGGGGCCGAACCTGGATAAATCCTTTGTGTCCTTTGTCCCGTCCAACCCCTTCGAGCTAACCTACATTGTGATGGCTCCACACCTAAGTCCTTTCACTAGGGCATCTGCCGTGACAAACCCACGACAAACTGGTTCTATCCCTACCTCCTTTTAATTTCTGTTTGTCTTCGTGAAGTCATTGCTTGCTTGCCTGATCTGTTTGACTTCATTGTGTGAAGACTCTCACTCTGTTCATGTGTTTGGCTTCATACTGTCTTCCTATTCCGATCTGTTCTACCTAGTTGCTATTAGTCTTCGTGCTTTCATTGTACTATTTAATTGACTATGGCTTGTCTACTGTAGTTTATCTTCCGTTGCATATCGTATAGGTGTTATTTGGTGTCTGCCTTCAAAGATCTTGCGTCTTTCAAAGACTTTCATAAAAATCGCCTATTCACCCCCCCCCTCTAGTCTATAACTAGCACTTTTAATTGGTATCAGAGCAAGGTGCTCCCTTGTTATGTGTGATTCGGTTTAACCACTGGAGTTTTAGCTATGTCGACTGCAGGGATAATCAAGGTATTCGTTGTGCGTCCCGTCTTTGATGGCACTCATTACCCCTACTGGAAGAATAAGATGTGCATGCATCTTGAAGCCATTGACAATGACCTCTGGTATGTCGTCAAGACTAGAGTTCCCAAAGTCGGTGAAGGTGTCACCGCTGCTGACGTGAAGAGATTCGCGCAACTGGACTCAACCGCCAAGAACATCATCTGTGGTCATCTGACCAAAGGGCAGTATGGCCGAGTGAGTGCTCTGGAATCAGCGAAGCTAGTCTGGGACTGACTGTCCAAGGTCAATGAAGGCGTATCAACTCAGAGAGACTCAAGGATTAATGTGCTTTGTAATCTCTTCAACCACTTCAAAAGGCTTGACAATGCAAACGTCCAGCACACCTTTGACCGTCTTAATTACTGATATCTCCAATGAGTTGCGTGCTCTTGGCGCCACTGAAATCACCAAGCATGAAGTTGTGAAGAAGTTACTGAGATCACTTGACAGCTCATTTGACACTCTAGCCTTGATGATCCAAGAACGTCCTGACTTCAAGGATCTCGACCCATCTGACATACTTGAGAGGCTCAACACACATGAGTTTCAGCTATCCGAGAAGAGAGATATCTATGGCCCCAATTATGGCCGATCCCGTGCTTTGGAGGAGAAAGTTGTTTCCTCATCTGAAGAAGAATCTGAATGCAGTTCTGATGATCTTGAAGACATTGACAAAGAGCTAGCAATGCTTGTGAGAAAATTCCAAAAGTTCTCCAAGAAGAATCGCTTCGGAAAGTCTTCAAGATCCAGCTCCAAGAATGATGAGGCTTCCACTCGTGACTACAAGAAGAGAACTTGCCACAAATGCAAGAAGCCAGGCCACTACATATCTGAATGTCCTCAATGGGACAAGCAAGCCAAGAAAAAGAAGAAGAGCAAGGAATATGACTCCGACGACAAGAAGAAGAAGAAATCTTCAAAGTCTTCTTCAAAGTCTTCATCAAAGTCTTCATCTTACAAGAAGAGCTCATCTAACAAGGCTTGTGTGTTCATTAGGAAGGAAATGGATTCAGAGGAGGAGTCTGCTTCTGAGGAGGCAGAGGTGGAGTCTGATTCAGGCATGGCAAGCCTGGCTTTAGCTTCGGCATTCGTCGCCAAGTCCATCTTCAACACT
Source organism: Thinopyrum elongatum (assembly GCA_011799875.1). Classification (NCBI taxonomy): domain Eukaryota; kingdom Viridiplantae; phylum Streptophyta; class Magnoliopsida; order Poales; family Poaceae; genus Thinopyrum; species Thinopyrum elongatum. The sequence continues at coordinate 106,109,285 of CM022302.1, forward strand.
GAAGACAATGGTCACGACGCCGACGCTGAAGAAAACGATGACGACGACTCTGCTCCCACCTACTGCTTCATGGCACGAGGTGCCAAGGTAAACTCTTGCGATGCTTACTTTCAGACCTCTAGTGAAGATGACTCTGAATGTGAATCCAAACCCAGTTATAAGACTCTTGCTAAAATTGCAACTGAACAACAAACAGCCATGGAAAAGATTAAAAAATTGCTAGACAAAAGCGATGACCTGTTGGACGAGGAAATGAATCGAACTCTGTCCTTAATCGAAGACATAAAAAATCTTCGTGTTAAGTACGAGGAACTTGAAAGTCATCATGAAACCCTCACAGTTACTCATGAGAAGCTTTCATATGATTATCTTCAAAGGAAGCAAGATCTAGAGAAACTGAGAGCGTCTCATGAAGATCTTTAAAAAGAAAACGATTCACTACTCGCTCAACAGATCAGTTTCGCTCAAGAAGATTTTGTGTCACCTTGTTTAAAATGCCTTGAGCGTGACAATGTTGTCTCTATTGCTGAATGTTCTACTGCTTCTGAAGTTGTAGTATCTTCAACTGCTGATGTGGTAACTAACCCCTCTTTTGAGGATGCCACTACTATTGCTGATGAGAATGCCAGATTGAAGACATTGCTTGAAACAGGCATGTACAAAAGCCTCAAAGGGCATCAGACACTATGTGATGTCCTCAAGAAACAGATTCTGAACCGAAACCCTAGGAAAGAGGGTCTTGGTTTCGAGAGGAAAATGAATGCTGATGGTTCTTACTGGAAGCCTGAGCAGTACCCCAAAACCACATGGGTTGCTGTAAAGGGTCCTTCAGTGGATCCATCCACCTTATCTGGTTTCACTTGTGCTAACCCTATTATCATTGATGAGTCCTTTGACTCAAACTATAAGTTGTTTAAGAATCAGAATGGAGAAGTGTTTGCCAGGTTCATTGGTACTAACTGCAGGAATGGGCCGCCTATGAAGAAGATCTGGGTTCCTAAAAGTTGTCTTGAGAAGCTTCCCGTGAATGTCATCATGACTCCACCAGGGAAGAAGACAAACCCCCAACCAAAGGCTTCATATGGCCCAAAGGCTTCATACAGATAGAGGACCTCACAAGGTCACCCTAACGCCAATGTTTTACAGGGAAACTGTCATCAGACTCATGAATATGAGCGTGTTTCTTCGAACCGCTATGTTCACAAGTTAAAGAACTTTTCTGCATATTCTTATGAGTACTATTTGCCACCTGCAAAACTATTTGCTAGGGCTCCAAAGCCAAAGTTCTCAGATGCTGCACTTAGACTCATTGCTTCTAAGCCACCCCTTAAGATGTGGGTGGTTAAGAAGAATTAACTTCTCTTGCAGGATCGGGTCTCCAGCCGAAAATCATTGACTTCTGAAGACAATGCTGGGGACCTAAAACATCTTGTGGGACGCAAGATAAAATGCCAAAATGGTCTTACCATTTATTTCATCCATAGATTTCTTGATGATCATCCCATCTTACCATCCAAGAATCTTAATTGTGATAGTATGCTTTGTTCGTCAAATGTTTATGCTTCACAATACTCTTTGTGAAGCCTATCCTACTAACTACATTGTAGGGTACAACTCTGAAAACTACTGAATGGATTATGGACAGTGGATGCACTAACCACATGACTGGTGATCGAAGTCTTCTCATGGATTCAACTCTCCGACCATCTACTAAAAGCCATATCACATTCGCTGACACTGGTAAAAGCAAGGTATTGGGCCTAGGTAGAGTTGCTATCTCAAAGGATCAACACATGGATAAAGTGATGCTTGTTGAATCCCTTGGATACAACTTAATGTCTGTCTCAATGCTTTGTGATCTTGACATGATTGTGATATTTGGAAAATATCGTTGCCTTGTGCTTATGGCTTCTGACAAATCTCTAGTCTTCGAAGGTTATCAAAGAGGTGATCTGTATATGGTAGATTTCTCTGCAGGACCACAGCTTGTCGTATGTCTTCTAGCAAAAGCTTCAGAGTGCTGGCTTTGGCATCGAAGGCTAGGACATGCGGGCATGAGGAATCTGCACACTCTCGTGAAGAAGAAGCACATCATTGGCATCGAGGGCGTCAAGTTCAAGAAGGATCATCTGTGTGGTGCTTGCGAAGCCGGGAAGATGACTAGGGCAAAACATCCCTCGAAGACAATCATGACGACTTCACGTCCCTTCGAGCTACTACATATGGACTTATTTGGCCCTACTCACTATTCTACCCTTACTACCACTGCACATCTCTATGGCTTCGTGATTGTTGATGATTACTCTAGATATACTTGGGTGCATATAATTCTCTACAAGACTGAAGTGCAGGATGTCTTCAGACGATTCGCCAATCGTGCCATGACCAACTATGGCATTAAGATCAAGCATATCAGGAGTGACAATGGTACGGAATTCAAGAACACTGGCCTCGACACTTATCTTGATACACTTGGCATTGATACGTCCATTTTGCATCATGTATTCCTACTATCATTTATATTGTTTTTAGATATAATAATGCTTTTTGGAGTAATTCTAATGCCTTTTCTCTCATAATATGCAAGGTTCACACAAAGAGGGAGAATACCGGCAGCTGGAATTCTGGACCTGAAAAAGCTACGTCAGGCTACCTATTCTGCACAACTCCAAATGAGCTGAAACTTCACAGACAATTTTTATGGAATATATAAGAATTATTGAAGCCAATAAGTACCAGAGGGGGCCCACCAGGTGGGCACAACCCACCTGGGCGCACCAGGGCCCCCAGGTGTGCCCTGGTGGGTTGTGCTCCCCTCGGCCCACCTTCGGTGCCCATCTTCTGGTATATAAGTCATTTTGACCTAGAAAAAATAAAGGGAGGACTTTCGAGACGAAGCACCGCCGTCTCGAGGCGGAACTTGGGCAGGAGCACTTTTGCCCTCCGGCGGAGCGATTCCGCCGGGGGAACTTCCCTCCCGGAGGGGGAAATCATCGTCATCATCATCACCAACAACTCTCCCATCTTGGGGAGGGCAATCTCCATCAACATCTTCAATAGCACCATCTCCACTCAAACTCTAGTTCATCTCTTGTGTTCAATCTTTGTATCGGAACCTTAGATTGGTGCTTGTGGGTGACTAGTAGTGTTGATTACATCTTGTAGTTGATTACTATATGGTTTATTCGATGGAATATTATATGTTCAGATCCATTATGCTATTTAATACCCCTATGATCTTGAGCATGATTATCATTTGTGAGTAGTTACTTTTGTTCTTGAGGTCATGGGAGAAATCTTGTTGCAAGTAATCATGTGAACTTGATATGTGTTCGATATTTTGATGGTATGTATGTTGTGATTCCCTTAGTGGTGTCATGTGAACGTCGACTACATGGCACTTCACCATATTTGGGCCTAAGGGAATGCATTGTGGAGTAGTTATTAGATGATGGGTTGCGAGAGTGACAGAAACTTAAACCCTAGTTTATGCGTTATTCCGTAAGGGACTGATTTGGATCCAAAAGTTTAATGCTATGGTTAGATTTATTCTTAATACTTTTCTCGTAGTTGCGGATGCTTGCGAGGGGGTTAATCATAAGTAGTAGGTTTGTTCAAGTAAGAACAGCACCTAAGCACTGGTCCACCCACATATCAAATTATCAAAGTAGCGAACACAAATCAAACCAACATGATGAAAGTGACTAGATGAAATTCCCGTGTACCCTCAAGAACGCTTTGCTTATCATAAGAGACCATTTTGGCCTGTCCTTTGCCTCAAAAGGATTGGGCTACCTTGCTGCACTTTTGTTACCGTTACCGTTACTTGCTCATTACAAATTACCTTGCTATCAAACTACTCGTTACTTATAATTTCAGTGCTTGCAGAGAATACCTTGCTGAAAACTACTTGTCATTTCCTTCTGCTCCTCGTTGGGTTCGACACTCTTACTTATCGAAAGGACTACGATTGATCCCCTATACTTGTGGGTCATCAAGGCTCTTTTCTGGCGCCATTGCCGGGGAGTGAAGCGCTCTTGGTAAGTGGAAATCGGTAAGGAAAAATTATTACTACGTGCTGAAATTTATTGTCACTTGTTACTATGGAGAACAATCCTTTGAGGGGTTTGTTCGGGGTATCTTCACCTCGATCGGAACCACAATTAGTTACCCCTCAACCTACTGCACCTACTAAAAATATCGGTTATGAAATTCCTTCGGGTATGATAGAACAACTGCTAGCTAATCCTTATGCAGGAGATGGAACTGAACATCCTGATATGCACTTAATATATGTGGATGAAATTTGTGAATTATTTAAGCTTGCAGGTTTACCCGGAGATGAAGCTAAGAAGAAGGTTTTCCCTTTATCTTTGAAGGGAAAAGCATTGGCATGGTATAGGCTATGCGATGATATTGGATCTTGGACTTGGAATCGATTGAAATTGGAATTTCACCAAAAAAAATTATCCTATGCATCTAGTTCATCGTGATCGGAATTATATATATAATTTTTGGCCTCGTGAAGGAGAAAGTATCGCTCTAGCTTGGGGGAGGCTTAAGTCAATGTTATATTCATGCCCCAATCACGAGCTCTCAAGAGAAATTGTCATTCAGAATTTTTATGCTCGGCTTTCTCGTGATGATCAATCCATGCTTGATACTTCTTGTACTGGTTCCTTTATGAAGAAGACTATTGAATTCAGGTGGGACCTTTTAGAAAGAATTAAACGCAACTCTGAAGATTGGGAGCTTGACGAAGGTAAAGAGTCAGGTATTAAGCTTAAGTATGATTGTGTTAAATCTTTTATGAATACCGATGCTTTTCAAAAGTTTAGCACTAAATATGGACTTGACTCTGAGATAGTAGGCTTGTTTTGTGAATCATTTGCTACTCATGTTGATCTCCCTAAGGAGAAGTGGTTTAAATATCACCCACCTATTAAAGAAGAAATTAAGGAACCGGTAATAGCTAAAGATGAAACTATTATTTACAATGTTGATCCAGTTGTTCCTACTGCTTATATTGAAAAACCACCTTTCCCTGTTAGGATAAAGGAACATGCTAAAGTTTCAACTGTGGTCAATAAGAGTTATATTAGAGCACCCAAGCTTGCTGAACAAATCAAAGTAGAACCTAGTGTTGCTATGGTTAAAGATCTCCTGGTAGAAAATTTAGACAGGCATGTTATCTACTTCTGTGATGAAGCTGCTAGAATTGCCAAACCTGATGAAAAAGATAAACATAGACCTGTTGTTGGCATGCCTGTTGTCTCAGTTAAAATAGAAGATCACTATTATCATGGTTTATGTGACATAGGTGCTAGCGTGAGTGCTATTCCTTTCACATTATATCAAGAAATTATGAATGATATAGCTCCCGCTGAAATAGAAGACATAGATGTTACTATTAAACTTGCCAATAGAGACACCATCACACCACTTTGGATTGTTAGAGATGTTGAAGTCTTGTGTGGGAAAATAAAATACCCTACTGATTTTCTTGTTCTTGGTTCCCCACAAGATGACTTTTGTCCCATTATCTTTGGTAGACCTTTCTTGAACACCGTTAATGCTAAAATAGATTGTGAGAAACAAACTGTCGGTGTTAGTTTTGGTGATGAGTCTCATGAGTTTATTTTTTCTAAGTTTAGTAGAAAACATCATAAGAAAGAATTGCCTAGTAAGGATGAAATAATTGGTCTTGCTTCTATTGTTGTGCCTCCTACTGATCCACTAGAACAATATTTGCTAGACCATGAAAATGATATGCATATGCATGAAAGAAATGAAATAGATAAAATTTTCTTTGAACAACGCCCTTTGCTTAAACACAATTTGCCTATTGAAACTCTAGGAGGACCTCCTCCACCTAAAGGAGATCCTGTGTTTGAATTAAAACAATTACCAGACACTTTGAAATATGCTTATCTTGATGAGAAAAAGATATATCCTATTATTATTAGTGCTAACCTTTCAGAACATGAAGAAGAAAGATTATTGAAGGTTCTGAAGAAGCACCGAGCTGCTATTGGATATACTCTTGATGATTTAAAGGGCATTAGTCCCACTCTCTGTCAGCACAAAATTAATATGGAACCTGATGCTAAACCCGTTGTTGATCACCAACGATGTTTGAATCCCATAATGAAAGAAGTGGTAAGAACTGAAATATTGAAACTTCTGGAAGCAGGTATAATCTATCCTATAGCTGATACTAGATGGGTAAGCCCCGTTCATTGTGTCCCTAAGAAGGGAGGTATTACTGTTGTTCCTAATGATAAAAATGAACTTATTCCACAAAGAATTGTCACTGGCTACAGAATGGTAATTGATTTTAGAAAATTAAATAAAGCAACTAGAAAAGATCATTACCCTTTGCCTTTTATTGATCAAATGCTTGAAAGACTATCTAAACACACACACTTTTGTTTTCTTGATGGATACTCTGGTTTTTCTCAAATACCTGTGTCACAACCTGATCAAGAGAAAACCACCTTCATTTGTCCTTTCGGAACTTATGCTTATAGACGTATGCCTTTTGGTTTATGTAATGCACCTGCTACTTTTCAAAGATGTATGACTGCTATATTCTCTGATTTTTGTGAAAAGATTGTTGAGGTTTTCATGGATGATTTTTCCATTTACGAAACTTCTTTTGATGATTGCTTAAGCAACCTTGATCGAGTTTTGCAGAGATGCGAGCAAACTAATCTTGTCTTGAATTGGGAGAAGTGCCACTTTATGGTTAATGAAGGTATTGTCTTGGGACATAAAATTTCTGAACGAGGTATTGAGGTGGATAAAGCTAAAGTTGATGCAATCGAGAAAATGCCATGTCCTAAAGATATCAAAGGTATTCGTAGTTTCCTCGGTCATGCTGGTTTCTATAGGAGATTTATTAAGGACTTCTCTAAAATTTCTAGGCCTCTTACAAATCTTTTGCAAAAGGATGTTCCATTTGTTTTTTATGGTGATTGTGTAGAAGCCGTTGAAATACTTAAGAAAGCCTTAATTTCTGCACCTATTGTTCAACCACCTGATTGGAACTTACCTTTTGAAATTATGTGTGATGCTAGTGACTATGTTGTTGGTGCTATTCTAGGACAAAGAATTGATAAGAAGTTAAATGTTATTCATTATGCTAGTAAAACTCTAGACAGTGCTCAACGCAATTATGCTACTACTGAAAAGGAATTCTTAGCAGTTGTGTTTGCTTGTGAGAAATTTAGATCTTACATTGTTGATTCTAAAGTTACTGTTCACACTGATCATGCTGCTATAAAATATCTTATGGAAAAGAAAGATGCTAAACCTAGACTCATTAGGTGGGTTCTTTTGCTACAAGAATTTGACTTACATATCACTGATAGAAAAGGAGCTGAGAACCCCGTTGCTGATAACTTGTCTAGGCTAGAAAATATTCTTGATGACCCACAACCTATTAATGATAGTTTTCCTGATGAACAATTAGCTGCAATAAATGTTTCTCATAACACTCCTTGGTATGCTGACTATGCTAATTACATTGTTGCTAAATACATACCACCCAGTTTCACATACCAACAAAAGAAAAAATTCTTCTATGATTTAAGACATTACTTTTGGGATGAACCACATCTTTATAAAGGAGTAGATGATATTATTAGACGTTGTGTATCTGAGCATGAACAAGGACAAATCCTACGGAAATGTCACTCCGAAGCTTATGGAGGGCATCATGCGGGAGATAGAACTGCTCACAAGGTATTGCAATCTGGTTTTTATTGGCCTACTCTCTTCAAGGATTCCCGTAAGTTTGTTTTATCTTGTGATGAATGTCAGAGAATTTGTAATATTGGTAAGCATCAGGAAATGCCTATGAATTATTCACTTGTTGTTGAACCATTTGATGTTTGGGGATTTGATTACATGGGGCCTTTTCCTTCCTCTAATGGGTATACTCATATTTTGGTTGCTATTGATTATGTTACTAAGTGGGTAGAAGCTATTCCGACTAGTAGCGCTAATCACAACACCTCTATTAAAATGCTTAAGGAAGTTATTTTCCCAAGGTTTGGAGTCCCTAGATATTTAATGACTGATGGTGGTTCATATTTTATTCATGGTGCTTTCCGTAAAATGCTTGCTAAGTGTGATGTTAACCATAGAATTGCATCACCCTATCATCCTCAGTCTAGTGGTCAAGTTGAACTTAGCAATAGAGAAATAAAGTTAATATTACAAAAAACTATCAATAGGTCCAGGAAGAATTGGTCTAAGAAATTAGATAATGCACTTTGGGCTTATAGAACAGCATATGAAAATCCTATGGGTATGTCTCCTTATAAAATGGTCTATGGAAAAGCTTGTCATTTGCCTCTTGAGTTAGAACATAAAGCATATTGGGCAATTAAAGAACTCAACTATGATTTCAAACTTGCTGGTGAAAAGAGGTTATTTGATATTAGCTCACTAGATGAATGGAGAACCCAAGCCTATGAAAATGCCAAGTTATTTAAAGAAAAAGTTAAAAAATGGCATGACAAAAGAATCCAAAAGCATGAGTTCAAAGTTGGAGAATACGTTCTTTTGTACAACTCTCATTTCAAATTCTTTGCAGGAAAACTCCACTCCAAATGGGAAGGACCCTATGTCATCGAGGAGGTTTATCGATCTGGAGCCGTCAAAATAAATAATGCCGAAGGTACCAACCCGAAGGTTGTCAACGGGCAAATAATAAAACATTATATCTCAGGTACGCCCATTAATGTTGAAAGCAATATTATCCAAACTATGACACCGGAAGAACACATAAAGGAAACCTTCCGGAACACTCCAGAATCGTGAAAAAGAGGAGGTACGTGATACGGTTAGTAAACGGACTCCAAAAAATCCGCAAAAATATTTTCTGTCAGTTTTAGAATATATAAAAAATTAGGAAAATAAGAAACAACCAGGAAGGCACCCCTGGTGGGCACAAGACACCAGGGCGCGCCTGGCTTGCCAGGCGCGCCCAGGTGGGTTATGCCCACCTCGGGTACCTTCCGGACTCCATTTTTCTTCCGTTTTCTTGTTTTCCAAGATAAAAAATCTTTATATACCTCCCGAACCTATTAACCACCGTATCGCGGAGAAATCTTCTGTTTTCTTTTCCTTGTTGTTTTCTGACAGATCTAATTCACCATGGCCGCTTTGAGCTCCTCCAAGGACAAGTTCTTCGAGAACGCCATCAACCCGTATCTGCGGGAGGTGATGCAGCACCCTCAAGCTATTGAGATGCGTGAGGGGGTGCTCCACATCCACGATGTGCAAGGCCCTAAAGGGACGGGATCCGTGGAGGCTAGGCTTGAAGCTATGGAGCAGGAAGTCTTCCTGTGTAAAGGGATGGTGGAACGTGGGCTCAATGCCAATCACCTCATGATCGCGGACTATACCCGTGATCTCAAGGTGGAGGGCAAGTCCATGAAGGACATCGTCTTCACCTTCAACGAGCAAATCAACTTTCTCCAAAGCCAGATCTACGATCTCCAAAACCAAGTCTTTGAATATGAGGCAAGGTTTAAAGGTATGAGTTTGGCTGCCAGTTGCAGGACCCGTGAGACTCACTCTTCTTCCTATAATGGTGAGCCCTTGCCATAGAAACCTGAGGATAAGATTGCTACTACTTCGTCACCACCGCCTCCTTCATCACCAAAGGAAAATTGAGTATCGGGTATGGGCACTCCCCTTGGCTTGTGCCAAGCTTGGGGGAGGAGCCCCGGTATCGTATCACCCCCACTATCTTTTGCCTTTACTTATCTTAATTCGATCCTTAGTTATCTTTTGCTTTAGATGAATAAAAGTTTAGTTCGATCCTTTCTTTTCGAGTGTTTGCTTAGTGATCTATCCTTGTAATCATGTGCAAGATATATAATAAAGAGTAGTTTGAGTTATGTTTCTTTACTTTTCATGTTCAATAAAAAGAAAGAAAATAAATGAAAAAGATCATATGCTAACCTTATGGTAAGTAATGACATAACATAAGAAAGAGTACAAGTAGAAAATTTTATTGGAGATTTACAAACATAGCATTGGTCAATGATGCAATTCATGAAAGAATTAATAAGGGAAGAGAAGATTCACATGCAAATACACTATCTTGGACATCTTTTGTGATTGTGAGCCCCCATCAAAATATTATATGCCAAAATTGTTGACGTTGGACAAGGAAGACAACGTAATGATTTATGCTTGTTCATATTCACATAGAAGTTATATTGTCATAGATCCTTTAACATGTGATGCTTGCCCCCCATCTTTGCTAGCCAAAAATTCCGCACTAAGTAGAGATACTACTTGTGCATTCAAAACCCTTAAACCCAAATCTTGTTTTGAGAGTCCACCATACCTACCTATGGATTGAGTAAGATCCTTCAAGTAAGTTGTCATCAGTGCAAAAAGGGCAATAAAAATTGCTTCTAAAAGTGTTGGATCATTTAGTGTAAGAGAAAATTGAGCGTTGTACGAACTTATGATGCCAAAGAATAAAAGCGACAGACTGCATAATAAAGGTTGCTATCATAAGGGGCAATATAACGTGACGTTCTTTTGCACTAAGAGATTGAGCATACAAACAAATAAGCGCATGGCAACCTCTGCTTCCCTCTGCGAAGGGCCTATCTTTTACTTTTGTGCATTTACTTTTATGAAGAGTCAAAGTTTTTCTCTCTATTCCTTTTTATTTTCTCTTTTGGCAAGCATCATGTGGTGAGGAAAGATCTAGGCACATATATCCAGTTGAATATGAGTAGCATGAGTTATTATTGTTGACATCACCCTTGAGGTGAATACGTTGGGTGGCGAAAACTATAAGCCCCTATCTTTCTATGTGTCCGGTTGAAACTTTTTGCTCATGTGTATGCGGTGAGTGTTAGCAATCATAGAAGACTATATGATGGTTGAGTATGTGGACTTGCCAAAAAGGCTCCGATACGTGACCCTTCCTGAAAAGATGATGAATTGTAGTTGCAAAGTTGACTGAGAACATAGTTTGTTGGTTTTCAATAGTGTTTATGCTTTATACTTCGATGTTGTGATGAATTGTTACTTGTTCATGAGAAGTCTATGATAGAAGTTATGTGATAAAAGTTCTATGATAAAGTTTTATGTTAAAGCTTGTTGCTGTTATAATAATATACATGATGCTTCTATGTCCGTATTTTGTTTTTATCGACACCTCTCTCTCTAAGCATGTGGACATGTTTTTCGATTTCGGTTTTCGCTTGAGGACAAGCGAGGTCTAAGCTTGGGGGAGTTGATACTTCCATTTTGCATCATGTTTTCCTACTGTCATTTATATTGTGTTTAGATATAATAATGCTTTTTGGAGTAATTCTAATGCCTTTTCTCTCATAATATGCAAGGTTCACACAAAGAGGGAGAATACCGGCAGCTGGAATTCTGGACCTGAAAAAGCTACGTCAGGCTACCTATTCTGCACAACTCCAAATGAGCTGAAACTTCACGGACAATTTTTATGGAATATATAAGAATTATTGGAGCCAATAAGTACCAGAGGGGGCCCACCAGGTGGGCACAACCCACCTGGGCGCGCCAGGGCCCCCAGGCGCGCCCTGGTGGGTTGTGCTCCCCTCGGCCCACCTCCGGTGCCTGTCTTCTGGTATATAAGTCATTTTGACCTAGAAAAATAAAGGGAGGACTTTTGGGACGAAGCGCCACCGTCTCGAGGCGGAACTTGGGCAGGAGCACTTTTGCCCTCCGGCGGAGCGATTCCGCCGGGGGAACTTCCCTCCCGGAGGGGGAAATCATCGTCATCATCATCACCAACAACTCTCCCATCTTGGGGAGGACAATCTCCATCAACATCTTCAATAGCACCATCTCCTCTCAAACCCTAGTTCATCTCTTGTGTTCAATCTTTGTACCGGAACCTTAGATTGGTGCTTGTGGGTGACTAGTAGTGTTGATTACATCTTGTAGTTGATTACTATATGGTTTATTCGGTGGAAGATTATATGTTTAGATCCATTATGCTATTTAATACCCCTCTGATCTTGAGCATGATTATCATTTGTGAGTAGTTACTTTTGTTCTTGAGGTCACGGGAGAAATCCTGTTGCAAGTAATCATGTGAACTTGATATGTGTTTGATATTTTGATGGTATGTATGTTGTGATTCCCTTAGTGGTGTCATGTGAACGTCGACTACATGGCACTTCACCATATTTGGGCCTAAGGGAATGCATTGTGGAGTAGTTATTAGATGATGGGTTGCGAGAGTGACAGAAGCTTAAACCCTAGTTTATGCGCTATTCCGTAAGGGACTGATTTGGATCCAAAAGTTTAATGCTATGGTTAGATTTATTCTTAATACTTTTCTCGTAGTTGCGGATGCTTGCGAGGGGGTTAATCATAAGTAGGAGGTTTGTTCAAGTAAGAACAGCACCTAAGCACCGGTCCACCCACATATCAAATTATCAAAGTAGCGAACACAAATCAAACCAACATGATGAAAGTGACTAGATGAAATTCCTGTGTACCCTCAAGAACGCTTTGCTTATCATAAGAGACCATTTTGGCATGTCCTTTGCCTCAAAAGGATTGGGCTACCTTGCTGCACTTTTGTTACCGTTACCGTTACTTGCTCGTTACAAATTACCTTGCTATCAAACTACTCATTACTTATAATTTCAGTGCTTGCAGAGAATACCTTGCTGAAAACTATTTGTCATTTCCTTCTGCTCCTCGTTGGGTTCGACGCTCTTACTTATCGAAAGGACTACGATTGATCCCCTATACTTGTGGTTCATCAGGCATCACTCATGAGCTATCTGCTCCATACACTCCTCAGCAGAATGGCGTCGTGGAACGCAAGAACACGACCCTTATTGAGATGGCTCGTACGATGCTCGATGAATACAAGACTCCAAGAAAGTTCTGGCCTGAAGTAATTGATACTGCATGCCACATCATCAACAGAGTTTATCTTCACAAATTCTTTAAGAAGACATCTTATGAACTACTCACTGGTAAGAAGCCAAATGTAAGCTATTTCAAAGTCTTCGGCGCTAGGTGCTGGATCAAGGATCCACATCACACTTCCAAATTTGCACCGAAAGCACATGAAGGTTTTATGCTTGGTTACGGAAAGGATTCCCACACCTACAGAGTCTTCAATCTCTTTCACTATAAAGTGGTTGAAACTGTAGATGTGCGGTTCAATGAGACTAACGGCTCGCAAAGAGAGCACCTGCCAAATATGCTAGATGAAGCTTCTCCTAGTGAAACTATAAAGCTGATGGGTACTGGAGAAATCATACCCACCGAGGAACAGGCAGAAGGGGAAATTGTAATTCCTCCTCCTACTCAACGTGAACACAATGCACAGCCTGAAGACAATGCTGAAGATGAAGATAACAATCAGCAAGAGCAAAGTCTTCACCCCGTTCATCCTCGGGTTGCCAATGAAGTTCAGATTGAGAAGATTCTTGATAGCATCAATTCACCTGGTCCTCTTACTCGATCAAGAGCTACGCAACTAGCAAACGTTTGTGGGCATTTTACATTCGTCTCCATATCTGAACCCAAGAAAGTTGATGAAGCCTTCATGAAACCTGAATGGATTCAAGCTATGCAAGAAAGAGCTTCAACAATTTGAGCTCAACAATGTCTGGGAGCTAGTCAAGTGTCCCGATCCTCGCAAGCATAACATTATTGGCACCAAATGGATCTATCGCAACAAACAAGATGAACATGGACAAGTGGTCAGAAACAAAGCTCGTCTCGTTGCTCAAGGTTACACACAAGTGAAAGGAATTGACTTCGATGAAACCTTTGCTCCTGTGGCTAGGCTTGAAGCCATTCGCATACTGCTAGCCTATGCTAACCACAACAACATCCTCCTGTATCAAATGGATGTGAAGAGCGCCTTTCTCAACGGCAAAATTGAAGAAGAAGTATATGTAGCTCAACCGCCTGGTTTTGAAGATCCAAAGCATCCTGATATGGTCTACAAGCTCAACAAGGCACTGTATGGCCTCAAACAAGCTCCTCAAGTTTGGTATGACACACTCAAAGACTTCTTGAAGAGCAAAGGCTTCAAACCTAATTCTCTAGATCCCACTCTCTTCACGAAGACATATGATGGAGAACTGTTTGTATGCCAAATCTATGTGGATGACATTATCTTCGGCTGCACTGACCAAAGATACAACGATGAGTTTGGGCATATGATGCAAGAGCAATATCAGATGTCCATGATGGGGGAGCTGAAATTCTTCCTTGGTCTTCAAATCCGTCAACAAAGAAATGGCATCTTCATATCACAAGAAAAGTACCTCAAAGATTGCCTGAAGAAGTTTGGAATGCAAGCCTGCAAAGGGTACACGACGCCAATGCCAACCAAAGGCCAATTGGGCCCCGGCGACAATGGTAAAGAGTTCGATCAAAAGGTATACCGCTCCATGATTGGTTCTTTATTGTACTTATGTGCATCTAGGCCAGATATAATGCTTAGCGTTTGCATGTGTGCCCGATTCCAAGCGGCACCAAAAGAGTCGCATCACCTCGCAGTGAAGCGAATACTTTGATATTTGGCTCACACCCCAACGCTAGGATTATGGTATCCAAAAGGCTCAGAGTTTGATCTGGTTGGATTCTCATATGCTAATTATGCTGGTGACAAGGTTGATCGCAAGTCTACATCAGACACATGTCACTTTCTTGGACGATCTCTTGTCTGTTGGTCTTCAAAGAAGCAGAACTGTGTGTCACTATCAACAGCTGAAGCTGAATACATTGCTTCTGGATCTTGTTGCGCTCAGCTTCTCTGGATGAAGCAAACTCTCAAGGACTATGGCATCAACAAGAAGAAGGTGCCCCTCTACTGCGACAATGAAAGCGCTATCAAGATTGCTCACAATCCAGTTCAGCACTCGAAGACAAAGCATATTCAGATCCGTCATCACTTTCTCAGAGACCATGTGTTGAAGAAAGACATTGATATCATTCACGTCAACACTGAAGAGCAATTGGCAGATATCTTCACGAAGCCCTTGGATGAGAAAAGGTTTTGCAAGCTGCGGTGTGAGCTAAATATCTTAGAATCCTCGAATGTCTAGTGAATGGACACACATCCTAACGCTTATGCATATTGATGACTTAGGTGCGCAACACACAAAGTAACGTATGTCTTCAACTCATGAAGACATATACTCTAAGTGTGAATACATTAATATGGAATTTGACTTCGGAGCGCCACGATAATTGTGCGCCGTGTCTGGGTCTAATACTTCCTATAAGGTGGGTAACGCCATCACCAACTTTTCTTGAAGGTTTTTGTTTGACGTCATACTGCATTATCTTCAAAGTTGGTTTGTCTTCAACATTGGTTTATCTTCATGATTAATCTTCACTATGTTTGAGTTGGTGTTCGTTGCCTATATATATATATATATATATACACACATGCATCAAGATTTGCACCTTTGGGTGGATAAGGTTCTGCTTTTACGATTTGTTGAATATCACCATGACCAAAGTGGAAAACTAAGCTAGAACTTTATGGATGCAATGTCCAGGAACGGCAACCTAGGCTCTGCGTTTTCAGCCTCAGCCAAAGCAAGTATGCAGCAACCTTTTCTATATGACAGGGATGATCAGTGTGCTACTTCGGGCAAACCTATTAAATACTCATTTACCAAAGGTTCCGGCAGTAGCATTGCTAATTTGGGCATATGAATCATGTCACTTTCGTCGTGCAATTTCTATATTTGAGTGTGCCGTGCTCACTGGTTCGTGCCATACATGGTCAGTTATCATCTAGCATCTGGCCCTCCGCACTAGCATCTGGCTATCAAAACCTTGTGGAGCGCAGCGTCCACGCGCCCGGTGGCGGTCGGCGTGCTAGCGGCCGGTGACGTCCTCACGGCAGTCGGCGTGGTTGTGGCCGGAATCGTGCTCGGGACGACGTCGTGCTCACTGCAAGTGGTGTCCACGCGGCGGTTGGCCTGCTCGCCGCCGGAGTCGTGTTCGGGGACGACGGCGTGCTCACGACCAGTGGCGTCCTTGCTGCCGGAGTCGTGCTCGGGGACGACCGAGACACGGAGTGCTCTGGCATCCACGCGGGTGTCGGCGTGCTCGCTGCCAGAATCGTGCTCGGGGACGAAGGCGTGCTCCCGGCCAGTGCGTCCTCGCGGTGGCCGACCTGCTCGCGACAGGCCGGCATCCACGCAAAGGACAGCTAGCTCGCGGTTGTCAGTGTGCTCGCGGAAGGCGGCCATGCGGAGGATGGTAACGGCACCGTCCAAGGCGCTCGCGTCGGACTGTGGTCCATTGCATGCTCCTGTCGAGTTAGCGAAGTGCGGACTGCGGAGGGACTAAGGAGAGATGTGCAGGTTGGTTAATGTCTTCATGATACTCGATTAGAGTGTCTTTCTCATTAGGACGCTGCTCTCCACAACGGCGGCGCCCTGAAATCTTTTCAAGCTATTCCATGGCGCCCTGTTCGGGTTTGCGCGTGAGAAGCTTGCATGCAACTTGGAGAGAGAGAGAGAGCGTGCTTGCATAACGGTTGTGTTGGTATGGAAAGCATCATCCATTGTAATCAAGTGAGTTCAAATTAACTTCTGCGCTGTTTATACCGGCAAGCTGCACGTAGCAACTACGAATTTGACTAGACAGAGAATGGAGCTGTGGTATGGGTGAACGGCTTCCAGGTCTCAGGTGACGCCGAGCTCTATCTGCGTTTTGGTGCGACCCTAGTAGACTAGTAGCAGACATGGGCCAATCGTAGACAACAGATTCGGGCTGTAGGTGGGACTGTATGCGGGCATCCCACCACGATCCCACCAAGTCCCACCGTTGCTTAATGGGCATTAGGGGAGAGACCACTAGAAATTTGGTGGTTTAAGGGGGCAAAAGTGGGATCCCACCTAAAATGCGTTGTACAGGGACAAACTCACAAACCCATGATGGCCATGACTGAAAGAAAACTCTGTCCCAGCGAGCTCCTTGGTCAGTGCGGCCACCATGGCGTGGTAGGCTGGTTTGGCCAGCACCGTGAAGATGGTGCCAGAGTCGAGGATGGCACCGCCCCCGTCTCGACGTCCCAGACGGCGCGCAGTATCTTGAGGAACTCCCCGGCGATGGAGATGGTCAAGGCAGTAGGAGAAGCGGCTGCCGAGCAGCAGCGGCGTCTGGCGCGCGCGGGGAGCGATGGCGCAGGAGGCGGAGACGGGGGCGGCGGGAGAGGTGTTCGACGCGGCGGTAGGAGAAGCGGCCGCCGAAGCGGAGGGCGGCGTGCGCGCGAAGGAGATGTCGCTGTAGCAGAGGTTGAGCATGCCGTCGGAGGTCGGAGCCCTCGACCTGAATCCACCTCTGTTTAGTTGGTTTATTAGTTGGGGGAGGTGGGTTCCGTTCCCACTGAGAGCAGGTACAAGGAAGTAGGGACAAAAACCTGCCTCACATGGCTGGTCGTACTTGCGATTTATTTCACTGTTTGGTCAAATGTGTTTCGGGCCCCTTGCTGCATGGTAAATTGGTAATTGATGTTGAAAGGCTACTCATGTGTTGTACTCCCTCCGTTCCCTTATACAAGGTCATTATGAAAAATATATTTTGCATCTATACAAGGCCATTAACAGTAATCAAGACAAAAATTAATGATGTTTTCTCGTACTAGTAACTTGTTTAATACTTGCATGCATGTAGTCATAATGACACTATGCTACTTCCTTCCCATTCCTTTCTTGCATGTATGCGGGCGTATTAATGATCTCGGTTAACGAAAGAAAAAGTTGGCTTGCAAAGTAGTCATTAAATTTTATCTTGATACCTGTAATTTGAGTTTGTGGTCTTGTATAAAAGAATGGAGCGAGTATCAATATAGCGTTCCGTGACACTATCATCAGGAGTTAGACGAGCACGCTCCGCTCTTGGTTTGTGTATGCGTCCGGTTTGCTTGAAGGGTAGAGCATCACAAAATGACAACTTGTAGACGTTGTACTACTACCACATCAAATGCATGAACTGGCAGGTTTTGCATCTCATTTGGGCTAATCTGGTTTTAGAGCCGCGGTCAACATATGACAATTAATAAAATAATGGAAAATCCTATTCCAAAGTACGAGTTCTTACGAAAACTCTACGAACCAGTTCATTTGGATCATAACTACCTCCATGATTTTTTCTAACCGTTCCCAGATTGAAGTAGACTTTTTGTAAAACTAATACGAATGAATAGCACTGCTCACCTAATTGAGCGGGGACAATTGGCATTAACACACTCTGAGCTGGTGTGCTGTTGTTGGCTAACGCGAGAGCCACACGATTTATCTCTCAGTCCGAACATTTTTACTATCTCCACTGCTTCGGAGAGGCGAAAAGGAGGCGGGCGACGTTCCCTGCATCCCGTCGGCCAGGCCGTGGGCTCCCTCCCTCTTCGGGAGAGGGGGGAGCCCCGGATCTGTGGTTCTTGCGTCTATAGCCGGGCGTTTCAAATCGGACTTAAACGTCCTGGCTGCCCGTCCGGTCACTCACCGGTCATGATTTTTTGATCCAGACGGGCATCTCAAATGGGTCTCAAACATCCGGGCTGTCCGGCACCCCTCATATCCAGCTTAAATATGGAGTGCCCGGGCGCGCCCGGGCGCGTCCGTCACGTCAGCCCGGCCCATCACGACCCCACGCCGTTCCCACATATCTCCAATCCGGAAACCCTAGCTCACTCCGTTCTCACTCCGCTCTCGCTCCGTCTCTTCTTCTCCCCTCCGATTCAATCCATCCGACAACTCCAGCGACTCCGGCGACCATGTCGATCGCCGGCAGCCGCTCCGACTCCGACATGGACAGCGACGAGGAGCTCGCCCTCCGCATTGCTCTCGAGAGGTCCAACGTGGACATAGGGGGCAGCTCTGGATCAGCTCCCTCGCCTCTCCCCCGCCGGCGCTGGCTCCTCCCGGCCCGCATGCAGCTCCGCAAAGGCTGCACAGTCCCCCCTCCCCCCCAACCCCACGCCATCACCTGCCCCTTGCCCCCGCCCCGGCTGCTGCTCCCCCGCGTGGGCAGCGTTGGGTGCTTGTGCCCGCCACGAGAGGCAGCGGGCAAGGGAAAGGGACGCAACAGAGAACTCTGTCCCGCCGCCGCCGCGGGTTACCGGCGAAGCCTGACGAGGACGAGCGGCTCCTCGCGTGGGTCTGCCGCCGTTCACTTACGACGGCAGAGACGGACGCTCGGCGGCTCCACCGGAAGAACGCGATGGCTCTCCGGCTTGCCATCGAGCAGTCCGAGCGGGAGGCGACGGAGGCGGCTCGGCTGGCCAAGCTCAGGCGCTAGTAGGACCGGGTCGTCCAGCGCCTGAAGGGCCTCGTCATCGTCTCCTCCTCCTCGTCCGACGACCACGGCTCCTCGTCCGTTGAATTGGACGATCCTCCACCAGCCGCCGATGGCTACAGCTGAGCCGACGACCAGAAGGGGAAAGGGCCGGCCTGGAAGTGGTGAAGTTCAATTTCATTTCAATTTTTAGATGTAGCATAAAGTCGTCCGTCATTTATGTGAATTTTGGTGGGCCTTTGAACAGCCGTTCGTGATCTTTTGGTGAACTATTGTGCTATCATATGTCTGATTCTATGTCCAGTCAGCTGATCTATGTAGTTTGATCAACGTTGCATGATTTAGTATGAATATATGGGTTCGGATATGAGATACACGGATATGTACGACGCGATTTGAGGGGTGCCCGGTCAGTGTCTACGGATGCGTCCGGGCGTGTCCGCGGGCGTTTGAGGGGCCGGATTTGCCAAGTTCGACTGTAGATGCTCTAAGGTTACACTACTAGGAAAAGGGCTATAGCTGATATGGACATTGATGGCGCACCATGCGCCACTGCTATATAGCAGCGGCGCACCAGATACAGGTGCGCCATTAGTGTCCTCATTACTAATGGCGCACCAGACACACGGTGCGCCATTACTAGCAAATTTTATTTTATTTTATTTTTCCAAAACTATTAATGGCGCACCAGGGCACAGTGCGCCATTATTAGTTTTAACTATTAATGGCGCACCACACGCTCCGTGCGTCACTACTAACAAATTTTTTTTCTTCAAAACTAGTAATGGCGCACCTGTGTGAAGTGCGTCATTACTAGTTCAAACTAGTAATGGCGCACCACAACCACGGTGCGCCACTACTAACAATTATATATATATATTTTTTGCAAAACTAGTAATGGCGCACCCCTAACTGGTGTGCCATTAGTAACCAGGGTTACTAATGGCGCATTTTTAGGTGGTGTGTCATTAGTAACCTGAGACCAGCTAGATATTTTGGACAGCCACCTACCACACTCACTTTCCCCACTTCATTCTCTCCACCTCCTCCTCCAAGCTTGTCTCGGCTGCCTCCTCCTTCTCACCTCATTTGCACCATAGATTCACCCAAATTAAGTGGTTAAATTATCTTTTTTTGATAGGTAAGTAAGGGGAAAGCTTTCTTTAATTATGTTGTAGATCTACTTTTTTCTCCCTCCAACAACATGCACATGCACTTTTTATGGCCTAGATCTACGTATGTTTGTGGTGTTGCATATGTTTGTGTTTGCAGGTACCGGTATTTGAAATGCGATAGTTGCCAATATTTTGCCGGAATGTTGATTTATTTCCGTTTCGGCGAGAATTTGGCACTATGCATTCTTTTTTGTCCTATTTTTAGGCAAAGTCATGCCAAATTTTTTCTTGGTTCTAAAATATCGTTTTGCTCTACCCCGCAGGCGACCATGGTCCGCACGATGACCGAAGGCATCGTGAATAGGTTTTTGAGCTCCGCGAAGGCCGAGATGCTTTAAAAGAACGAGACGGAGATAAGATGTCCGTGTCGAAGATGCAAGTTGAAGAGCCTTATTACGGACCCGGATTCCGGACAGGTGCGGGACCACCTGCTCTTGCGTGGTTTCATGGATGGCTATCGGTGGCAAGGTGATGAAGATGACTATGAAGTCGTCCATGGGGGCCGGGCAAGAAATGAGGAAGGGCAGCAAGACAACCGCGGCGGCGAGGGCGGGCGAGAAGACGAAGAATCTCCAGGACATGATCACGACGGTGATGCAGTACACAGTCATCATGTAGAAGATGCCGGACATGATGATGAGAAAGATCAAGACGAAGGGCATGATCATGAAGATGAAGATGCCGGAGCAGACGACGATGGACCATCGATGGGCTGGGTGCAGGACCCTCATATTCAAGAGCTGCTTCTCAAGCAGACGGATAACGCAAGAGCTGCCGCCCGAGAGAAAGCCAAGCTGGATCAACTGGAGATAGACGCGGTTACTCCATTGTATGAAGGATGCAGGCCCGAGGATACCCGCCTGAAAGTAACGCTCATGGCTCTGGAGATGAAGGTAAAACACAAAATGACCGACGCATGCTTCGACGAGAACATGTCATTCTGGCACGAACGTCTTCCCAAGGGGAACAAGTGCCCGACCAGTTTCGAGGAGGCGAAGAAAATCGTGTGTCCTATGGATTTACCGCACGTGAAATACCATATGTGCATGAACGATTGCATCATTTATCGGGACGAGCACGCGGAGTCTACCATATGTCCGGTGTGCGGCGTCACTCGATACAAGAAGAGGAAGAAAGCTCCTCGAAAAGTGGTGTGGTACTTTCCGATCACTCCTCGTCTGCAGCGGTATTTCGCGGACCCTAAGGCAGCAAAGCTCCTGCGTTGGCACGCGGATAGGGAGGAGAAGAAGCGAGAAGATGACGGAAATACGTGGGACGCCGCAGAGAAAGAATATTTCCCTATGAGAGCCGCACTGCTCACGACGGTGCAAGACTATCTCGGTTACGGATATGTCGCGGGGCAGGTGGTCCACGGATTTCGTGCATGCGTCAGGTGCATGGATGACACAACGTATCGCCAGCTAGATAGAGATCCCGGGTCTTCGAAAACCGTGTTCATGGGACATCGAAGGTGGCTTCGCGACTCATGGAGAAAACGCAAGGATCTGTTCGATGGTGAAACCGAACCCCAAAGACGCCCGCGTAGGAGGAGCGGCGAGGAAATAGACGAGCTGTTGAAAAATTGGAAAGAGTGCCCACCGCCGGGAAAGAAGCGAAAGGCGCCAGAGCCGCTGCTGAAGGTATGGAAAACGAGGTCGGTTTTCTGGGACTTGCCGTACTGGAAGATCCTCCGTGTGCCTCACGGCCTTGATGTCATGCATATCACGAAGAACGTGTGCGAGAGTCTGCTTGGTACCCTGCTCAACATGCCAGAGAGGACCAAAGATGGGCCGAAAGCAAGGGCAGACTTGAAATCAATGGGCATTAGGGAGGAGCTTCACGCTAATGATGATGAGGCGACGGACACGGAAAGTCGTCGCAAAGGCAAAAAGGCCAAGAAGATCGGAAATGACTGCCCTCCCGCGTGCTTCACTCTAAGTCAGGAGGAGATCGAGCAGTTTTTCACCTGCCTCGTAGGAGTAAAACTTCCTTACGGTTACGCGGGGAAGATAAGCAGATACCTAGACTCAGCGAAGCAGAAGTTCAGCGGGATGAAGTCTCACGACTGTCACGTGCTGATGACGCAGATACTTCCAGTTGCAATCCGTGGGATCATGGACGCGCACGTCCGTGAAACGCTATTTGGCCTATGCAACTTTTTCGACGTCATTTCTCGGAAGTCGGTTGGCGTGAGGCAACTCAGAAGGCTACAGGAAGAGATCGTGGTGATACTATGCGAGCTTGAGATGTACTTCCCGCCCGCATTCTTCTATGTTATGGTGCATCTGCTGGTCCATATCGTGGAGGATATCATCCAACTCGGGCCGACGTTCCTGCACAGCATGATGTCATTCGAAAGGATGAATGGTGTCATCAAAGGATACGTTCGCAACATGTCACGTCCAGAGGGAAGCATAGCCAGGGGCTTTCTGACCGAAGAGTGCATCTCCTACTGCACGAATTATCTAGGCATCGAGAACCCCGTTGGTCTGCCCGTCAACAGGCACCTCGGCAGGCTCGCTGGATGGGGTCACCGCGATGGTCGCCGCGAAATGCATGTCGACTTCGAGGGTCGACTCGCCGACTTTGAAAGAGCAAACCTAGTCGCGCTACAACACATAGACGTGGTCGATCCTTGGGTGGTAGAGCACAAAACCTTTATTGAGAAGACGTACAATGACCAAGGCCAACAGAGGACGGACGGAGATATAATCAAAGAGCACAACACATGTTTCACGCGTTGGTTCAAGGAGAAGCTTCTGTCGTACCCTTTACATGAGGATTCTTCCGCGGAAGAAAAACTCATATTCGCCTTGTCACAGGGCGCTGAGCACAACCTGATGACCTATGAGGCGTACGATATCAATGGCTACACATTCTACACCGAGGACAAGGACATGAAGAGCGATGGTTATCAGAACTCCAGGGTAATGATGGAATCCTACGCCGGTAACGACAAGGACAGATACTAAGGAAGGATCGAGGAGATCTGGGAGCTGAGCTACGCTAGAGAGAAGGTCCCGATGTTCCGTGTCAGATGGGCCAAGAGCGTCCTAAAAGAAGACCGGTATTTCACCATCATGGTTATACCCGAAGCCAAATCCAAGACCGCGGGCGCAAACGTCACCGCGAAAAATGAGCCATGGGTACTGGCTTCCCAAGTGGACCAATGCTTCTTCATTACCGACCCGTCAAAGCCCAGTCGTGTTGTCGTGAGGAGAGGCAAAAGGAAGATCATCGGAATGGATGGAGTCGCCAATGAGCAAGACTTCGACAAGTACGGCGACCCGAAGATGGAACATGACGACGACGATGAAGTGCCATACACCACAAGAAGAAGCAGGACCACCCTACCTAAAGGACGTCCGTTCAACAGAAGAACTTCATTTGCGAAAAAGAAGGGCAAGAAGATTGTGAAAAGATAGCTAGCTAAGATCGATTGTATTTAAATCGTAGTCTTTATTTCTCGATTGTATTTCGACATATGGAAATGGGCGGCACTTTTTGAATTCATGAATATTTTAAAATCTGATGATATTTTTTCATATTCATAAATGTTTTCTAAAAAATTATTAGATGCAACTAAAAATCCAAAAAAAAATTCAAATAACAAATTTGATGATATTTTTTCATATTCATATTTTTTCATAAATGTTTTGAAATCTGATGATATTTTTCCACATTCATAAATGTTTTCAAATTTGATCGTCATTTTCTAAAAAATTATTAGATGCAACTAAAAATCCAAAAAAAAAAGTTAGTAATGGCGCACCAGGGGAGGGTGCGCCATTGCTATGAAGGTATTTATGGCGCACCCGAATGAGGTGCGCCATTGATATACAATTTTTTATTTATATTTATTCTTGTATTTTATTTTTCAGTGTTCCTTTTCCTGCTTAAATTTCATGGGCACTTTTTGAATTCATGAATATTTTTTCAAATTTGATGATATTTTTTCATATTCATAAATGTTTTACCAATTCACAAATGAATGCAACTAAAAACCCAAAAAAAAAATTACTAATGGCGCACCGCTAGGTGGTGCGCCATTGCTATCCAAAAAAAAAGTTACTTATGGCGCACCGCTAGGTGGTGCGCCATTGCTATCCCTCCCCTCGCTAAAATCCCCAATCCCCAATCCCCAATCTCACATCTCTCTCAGCCCCCCCACTGCGCGTCGCTGCCCCGACCCACTGTGCCGCCACCCCTACGTGCGCCGCCGCCCCCGCGCCCCCGCCGCCTCCCCTCTCCCCATCCTCCCCCTCCGACCCCACCCCGACGCGTCTCCGTATCCACGCCGTCGAGCACCGAAGCAGGCCGGAGAAGTCCAGCACGAGCGTCTACGTCGTCTCCGTCGGATACGTCGACAAACCGGACCGGAGCCGAGCCGAGGAGCACCGCGAACCCGCCACCGAGCCCTTCTTCCACCTCGGATTCCGCCGCCTCTCCTTCAAGTCCGGCCGGCCTGCTGCTCCTAATCCACCGCCGGGCCTTCGTGTGCCTCCGCGGTGAGCTCCCCTCGCTTGAAGTGTTGTACTTTCAGACAACTGAAAATTCAGTGAAGTGTCACTAGGAGCAGTAGGAACTGTCAAAATTCAGTTACCTGTCACTAGGAGCTTTCAAAATTCTGTTTGCTGTACCATGTGCTGAAGGCCTGATTGAACCTTTTGTTGGTCTAGAAAACCTGACACAAGGTAGGGTGCTGACCCATGGACAGACACAATCACTATTCAGACAGACCATGTCCTCATGGAAAACATTTGTCTGAACTTACTGTGATCGTTCGATCTGCAAGGCCACTGAAGACGGTGCATAAGTGCATGATGATCGTGTGCGTATGTTACGTGGCACTGCCGGTGGTTGGGATCACCCTAGTGGATGAAACACAATTAGATTTTGTCAATGTAGACTCTGTTTGTAGAAAGTTTGTGCTCTGTTAAGCAGAGCAGTGTGTGAGTAGGACACACATCATTCTTTTAGTATGCCTACTAGCTAGCACAATTGTTCAGAGACTACTGTTTTTGCAAGAGATTGCACTAGTCACTTGTCTAAGCCAATAACCCTAGACTTTGCCAAACACAGCTTTATCTTTGACAATTATGATCTGTTGCACTAGTAGAACAATTATGATCTGTTGATAATGTACTCCAGAACTGTGAATACTAAATGAAACTTTGAGGAGGTCATCTTTAATCTGAATAATAATCTTTACACGGAAGCTGTAGTACCATATGAATGCACAAGATGGATGTCATACTCAGCATGGATGTTTTACTGCCATTATCTTTGTTTGCAAATGTTTCCGTAAACATGATACTCCTCAAATTCAGTTAAACTACTGCCCAGAAAATGATTTTGCCTTGTCCACCTGGGATAATGATTTTGCCTTGTCCACCCGAGAGGCCCTTGAGTTTGCCGGAATGTCGATTAACTTCCGTTCCGGCAAATTCGGGCACTCCATATGTCCTATTTTCAGCAAAGGTCATGCTGAAATTTTCCGTGAATTTTAGCAACTTTTTGGCGACATTCCTCGAGAATTAGGTTATTTGGTCAACTTAGAGATCTTGTTCCTTGACAATAACCAACTTTTTGACCAAACTTTTTTTCTATTTAGAGCGAAACATGGCCCACAACGATGAGGCCGGCGGTTCGGGCGGCAAGGCATTCTGGGAGCTGTCCCAGGAGATGGAGGAAGAACCTCAGCGCTATGAGGACGCCGCGGAAGACACCGATCCTGACTACACAACCCCTAGTGGCGTCGGGGATGACACCACTGATGGTGCCGCCGAGGATGCCACCACTGATGATGGCAGCGCACGCACAGATGGCAGCCAACCGAAGAGGCAACGGAAGGACCGGCGCCCGAACGTGCTCAGCACCGTCAAGGAGGAATTTACTGAAGTGTCCGCCGAGGGGCATCCAACGGCGCCCAAAGAATTAGTTAAGGGGTACGCGGGACAACTCGGGTGCATTCTCCGGAGCACCGTCTCGATCAACACCGAGAACCTAAGGCATCGTGACCGAGGAAATTTGCGCAACCTCCTCTTCACGAAGTTGCACGAACGATACAAGTTCCCCGGTGACTTCGCAAACACACGCCTCTCAGGGAATAAAGTGAACAGTGCCGCCCTCACGAAGATGAGCACGGCCCTGGCTACTTGGAGAGGCGCGGTGAAGAGAATGATTGACAAAGGTGATAGTTATGAGAAGATCAAGGAGAAAAATCCTTCGATCAGCGAAGCTGACTACCTGGAGTTCAAGATCAAGTGCGAGAGCACCGCATCCGAGGAATCAAGTCGGTGGGGGAAAGATATGCAGGACTTGAACTTAGGACAGCACACACTCGGTCCCGGCGGTTACAGAGTGGCGGAACCTATATGGGACAAGGAGGACGCGGAGCGTGCCGAGCAAGGCCTACCGCCCCGCTTCGATAAATACCGTGATAAGCAGACCAGGAACTATGTCAGGGCCCGGTACAAGATTGACCCGGTAACCAAGGAGCTTACCACAGATCCGAAGACCAAGGCGCTTGAGCGTGTTCTGGTAAGGAATACACCCCCGCGTAATTAGCTCCATATGGTTGCATTCTAATTAATGAAGCCAAATTTCTAAATGGTTCACGTTCCTTCCGCAGGAAACTGAAAGCAGTAGCGCGGGGTCGTCTCAGAGCTCCCCTTTCGACACCCCTTTAAATAGGGCGTTGAACGTAATGAAAAACAAGGATAAGCTCAGTAAGCCGTCGTCAGCTGGTCGTGTGGCCGGCAAAGGCTTGTCCACGAAATGGTCGGAACACTATACCGCTGGGCGAAAGAAGAGAAAGACGGCCAGCTCGGAAAGCCAGGAGCGCGAGGTTCAACAACTCAAGGCACAAGTGGCGCGGATTCCGGAGATGGTCGAAGAGCAAGTGCGAGACCAACTGGGAGCGACGATCACCACCATTATGCCTACCTTGGTTTCTGGGCTGCAGGCGTGGATTGCGGGCGGCCAACAGGGGCCGCCCCCGATTCCCAGCTTCACGGGCAGCAACTCGCGCAACGCGCCGGCGGCGCCATTGGTGTCTCCGGCGGAGGCGGCATTGGTGTCTCCCGCGGCGGCGCCGGCATTGCAGCTTAATGCACCCGGGTGTGGGAAGAATACGCCGGCCGGCACCTCGGCAGCAAGCGGCCCCTCCGTCAATTGCACGCCCGCCGTTGGCGGTGCCTCGACATTAGCCGAGCTCGACGCCATCACGGTAACTAATTAAGCCTCTCGGCCGATGATTTCATCTCCTTGCCTTTGACTGGGCATCCCTGACGCCCTACATGTTTTCGCAGGGCGCCGCCGACGTTCCATGCACTCTCCTGCACTTCGTGGACGGCAAGTTGATCGATGTCGCCAAGGCCAGAATCGTTCAACCGGGCAACCGCCTGTTCCACGGTAATCCGATGCCATCCAACGTGTATAGGGTTCAACTGGTTCGGGTGCTGCGGGGCTGCGACAACTTGTTACCCCCGTTTCGACCCCCTGGGGCCGACGAAGATGATGTGATGACCCTCAGCGCCTGCTTAAGCTGGCCCCTGCTTTGGCCGAAGAGCCAAATTCGTTTGGGGGCGGGGGACACCACTCCACAGACAACACCGCCAGTCGTGCCGGCGCCAAGCCATGGCAAGACCGCCGCAAAGCTACCGGACATGCTGGACATGCATATGACACAGGATCCGGACATGCATATGGCACAGGATCCGGACGACGACGACGACGGTACATTTACCAACGTCGATAAGTACTTCAACGAACATGGGTACGGTGACGAATTCTTGGGGCCTCCTTCTCAAGAACCCAACCCTGCAAAAGACGATCTAGCTGGTACCACGGAGAAACCCAATTGCAACAGGCATCGTCTGGCGTTCAGTTCTCAGGAGACGCCTCCAGCTGCCGCCTTCACCGAGCCTCAGATAGCCGAGGTGCGAAATATTATCAGCCCCAACACACTCAAGAAGGCGGTCTCTGAGCAGAACTCGATCCCATTACAGCAGAAGAAGAAGGGACGGAAAAGAAAGAGTAACAAGGGTGCGAGCCAGCCGGCACCGAGTACGATCCATGCTCAGGACGGGCCACCTTCACCTAAGGATATCTCGAGGAGGGTGCATGTGGCGGGTAGGCCGATGCTACCGACTAATCTGCTCAATGCTGCAACCGGTGCTATGCGGAGTCTGCATGACAGTGTTCTTTCTTTGGAGAAGCGGCATCTCCGAGAGAATGATGTGGCATACCCGGTTTTCGTGGCCAAGGTGCCAGAGGGCAAGGGCTTTGTGGATAGCGCCATCGGGGGTATGATCGTCCTGCGGTTTGATGACATCTTCGCTATGTTTAACCTTCATCCGCTGCACTACACCTTCGTTCGGCTATTTTCGCTGAGTATGGAGATGCGGATCATTAGAGACAAGACCCCGGACATCGTGATAGTCGACCCCTTCTACATGCGTGCCAAGATCTTGGGCAGCGCTGGGGACCGGCAAGTCGCGAGTTCATACCTCGAAGGTGTCATTCTGGCAAACCCAGATAAGGATAACTTCCTCGTGCCTTACTTTCCCGAGTAAGTCATCCCCTCACCGCCCCGTAACATATGATTTCTTAGATTTCGATCGTTCTTTTTTTTTTCTAACATTCCGTGTTTTGTGCAGTGACACACATTGCACACTCATCCTCTTAAGCCCGAAATATTCCATGGCCACGTATTTCGACTCGGACCGTCAGTCGAAGAAAGACTACACAAATATCAAGAAAGTTCTTGATGATGTTCTCCCCGGCTACGCCAGATCTGGAGGCACCTTCAGCAGGCCAATTCGTAGGTACGGCAAGCACGTGTTCACCCACAATACGACGTTCCCCTGCGTCAAGCAGCCGCCTGGCGGTCAGAAGGATGCCTACTACGCCCTCCATCACATGCGGGCGATCGTACGGGACCATAATCACCTTCTGCTACCAAATAATCTCAAAGATTGGGCCGCACGCTTGTCGGCAATCCAGGACGTGGACATCAGACAAGAATTCTTTCGCATCCAGTCGGAGTTTGCGGAAATCATCCATCAAGATGTCCTTCGTACCTCGGGGCAGTTCTACCTCAGATATCAACCGTCCAACAGTGAGATAGAAACAACGCTACAAATGCAGGCTGACAACGCCTGCGATTTCATGACCATCACGACAGACGGCGGCTTCATCCACGCTCCGGTCCCTGAGTCGAGTCGAAAGTAGTGATGCTATGTAGTTCTGAAATATCGATTAGCTCATGTTGTAATTAAACTTTAATGAACTTGTATGTCTCTTTGGTTTGGACAGTCGTTCAACTTATATGTAATCGATGCTATTTATTAGTAGGACCATGAATCGTGCTATTAATGTCTTGCTTTTCTCTTCCGATCCTTTTGTTGCATACTTATATATTGCTTATGTATTGTCTGTGAATTGCTACTAACGTTTTGTTTGGCTAGTGCATAGAGAAGCCGTCGTATGTCGTGTACAAGGGTAAGGTTCCCGGAGTCGACGACGACTGGGAGGAGTGTCGGAGACAGGTTCACCGTTTCAGCGGTAACAGTTACAAAGGGTACACCACTAGGGCGGAGGCGGAAGCTAGATACGCGCACTATCTAGCGGGAGAGAGGAGGGAGCGGAGGAGGAACCGGATGAAGACCAGTTTCATCGCGATGATGCTCATCGTGATGACCGCAGCTCTCTTCTATGTGATGGTAGTTTAGATGATCGATATCGACTTGTAATGTGAAGACAAACTCGCTACTCGCGGTCTCGAGACTTGTAATGTTCTAACTTTGTTCGGTCTTTTGAATTCGGAGACTAGCTAATATGATGAATTGTATTCGGAGACTAATCTTCTATTGTATTCGATGAATCTGCTGTTTATATGTTTTGCTGTCTATATTCTGTGCAGTAATATATTTTGTAATCTGTGCAAATATCAGAAAAGAAAAAAAATATTCCTAATATTCATACTAGTGGCGCACCATACAGCACATTAGTGGCGCACTACTATAAAAAATACTAGTGGCGCATTATCTGTTAGTGCGCCATTAGTAACCCAGAGCACAAGGTAAATATGGCCCCCTGGGAGGCATACTAATGGCGCACCGTGTGACTTACTAATGGCGCACTGCCTGGTGCGCCACTATAGTCTGGTATACTAATGGCGCACCCCTGCGCCATTAGTATATGTTACTAGTGGCGTGATGATAGTGGCGCACCTGTAGTGCGCCATTAATGGCCAAAACAGGTGCGCCACTAATAAGCCTTTTCCTAGTAGTGTTAGGTGTTCTTGGCAGCGCTGTGGAGATGGTGATCGCGGCGTGGCGGTAAAATAAAGTTGTTGGAGCTCTTTGGGCAATAAAAAGGTGCTTGGTCTAATAAAAAAAATGTGCACACATACAATTGTGCAAGGTTCAGCCAATAAAAACTAAAGGTTCCCGTGTCATTATAATGAGAGGAAGAGATAGATAGGTAGATAGATGGATAGATGGGATAAAAGGTGCCTGGTCCGATAAAAAGAGTGCACACATACAATTGTGCAAGGTTCAGGCAATGAAACTAAAGGTTCCCGTGTCATTATAATGAAAGCAAGAGATAGATAGATCGGGAGGCATGGGATAAAAGGTGCTCGATCAAATAAAAAGAGTGCACACATACGATTGTGCAAGATTTGGGCAATGAAAAATAAAGGTTCTTGTGTCAATATACTGAGAGGAAGAGATAGATAGGTAGATAGATAGATAGATAGATAGATAGATAGATGGGATAAAAGGTGCCTAGTTCAATAAAAAGAGTGCACACATACAATTGTGCAAGGCAATGAAAACTATAGGTTCCCTTGTCATTATAATGAGATCAAGAGATAGATAGATCGGGAGGCATGGGATAAAAGGTGCTCGATCAAATAAAAAGAGTGCACACATACGATTGTGCAAGGTTTGGGCAATGAAAAATAAAGGTTCTCGTGTCAATATACTGAGAGGAAGAGATAGATATAGATAGATAGATGGATGGGATAAAAGGTGCCTGGTCTGATACAAAGAGTGCATATATACAATCGTGCAAGGTTCAGGCAATGAAAACTAAAGGTTCTCATGTCATTATAATGAGAGCAAGAGATAGATAGATTGGGAGAGATGGGATAAAAGGTGCTCGATCAAATAAATGGAGTGCGCACATACGATTGTGTAAGGTTTGGGCAATAAAAAATAAAGGTTCCCGTGCAATGTTTGGGCAATCCTAAACCGTCTATCTCTAGACCAACACACATACAAAGGAGTGATAGAGCTGGCACCATGGCATGCCTTCCCAATCCGGTGACATCATGGCATGCCTTCCTGCACCCGGTGGTACTGCATCCAAGAACGATAAGAGTTGGCAGTGTCGGGGTTATGATCCTGACAATGAGTACTAGGGGTACGAATAAGGGGCAAAGACTAGCTACGGCATAGGTGTAACACACGGTGTTTAACGAGTTCAGGCCCCTCACTCGGTGGAGGTAAAAGCCCTACGTCTCGTGCCCTGAGGCTTGCTTTGATTTGATGGATAAGGTTACAAGGTTGAACGTGCCCGGCTATGGAGAGGGGTGCGGCTTATATAGAGTGCGCTGCAGCCCCATGTCTCCCACGCCGCCGGGGCAATTAATGCCATTGAATGAGGCAGTTACTAGTGTAATGAACCTATACTACAGCAGTTACAGATAACGGTAGCTATAACTCTATTTAGTGAACGACTTAGGATCCTCGACTATTGCAGCTCCTACGACGCTTTCTTGCCATGTGCGTCCGAGTGGTTGACCGTCCGCCGTTTAGAAGCCCCAATGAACAAGAGAGGCGGTTTATGGGAAAAGCTGAGGAGGGGTGGCTTATATTTTAAGCTGCCAAAAGAACTGGTCCTAAGAGCAAGTATAATAAGGCTGACTCAGCTGGCTATAAGCCCTTCCACGTCAGTCAAATCACATCCGGAGGGGAGAGAAAGAGGGAGAAAGAAGCGAACGGGCGCTTCGTCAAGCGCCGGGCTGCGGCACAAGATACGAGAGCTTTGCGCCCGTGGTGAGCGCTAGAGCCGGCGCTCTCGATCCCTTCTCGATCCCCTGCACCTCTCCCGCCTCCCACGCTTCTCCTTCCTCCTTCGCGCATGAAAATCAGCCCCTGCCGTCGCCCCAAATAGCTTCCTCGCGCCAAATCGAGGCTTCCAAAATTTCCCCAAATCGCCACCTCTCCCGAACCCTAGAACTATCGCCGGCGCACATCAAGGAGATGGGTCAGCAGTCCAAACGGACGCGCGCGCCGGCACCTCGCGAAGCCCCTCCACCAGCGCCTCTACTCACCCCGCCGCCAGCGCATCTGCTGGTCTCGCCGGCGCCTAAGTCCGCCCCGCCGCCGGCGCATCTCGTGGTCCCACCGGCGCTGAAGCCTGCCCCGTCGACGCATCATCCCGCCATCCCGTCGGCTTTCCCTTCAAAGCAGAGAACAAGCACTTGGATCCCCCCAAGACCACAACAGTCTCTGGCGGCTAGTCTACAACAACCAAGTGAATCGGGTCCTACGGCTCAAGGTCCTTGCTGGGCACCGCCTGCCTGCATCGGTGACTCTACATCACCTTGGTACATGGCTGGCAATATTGACTACTCTGATCCACAAGCATGGTATGAATTCTCCATTGCTTATCTCAACTCTGAATCGTGGTGTCATTTCTTAGAGCTTCTGATACACTTGTATGATATGCTAGTTAGATGATACAACATCAGCAATCTATCTACTACTCTACTGTCTATTTTCAGAGCTCATTTTTAGTAGCTTAGTACTGATAGAAAAAGAAAAGTTTCTTTTGCTAGATGATCTTTCTTTGATGTACAGGAGCACGTGACTTCTCGTTTGCTGAATCTTGGACTGGAGTGTAGTGTAACTTTTCAGTTTTCACATGATAGTCTGTATGATATATGACTGCATAAACTAGTTTGTATGATATATTGTTGCATAAACTAGTTTATGTATCTTAAATAGATAATATTCAGTAGATCACAGCAGATCATATGCACTTGCAAGCAATATTAAATGGAGCCATGCTAATAGCTAGCCAAAACGCCAGACTACTGGAGTATATGAGAGAAGGCTTTATGATGATGTGGCATTGCTATATAGCCAGCAGCCGGCTGTGCTATTATCTTTGCTCTTCACCAAATTCATGGGGAAAAAGGCAGCACCTAATTCTTCAATAATCAATCGCATGTGATGCTATAGCCACAAGATCCATTGTAGATAGACATGGGCTTGGGTCACATATTTCTCACCTGTGGAGTGGACCATCGATCGCGTGCAAGTGCATCACCCAGATGTCAAGGCACTCGTCGGAGCAGAGGACCTCGAGGACGAGGTGCTGCTGCTGCTTCGCTATGGAGAGTTGAGCTGGCCTCCCTGCGACGCCGTCGTCCACTCGTCGAGCTCCAGCCACCGATGCGCTTGGAGTGAACGGCGCAGCCCCTCCTCGGCCGGATCCCGACCACCTCCGGCTGGTAGTAGTGCGGGGAACAGAGCATCACAATGGGAGGGAGAGCTTGCAGGAGAGGAGAGAAAGAGAGGGGCCGAAGAAGGTACACAGTGTATCGCACGAGGACGGGGCACACGGCGACGGGCAGGTGGCGTGCGTGGCCACCGCGCTGCGTCTAGTTGGGGGAGGTTGGCCGTCGTCGAAGTGGAGCGCCAAGGCCAGCTCCAGTGAGAGGAAGGTGGAGGTGGGGGAGATCGGTTGCTGGCTGGAGAACTGAGGGAGGGCCTAGTGTGGCGACCACGAGGACCGGAAGGAAGAAGAGCGCGCGCGGGGGGGCTATCTGGTGCCCACGAGCATCGGAAGGAAGAAGAGCCCAAGCCCGCGCTAGCGGTGGATCTTGGCCGCATCTGGGCAAGCTCGAGGTCACCTTCTAGATCCCATCGCGGAGGGTGTTCTTGGTGGAGAAGGGGGGTCGCAACGGCGTCGGAGGGAGGCAACCAGTGCTCAACGTCGCCGGATCTGACGGGGCGAGGAAGGGATGCAACGCTGGTGACGATGAAAAGGGGAGGCCGGAAGGCCGGCAACGCACGCTCGTCCCTCCTCCTCGTCCGTCAGAGGGTCTGGGGAGGAGGGTGATCGTCGGAGGGCAGGGACGGGGCGATAGCCGTGGTGGAAGCCATGGCGAGCCAGTGACGGGGAAGAGTTGACGACGGTATGCCCACGAAAGGATTTGAGAGGAGTATATGCGACCGTCAAAAGGATGCAACCAATGTGACGAGAAAATAAGGTATGGCACTTCTCATGGGCTAGGAACCGTCCGCATCGTGGAACCTCTCGTGGGATGGAACCGTGAGCGCACGGCCCGAGGACTGTCTCCCTGCCGTTCGACAGCCTACTACCTGGCTCTAGTAGCCTATCAACAGGGGACCATGGGCCCATTTTAGCTATAAGAGGAAATAACTATCAACCCTCTAAAATAGAGAAAATGAAAAGAGGGAAAGCACGGGGATCAAATCCCAATGAGGGACGTGTGGCTCTGATTGTAACCTTTCCAGAGAAACACAATAGTATATATATATATATATATATGTGTGTGTGTGTGTGTCCTCTACAGCATTCACTTATAGCTATGTCTTCAAGTTAAAATTTTCTGCACTAGGTGAATGTGATCGGACCCTAACCTTATATGTGCTTCTCTCTCCAACTCTCTCTATCCCTTCATATGCATTCTATTGACACGTGTCAATTGTCTTCAATGTGTCCTTGTCAGTCGAAGATATAGAGACAAACATTTAAAATGATTTTAATATCTTTTTCCTTTTTGCCTGAACTCGGAGAAGCCGGAACGACCACCCGACAAACTGGGCGTGCGTGGGGTCGTGGCACAATATTTGAGTTGTTGCATGCATACCACGTGTCCCTCAGATGTGAACCGCCAGGGGTAGCTGAGTAAATTCACTCAGCCGTCACCTTCCTTAATACTCAGCCCCCCTGCGGTCATTATTTACCCTCGCCGTCTCGTTCAAACCCTAGCGCCATCGCTAGCTTCCGTCATCGCCGGAGACGAAGCGCTTCGCTGCCGCGACTTCTCCTTTGTCATCGTCACGCCGATCGCAGTTCTTCTTCCGTCCGCCGCCGCCGTAGGTGTCTTCCGCCGCCGAGTTAGGGCGCGGGAGATTGGATTGCTCGGCCTCTATCAACGACTCGTCTAGCAGTGCTCATCTGTTCTTGAGCGGTAATTAAAAGTCTATTTTTACCGCACGATTGATCCGTTAAACTTTTCATATCTTCCGAAAGTTGTTTCTTCACTTCCAAATCTAGATCTTTCATACTCTGCTTCTCATAACCTGCAAGTACTTTCACTTATGCTTCACTACTAGTTAGATTCCGCACTTGTACTTATTCATGGATTCGTACAAATCTGGAACCAACTTACAACAATAAGTGAATGCCTTCGCGCTATGAGGTCAATGTCTTCAAACTGATTTATCTTCAAAATCCTCCGAGAATGCATATGACCTCTTCCCCTTCCCTCGCATCTCTAATGCTGTCACAGGTACATGTCCGTGGGAGAGTCTTGGTTCTCATAGTCTGAATTCATTTGCAGACTTCTTACAGCATCACCTTGACTCTCCAGAAGCCAATTGTTGTCTGACCAGCAAAGCGAAGCCAATCACATTCGCGAAGCCAACCACTTTTGTGAAGCCAATCAATCTTGTGAAGCCAATGGCAAGTGGTAAATCCGCAAAGAAAGGCGGCAGACAATGCCATGATAATACTGCATTGGACCTGCCTCCTGATCTCTATGAAATGTACAAGTCAGATCCTGATGAATCCTATGCCGAGCGCAAGTCCAGGGTTCAATGGATTCGCAGGTACTGGGCTGAACAATGGTTCTTGTATAACTTTGTGACGCCTGAATATGCTGATAAGAATGCGATGAGGCCACCATGGACTGACATTCTGTACAAGAAGCTCCAACCCAAGACTAAGGCTGAAGCCATTCAGAAAGGCTTCTTTCCCTGTATGGTAAGGGGGCCAATGCCAGAGAATGCAAACACATCCAGTCTCAGATGGTGTCGTGAGGATGATCTCTTTGAAGAAAATTATAAGTTTGCAAAGGCGTCTACTGTTCAAAACAAGAAAAACCTTGGGATTGACTTCAACCCAGGTCCAGCTAGACCAAGGCCCGATGGCAGCCGTGAAGCCGAACCAAATCTCATTGGTCCTTTCAACAGCTTCGATGGGTTTCTCACACATATCGCTGAGCAAAGAGCTATAGTGTTGATGCTGCTCGAGATGAGTCGCAGTCTGAAGATTCTGAACCCCCGAAGCCTGAGAAGAAATCAAAGGCTTCAAATCATACATCTGCTCCAAAAGCTTCACGGGTGAAGCCATTGAAAATTTCACCTCTTGAATCCAGTGTGCATTCTGAAGATCTGTCTCGTACTTCTGCGAGGAAGAAGAAAATCTCTGGGCAAGGCCTTACTCCAGCAAGCATTCTTTGAAATGATGAAGATATAGTCGACCTATCAAGTGATGAAGATCTTGCTGACGATGCCCTTGAGATGCTGATCAAGAGCAAACAGGAGGCAGAAATCTTCAGAGATTTGCCTCTGTTTGATGCTGACATTTTGAACAACTTCATCGATGAATGGTTTGAAGATACAACTCTCATCATTGATGATCTGTAGGTGCCAATTGACATCAGTGTCACATTCCAGGGCTGCATAGCCAAAGAGCTTGCTATTGCTCAGAAGGTTGTTGAGCAGAAGAAGAAGATTGACCATGAGAAAGCTCTCTTCAAGAAGCACATGGCCAAGCTCAGTGTCTCTGATGTACATAACTTCAAGAAGATGATGGCAGATCTCAAGGCTGAGTTCCATAAGCGTCGTAATGAAGCCAAAGGCTCCCGAGAGCGCCTCAAGTACTAGCAAGAAATGTGTTCAGGCTCACAATGAAGCCGTGAAGAGAAAGGCACTTGGGCGTCCAGGCATTGACCCAAGGCTGACAGCTACGAAGAAGAAGCCAGCTGAAGCTGAAGCTGAGGCTCCAAGGCAGGAGTGACCAAGCATTATCTTCCCCTCTGGCATGACTGGCTCGAAGCCAAAGGTACCATCAACTGCTTCTGAGAGAAAGAAGACAAAGCAGGCTGAGGCTGAAGCTACAAAGTGCAAGCATCACGAAGCCTTTGATGTCGCTCCGTCCAAGAAGAAGATGAAGACAAAATCTTCAAAGTCTTCAAGAAAAGATCAAGCTGCTCCTCAAGAGCCTCTGATTGTTGAGCCAATTTCTGTTGCACTACCAGCTACCTCCAATCGAGATCGGCGTCTGATTGTTCATGAGCCTGCTCCCACAAAGGCCCATGACACTGAAGAGATTCCAGCTGCTGACAACATCGCAGCTGAAGACATTGATCGTGAAGACAATGTTGATGATGATGAAGTCCTTCCTCAAGTTCCCCAGATCATGCCAAAACCGGTATCATCGCCTGCTCCCACGAGTAGTGAACAGATCAGTATTGATGGTCCTACGACACAAATCACTCAAGATGAATTCTGGGAAGAGCAGCACCCCAACACCCCGCTCCATGAAGTCATTCTGCGCACTCCACCAGCTCAAGTCACTACTCCAGTGCTTGAGACTCCCAAACAACCCCTGATGACAGTCACCCTCATTCCGAAGGCTTCGCCGAGGCCCAAGGCCAACGGTCTCCATGTCCAGCATTCCTGAAGAGGATGTGCAAACCATAAGCACGTCAAGTGTTCCCTGAAGCCATCCCCTCAGTGTCTGCTCAAGAGTCTGAAGCCAAAGAGGCTGAAGACATTCCGGCTGCATCAGC
This sequence comes from Thinopyrum elongatum, assembly GCA_011799875.1. Lineage (NCBI taxonomy): Eukaryota > Viridiplantae > Streptophyta > Magnoliopsida > Poales > Poaceae > Thinopyrum > Thinopyrum elongatum. Next base: position 106,147,622 of record CM022302.1, read on the forward strand.
CGAGGAAAGAGAAGAAGAAGAAGAACAAGTTGTTATTCCCCCCCACTGAACCAAGTGTGATTTTTGATGTGATTGTGCCAGACCCCTCGGTAATTGAAGCCTCTGAAGCCACTGCGGATGCTGCTGCTGCTAACACTTCAAGTGAAGCCAATGACATTGTCATGGCTGAAGACAATGCGCAGCCTGATGCCACAGAAGATATTCAGCCATCCACATCGGATGTTGCTACTGCTCCACCTGTTCCACACACAATGGCAAGGGCCTTCAACCGAGAAGGTGAGCTGATCAGTGTCAGATGGCCTATTATGACACCTCCTGCAGCTTCTGGTCCTCAATATGACTATCATATCGAGCAAAGACCTCAGATGTTGAAGCCAAAGCCAAGATTACCAAGGCTTCCTAGTGCTGTCACCACTCAGGGCGCATTCAGTGTCTTAAGCTTCAGAGAGCACAACACATTCTTTGACAAGGCCAAGAAGCCCAAGATATCTTCTGACAGGTTCTGGGGTCATTGATAACATACAAGTATAGGGGGATCGCAACAGTTTTCGAGGGTAGAGTATTCAACCCAAATTTATAGATTCGACACAAGGGGAGCCAAAGAATATTTGCAAGTATTAGCAGCTGAGTTGTCAATTCAACCACACCTGAATATTAATTATCTGCAGCAATATAATCAGTAGCACAGTAATATGATAGTTTTGATAGCAGTGGTAACAGTAATAGTAACGGTAACAATTATAGTAATGATTTTGTAGCAGTTGTGACAGTAGCAATAACAATAGTAAATCAGCAAGAACAATATATGGAAAATTCGTAGGCATTAGATCGGTGAATTCGTTGGATGATATTCATCATATAACAGTCATAGCCTAGGGCGATACAAAACTAGCTCCAGTTCATAAATATAATGTAGGCATGTATTCCGTAAATAGTCATACGTGCTTATGGAAAGAACTTGCATGACATCTTTTGTCCTACCCTCCTGTGGCAGCGGGGTCCATAAGAAAACTAAGGGATATTAAGGCCTCCTTTTAATAGAGAACCGAAATAAAGCATTAGCACATAGTGAATACATGAACTCCTCAAACTACGGCCATCACCGGAAAGTATCCCGAATACTGTCACTCCGGGGTTTACAGATCATAACACGTAATAGGTGACTATAATTTGCAAGATCGGATTTAGAACATAGATATAATGATGATAACATAAACGGTTCAGATCTGAAATCATGGCACCCGGGCCCAAAGTGACAAGCATTAAGCATGGCAAAGTCATAGCAACATCAATCTCAGAACATAATGGATACTAGGGATCAAGACCTAACAAAACTAACTCGATTACATGATGAATCTCATCCAACTCCCTCACCGACTAGCGAGCCTACGAAGGAATTACTCACTCTCGGTGGGGAGCATCATGGAATTGGCGATGGAGAAGGGTTGGCGATGACGAAGATCGGAGATTCCCCTCTCCGGAGCCCCAAACGGACTCCAGATCTGGCCTCCCGATGAAGAACAGGAGGTGACGGCGGCTCTGTCTCGTGAAACGTGATAATTCTTTCTCCCTAATTTTTCTCTCCAAATATAGGTATTTATGGAGTCGGGATTAGGGTCTGCGGGGCCACCAGGTGGGCACAACCCACCTGGGCGCGCTAGGAGGGGGCGCGCCCTGGTGGGTTGTGCTCACCCAGGGCCCCCCCTACGGTGGTTCTTGGCTCCAGTATTTTTCTTTTATTCCATAAAAATCCTCCAAAAAGTTTCGTTCGATTCCGAGAACTTTTATTTCTGTACAAAAACAACACCATGGTACTTCTGCTAAAAAAACGTCAGTCCGGGTTAGTTTCATTCAAATCATGTAAATTAGAGTCCAAAACAAGAGTAAAAGTGTTAGGAAAAATAGATACGACGGAGACGTATCAACTCCCCTAAGCTTAAACCTTTGCTTGTCCTCAAGCAATTCAGTTGATAAACTGAAAGTGAAAAAGAAAAAACTTTTACGAACTCTTTTGCTCTTGTTTACATAAATAAGCTTAAGTAGCACCCAGGTTTTCAGCAAAGATTATGACTAACCATGTCGACAATAACTCTTAAAAATTATATTAACTCATATCAATGGCACAAGCAACTAGCGAGCAATAATAAGATATATCGAATGACAACACTTTGTCAAAATAATCATGAAATAATATGATAACAGTGGTATCTTGCTAGCCCTTTCTGAGACCGCAAAACATAAATGCAGAGCACCTCCAAAGTTCAAGCAGCGACTAAACATTGTAATTCATGGTAGAAAAGATCCAGTCATGATGCATCCAACATTAGCTATACACAATGCACGAGGACGACAATAGTGCTCTCAGATCTGACGCTTATTTGAGAAGGTGATGACGCAACATAAAATTTAATAGATAGTCCCTTCGCAGAGGGAAGCAGTGATTTGCAGCGGTGCCAGAGCTCATATTTTTAAAAACAGAGATAAATGAAATTTTGAGAAATGCACCCTTCCTGTTTACTTCGTGACCATTAGTTATCGATATCTTCCATGCTAAACACATTAGTGACGGTTCCCAAGCGATAAAAGTAAATGTTTACTCCCCCTCCACCAACAAACACACTTCACGGCTAGCTGAATCCACGGGTATCGTCCATACCAACATCATTCCTGGGGGAGTTTTGTTTAATTATTTGCAGTTTGAATTCGGGACTGGGAATCCCTATTACCGCCCCTCTCGTGCAAGGACAAGTGAATAAACATTCACCATGAGAATAACCCGCTTAGCATGGAAGATATTGATTATCCCTGTCACTCCATGAACAATCCAGGCACACAAAAACGGATGTTTATTTGAAGTTTTTAGAGGTGGCATATGCAAATTTACTTAAAACGGCAGGGTAATACCGCATATAGGTAGATATATGGTGGACTCATCTAGAATACTTGGGTTTAAGGATCTTGATGCAAAAACAGTTTTCCCGCTTAGTACAGGCAAAGGCTAGCAAATAGGTTGAGAAGCGGCCAGCTAGAGAGCGAAAACGGTCATGAACATGCATTATGCATAAGTAACATTGGATACTAGCATGAGTAGGATATGAACACCATGAACATAAATATCACAGAGGCTATGTTGGTTTCGATTCAACTACATGCATGACATGTGCCAAGTCAAGCCACTCGAACATTCGGAGGAGGATACCATATCATCATACCACATCATAATCATTTTAATGCATGTGGACATCCAAGATAAATCATTATCCACTCCTAACTACTTAAGCATGGCATGAGAAACTATAATCTCTAATTATCATTGCAAACATGTTTGATCATAATAGGCTGAATCATGGATACTAGGTTAAACATATTTACAAAAACAGAACAAGTTGAGTTCATACCCGTTTCTCTCTGCCATAGCCAGTTCATCAAATATCGTCATTATTGTCTTTCACTTGCACGACCGAATGATATGAAAAAAGTAATAGTGCAAGAGTGCCGTGGACTAAGCTGAAATCTGCAAACATTTTATTCAAGAGGAGAAGACAAGGCAATTTGAGCTCTTTGTTAGATCAACAATAATGCAAATGAGAGCCACTCGACATTTTCATAGTGGTCATCTCCTCGGTATGACTCAATAAAAAGAAAAGAATTTCAGAGAAACACACTGAAATATTTTTGGAGTTTTTAGTTTTTCTTGAGCAAAGCAAAATAAAGAGAAAAATAAAAACGAGAAAAACTATTTGCACGGGAGAGCTTCCAACAAGCAAAAGAAGAACAAGGAAATCTTTTTGGGTTTTCTTTTAAATGCTACAACTAATTAAATTAGAAAGATAAACCGAAAAGAAGTAAACAACATTTCTTTTGTGATTTTCTCAAGGTTTTTCAAAAGCACAAGAAGAAAGCGAGAAAATAAATCTAACATGGATGAAACAATGAAAAAGTGTGAACACCGACAACTGGAATGAAATGTGTGAACATGAAGGAAATGTCGGTGGGCACACGTACTCCCCCAAGCTTAGGCTTTTGGCCTAGCTTGGTAATCACCATCTGTAGCCTGCGTAATAATCTGAATGATAGCTCACAGAGGCTCTTGGTGCAGCCTCCTCAGCCTGCCGAGCAGCCACAACCTCTGCGTTGTGCGCGCGGGCCTCGCTCTCAAGAACATAATATCTTCCTTTGCTGTGAAAATCAAACAGAGCAGGCGCAAGCAAAAAGGTGTGCACGACGGCAACTTTATTGAACAGCAGGGTATATGTATAATCATTGATTTCACCCTTAAGGAACTTATGACGCTTCATAGCCTCAAAGTCTAAGTACCGAGTGGGAAGGATGGGATCATTAGGCCAAAGTGATACACCAAACTCCTCTGCTAAACGTGAAGCATAAATTCCACCATAAAAATCTCCACTACCAGCGTTGTGTTGCAATCTGTGTGCAACAATTGCTCCAAGGTTATAACATTTAACGCCGGTGAGGGCAGTGTGTATGAGGCTCAAGTCAGGAGCACACAGTGCACTACAGTCTTGCTTGCCTACGATGCATTTTTCATTAAATAGTGCAAAGTATTTAATTGATGGGAAATGAATACTTTTTATTCTACCTTGTGTCACTTCTCTATCCTCGCCAAAACAAAGGTTGATCAAGAATGACTCGTACTCAGACCTTGGTGGTTCATCCAACAAACCCCAATATGGAATTTTACACACACCACTAAACGCGTCTAGAGACATGGTAATTGAGCGGTCATAAAGTTTAAATGAAACTCTAGATTCACGAGGATGAAATTTATACTCTTTAGTAAACGATTTTGTGAGACTGAGGTATTGATTGCACTTATCTTCAATGTAGGGTCCGAGCTCAGCATTGTGAACATATTGATCAAATTCTTCTTTAATACCTGCACTCACCATAAAATCGTCACACGGCCATAGGCAGGATTTGGTACCAGCTTCCCTTATCGAACTTGCGCTTGGTTCAACATAAGATTTACGGGTTGAGCCCCTACTAGAAGATGCCTCCGCGGACCTCCGCCTCGAAGAACTCCTTCCAAAGAAGTTCAACATATTTGCGTACAATGTTCTAAAAAAAAATTGGGTTACAAAATTTTTGTCAACAAAACTTTGCAAGATTGATAGCAACTACTCATAGAGATGTATAAAGGCCATATTGAGCATTCAAACTACTTAGAACTCTAAGAATTCAACATGCAAGCTCATCTACAGCAGCACCAAGAGTAGCTAATTATTCAAAATATAATCCACTAAAGCAAAAACTAATTGGACAAATGGAGGAGTCACATACCAAGTAGCAATCCCCCAAAACAGTTTTGGAAACGGAGCTTCGAGCAAAGAGATCGAAATCCGTGGGTTTGAGAGCAAGAACACGAGAGAGAGAGAGAGCAATGGTGATTTTTTTCTGGAGGTAGGTGATGACATGGGCTAAAGAGATAAGTGAGGGGGCCCACGTGGGGACCACAACCCACCAGGGCGCGCCTGGGGCTGCTGGCGCGCCTAGGTGGGTTGTGTCCACCTGGTGCACCCCCTTCTGATATTATTTGCATCAAAAATTCAGAAAAAAATCGTATTAAATTTTCAGGGCATTATGAGAACTTTTATTTTTGGGTCATTTTTTATTGCACGAGAAATTCAGAAAACAAATAAAACATGGCATTTTATTTTATTTAACTAAGGAAAACAGAAAATAAAAGTTGGGAGCAGAAGATTGTGCTTACTAAATTCATCCACTTCATACCTCTCAAAAATGATCCATTAATAAGGTTGATCAAGTCTTATTAACAACCACTTTCGATTAGCATGAAACCGAAGAACTTTCGTAAAACACTATGTTACCTCAACGGGGATATTGCATATCCCCCACAATAAGCATTTCATATTTCTTTTTGGCAGTAGGTAGAGGTAGTTGAAAACTTTCAATAGTGAGTGTCCGAGATTTTTCAATAACATTAATACCATTCACTTGGAATTGTTTCTTCGGAAAGTGCACTATATGCTCATTGCCATTGATATGAAAGGTAACCTTGCTTTTATTGCAATCAATAACAGCCCCTGCAGTATTCAAGAAGGGTCTACCAAGGTTAATCGACATGTTGTCGTCCTCGGGCATCTCAAGTATGACAAAGTCAGTTAAGATAGTAACATTTGCAACAACAACGGGCACATCCTCACAAATACCGGTAGGTATGGCAGTTGATTTGTCAGCCATTTGCAAAGATATTTCAGTAGGTGTGAGTTTATTCAAATCAAGTCTTTTATATAAAGAGAAGGGCACAACACTAACATCAACCCCTAAATCACACAAAGTAGTTTTGGCATAATTTTTTTTTATGGAGCAAGGTATAGTTGGTATTCCTGGATCTTCAAGTTTTTTAGGTACTCCATCCTTAAAAGAATAATTAGCAAGCATGGTGGAGATTTCAGCTTCGGTATTTTTCTTTTATTAGAGATGATGTCTTTCATATATTTTGCATAAGGGGCCATCTTTAATATATCAGTCAAACGAGTGCGCAAAAAGACCGGCCTAAGCATTTCAGCATAGCGTTCAAATTCTTCATCATCTTTCTTCTTAGTTGATTTAGGTGGAAAGGGCATGGGTTTTTTAACCCATGGTTCTCTTTCTTTCCATGTTTTCTAGCAACAAAATCTCTTTTATCATATCTTTTATTTTTAGGTTGTGGGTTATCAAGATCAACAGTTGGTTCTATCTCAACATCATTATCTGGTTGAGTATCTTCATGAACATTATCATTATCTTTTTCATTATCGCTAGGTGAATGTTCATTATGATATTGAGTTTCAGCATCAGAGATAGAAACATCATTATCATTATCAGGAGGTTTTTCTATTTCAGGTTCACTAGAGTCATGCAAAGTCCTATCATTTTTCTTTTTCTTCTTCTTTTTAGACGGACTAGGTGCATCAGTGTTAATTCTTTGAGAGTCTTGTTCAATTCTTTTAGGATGTCCCTTAGGATAAAGTGGTTCCTGAGTCATTTTACCTCCTCTAGTTGCTACTCTTATAGCAAAGTCATTTATATTATTATTCATTTCATCAAGCAATTCTCTTTGAGATTTAGCAACTTGTTCTAGTTGAGTTTGAACCATAGAGGCATGTTTTCCTACACCTCTAACATCATTGGAGATTCTAAATAACAAGTCACTCAAGCGGGCAATCATATCAGAATTATATTTCAATTGTTTCATAACATTGGCATTGAAGTGATCTTGCTTTCTAATGTAATTATCAAACTCATAAAGGCATTGACTAGGATGCATATTATAAGGATTGTCCCTTTCATTAAATTTCATTAAAGAATTTACCTCTACCACCTTGGGCGGTGGTGTGTCAAGTCCATGTATCTCTTCAATAGGAGGTAAATTTTTAACATCATCTGCTTTAATACATTTTTCCTTCATAGATTTCTTTGCCTCTTGCATATCTTCCAGACTAAGATATAAGATACACCTCTTCTTTGAAGTAGGTTTATGTGGTGGTTCAGGAAGAGTCCAATCATCATAATTTTTCGATATATTATTCAATAATTCCTCAGCTTGTTCAGCAGTTCATTCCCTGAAAACACAACCAGCACAACTATGTAGGAAGTCCCTAGAAGCATCGGTTAGTCCATTATAGAAGATATCAAGTATTTCATTTTCTTAAGAGGATGATCAGGCAAAGCATTAAGCAATTGGAGAAGCCTCCCCCAAGCTTGTGGGAGACTCTCTTCTTTAATTTGCACAAAGTTAAATATTTCCTGTAAGGCAGCTTGTTTCTTATGAGCAGGAAAATATTTTTCAGAGAAGTAATAAATCATATCCTGGGGACTACGCACACAACCAGGAGCAAGAGTATTATACCATATCTTAGCATCACCCTCTAATGATAACGGAAATAATTTGAGAATATAAAAATAGCAAATCTTCTCATCATGAGCAAAAAGAGTGGCTATATCATTCAATTTAATAAGGTGTGCCACAACAATTTCAGTTTCATAACCATGAAAAGGATCAGATTCAACCAGAGTAATTAACTCTGGGTCGACAGAGAATTCATAATCCTTATCATAAACAAAGATAGGTGAAGTAGCAAACTTAGGATCACATTTCATTCTAGCATTCAAAGATTTTTCTTTCAGTTTGCATAATAATTTCTTTAGATCATCTCTATCATTGCAAGCAAGAAAGTCTCTAGCTGTCTACTCATCCATAACATAACCTTCAAGTACCTTAGGCAATTCATATCTAGGAGAGCTAGGTCTAATAGGTGTTTCAAGATTTTTGGTTTCAGGCATTTCATCAGTTTCAACAATTTCATCAATTTTAGCATTCTTAATATCTTTAGCTCTAGCAATTTGTTCATCAAGAAAATCACCTAGTGGCACACCATCATCAAGCAGTGTACTAGCATCATCATGAGTAGTATTTATAGAAGTAGCATCATCAATAACTTGCGACATATTAGGATTAATAGCATGTGGTGGTGTTGCAAGTCTACTCAAAACAGAAGGTGAATCAAGTGCAGAGTGTGATGGCAGTTCCTTACCTCCCCTCGTCCTAGAGGGAACGATCTTGGTTTTTGTATCCTTCAAATTCTTCATGGTAATAAATCGATAATAATCCCAAGTAACTCAACAAATATAGCTATGCTCCCCGGCAACGGCGCCAGAAAAAGGTCTTGATAACCCACAACTGTAGGGGATCGCAACAGTTTTCGAGGGTAGAGTATTCAACCCAAATTTATAGATTCGACACAAGGGGAGCCAAAGAATATTTGCAAGTATTAGCAGCTGAGTTGTCAATTCAACCACACCTAAAGATTAATTATCTGCAGCAATATAATCAGTAGCACAGTGATATGATAGTTTTGATAGCAGTGGTAACAATAATAGTAACGGTAACAATGATAGCAATGATTTTGTAGCAGTTGTGACAGTAGCAATAGCAATAGCAATAGTAAATCAGCAAGAACAATATATGGAAAATTCGTAGGCATTGGATCGGTGAATTCATTGGATGATATTCTCATATAACAGTCATAACCTAGGGCGATACAAAACTAGCTCCAGTTCATAAATATAATGTAGGCATGTATTCCGTAAATAGTCATACATGCTTATGGAAAGAACTTGCATGACATCTTTTGTCCTACCCTCCCGTGGCAGCGGGGTCCATAAGGAAACTAAGGGATATTAAGGCCTCCTTTTAATAGAGAATCGAAACAAAGCATTAGCACATAGTGAATACATGAACTCCTCAAACTACGGTCATCACCGGAAAGTATCTCGAATATTGTCACTCCGGAGTTTACGGATCATAACACGTAATAGGTGACTATAACTTGCAAGATCGGATTTAGAACATAGATATAATGGTGATAACATAAACGGTTCAGATCTGAAATCATGGCACCTGGGCCCAAAGTGACAAACATTAAGCATGGCAAAGTCATAGCAACATCAATCTCAGAACATAATGGATACTAGGGATCAAGCCCTAACAAAACTAACTCGATTACATGATGAATCTCATCCAACTCCCTCACCGACCAGCGAGCCTACGAAGGAATTACTCACTCCTGGTGGGAAGCATCATGGAATTGGCGATGGAGAAGGGTTGGTGATGACGAAGATCGAAGATTCCCCTCTCCGAAGCCCCAAACGGACTCCAGATCTGGCCTCCCGATGAAGAACAGGAGGTGACGATGACTCCGTCTCGTAAAACGTGATAATTCTTTCTTCCTGATTTTTCTCTCCAAATATAGGTATTTATGGAGTCGGGATCAGGGTCTATGGGGCCACCAGGTGGGCACAACCCACCTGGGCGCGCCAGGAGGGGGGCGCGCCATGGTGGGTTGTGCTCACCCTTTAGGGGAACGCAGCAGAAAACAAGAATTTCCGACCTACGCACCAGCCCAGGACCACTATGGAGACTGCATACAAGGTTTGATCATTTTCGTTACCGACTCATAGCGCAGCGGAAGAAGAGTCGATAACATACATCTCATTCATAATGAAAGTATGGCCCTTATGTTATTCATAACATCGAACATCAAAAGTTCTCTTATGAACAACCTTCTTGCAAGATACCTTATGCAATGGGCTAGAGTTTGTGAAACTCTAAATGAATTATGAAAATAAATACAGACGGTAATACACCGATGGAAGGTATAGTAACATTTACTATGTTCCCTGTGTATACCTAAACCTCATTCCTGGCTAGTCTTTCAGGCCATAGTAGTTCTTACATCGAGTTGCAACAGAATGCAATCGAGCGGGTATCTCTATGATTAACTCACAATACCCAAGAATCAGTGATTAACAATTTAATCATAATTCCCAAGAACTATATCTTTGACCAGCCTTCTATACATCAAAAACTTGTATGACATTCATACATGAGCTGGATATTCCAGTCTTCTTTCTTTTGCCTTTATACTTCTAACAGTTTAACTTTCAGTATTTCTCCTACTCTCAGAAGAAGCACTCAACTTAAGAGTGGCGTTAGCCCCGGACTTCCTAGGTGTGTTATCACACTAACACCCTTCGGACACTTCCTTTCTCTTTAAGTTGTTGTTTTATTCACCTTTCATCATATGACAGGCATTCTTCTGGATCCCTCTTTTATCAGTCTAATGCATAGTAAACTCCTTTACTAATAGTTTGCAAACAAACATTGCTTTGGATATCTCATATCTTTTAGCCTTTGTCAGTCTCTGAAAATGATTTTCAGATTCCATGAATATCACATAACTATCCAAACTTTTGAAGTTCGGGTGTCATGGAAGCAAATGTATTGCACTTGACTGAAACGGAATTCTAGCTTTTGGATCGAAGGACAAGAGTCACATGATCCATAGCATAAGCGAGAGAATACCGAAAGTATGCGATAGGACAAAGTCCTTCTTGGCACTCTTGAGGACAATCCTCACATTATGTTACCTACCGTAAAATTTTAACCAGATATTTAACAGCTATTCAATTTTAATAGGGAAGGTGGAAACGCGAGCCATTATTCTACAACTATTATGCAAACCACACTTAGACAGTGTTCATAATTAATTGCACTGAGAATTAAACAAGTTAATTCAACAGTGTGCTCCCACTCAAATCAATATCTCTCATAATTGATTTTGAGTGATACAAGATCCAGACTTCAATTCATCGCCATAGAATCATCATCTCATGACGGGAATTTTAATCGGTAGGCCAACTTGCCGATCACATCTCTATGTGACTCTTGTTCATCTTTCGATGCGTGTGTTCCGAGCTCATGACTTTCATGCCTGAACGTCAAGACAACCAAGTGATCACACTGCGAGGTCTCAACTCACCCGCCTCACACTTCCCTAATCGTTCGTACCCATGCATCCATGGCGCACCCCGAAAAGTTAGGTGCCGTGACGGTGCTACACTTGGGAGAACACTAACTACTTGATATTTTTGTGAGAGATCACCCTAATAAAAAGCGACTACCGCGCAATCAAGAAGGGTGCATCATAAGGGATAAACATCTCAGGCAATTCATAATAGCATGATATGGTATAGCCCTTTCTGACGGAGAAGTCTTGTATTTCTTCGTCTTCGGCATTCGCGTCGGTGTTCACCTTCGCGAAGATTGTCACCACCTTGTCAATGCACCAGATAATATTGCTATCTCTATAGCTAATAAAATAATGCATTACAACAAGGTTGACACGTAGGTCATTAAAGTGCAATCATATGGCTCCAGCCATCATGCCGAATCATGACACGCAGGTCATGTTAATAAATTTACATTATATAGTCATCTCATACATAATCAAATTATTATGAGCACTGCTATACCACATCACATGCACATGCAAACCCTCCTGCAAAACCAAGTTAGACGCCTCTAATCGGTTCAGCAAAAACTTGTTTTACGTGGCTTCTAAGGTTTCGAAACAAACCGAAGCTACCAACGTCCATCATCAAGTATGATAATCCAAGTCGCTAGATTAACATCGCGGGGTGTATGAGACACGAGATAATAAAATCTCGAGCCCCATACTGAACTTCGTCATACGCATGACCCCCGTGCAGATCATATCTACATTGCCCTTTCGTCTGCGAAATTTCATCTTTCTTTTTAACTACGATGGAATTCAATGAACTGTTAGCACTTCATTGATCAATCAGGATCGCGGATTGCCAGAACATTGAAACTCCACCATGCTATTATCAAGATCAGAAATATGCAAATTCCAGGGAAGCAACAAGAACCTCAGGTAACAGATTTCATCTGCTACCCGCACAAATAATTTTCAGTAATAGAACTCATCTACTACCTAATTATATTGTGCAACACCCATACATCTCATGTATTCTAGATCGCAACCTACATCTACGCATAGCACGGCTCATGATGCCACTGTAGGGTAACGCAGCAGAAAACAAAAATTTCCGACCTACGCACCAGCCCAGGACCACTATGGAGACTGCATACAAGGTTTGATCATTTTTGTTACCGACTCGTAGCACAGCGGAAGTAGAGTCGATGACGATCGGCGATGCAGATCCCCGCAGCTAGGATTTACAACCTCCCAACCGCGAGGATGTATACCCTCGTCTTCCCTTCGGACAGCCCTCCGGGAGGCGGTCGAACAGTCCCCCGGACGATGTCGCGGACAGCCCTTCGGGAGGACCTTCGAAACTCAGACGGTCACTCGGACAGCCCTTCGGGAGGACTCACAGAACTCGGACCGTCACTTGGACAGCCCTTCGGGAGGCACTCTCGAACAGCCCCTCGGGCACTAAGATCAAAACTACGACCTCTCTACAGAGTTGCACACATACGGTGTCATCTATCCGGCAGGGCTTCGCCGTCCAGAACTAGTTCCCACCGGAACCCAGACAGCCTTTCGGCTCTACGAAACTATTTCGCGGGGAGGGAGAGAGAAGCCAGATCATTGCAATGGCACTTGTATGTGAGAAGGAGTGAGTGTGGAGGGCTGCCCCTCCACCTCTATTTATAGGAAATCCCAAGGGGTAGGGTGGTTTTACAAGAAAACCCAAAAGCACATGAATGAAGTCCTTCCACAAGGACCCAAATGTGAAACCAAGGCACAAGAGGGGGCTCCAAGGAGGAGCCCCCATGTGGCCGGCCACACCTAGGAGGGCCCCCCCCCCAAGGGAGCCTCATCCATCCATGTCACCCCCAAAAAATATCTTGGGACAAAACCCAAAATAATGGCTTTCCAAAAAGTAACCCAAAAAGCACTTTCACTATTCATGACGACATTTTTCAGCGTTCGTTCGAACTGAAAATATTTATGTGGGCTTAGAACATTTCCAGTACCCACTAAAATAATTTTCAATGCGTTCTGGAACAATTCCAGTTTAGTGATTTCATCTGCGAAAAGCATCTGAAGCGGTTCCGGCAGCTCTGGAACATTTCCGGTTTTCATCTCAGAAAATTCCCAGAAGTTTCCAGAATGATTCTGGCACCCTCCAAGAATTATCAGGCATGTGCCGAAACCAATTTGACTTAATGGAATACCCCGAAACAACTTTTCAGTTTCACCGAAACTCATCCGGTGTTCTCTCTGCGGAACTTTTCCGCTGTCCGAAACTTTTTCGGTGATTTTCTCTCAGACTCCCTGTCTAGTATTCAGCAGATAGATGACCCTTAAGCGTGTGACCCTATAGGTTCGGTGAAGTATAGACATGACACGGAACCCCTTCCGATCAATGATCAACATCGGAGCCGTGGACACCCATATTGACCCCTATACCCACACGAATGAATATTCGAGTGAACCTCCAGTTGCCGTGTGCTATTCCTGTTGCTTCGCGATATGTTACAAATACCTGAGGTGAGACATGTTGGCATTCCCGTGGATCAACAACTTGTCCACTATGCTAGTTACCTCGTTACCGGTATTGTTCTCTTTTCTCGTTACCGTGTTCCGCATCCCCGTGATCAAATCACAAAGTGTCTGGCCAGACGATGATGGATACCGTAACACCGAGAGGGCCCAGAGATATCTCTCCATCGTCGGAGGAGCAAATCCCAATCTTGAGCTATCAAGTTACTTGACATACTTTCCCATGAACCCGTAAGCCGCCGTAATAGCCACCCATTTACGGATGACGTTTAACAAACCCCAAAGTTCATGAAGCAAGCATGAAGAAACTCGATACTCTCATGGTCTGAGGAATCATGCAAACGTTAACCATCTCTGTGTTATTAACCATTAACTTGTGACGAATGAATCTCATAGCATAACACCAATCGGGTCGATTCAACACAAATGTTCTTCTAACATTGTGCCCTCAAAGTTGATGGCATAGACATGCCCATGATTGGGAAAACATAATCATCATGCAACACTTGAGCTAGTCTTAGAGGCATGACTAGGAATACATTTTACCATTTATTATTCCACACGTGCACATGGGTTTTCCCCAGAGCCTTTATGGATATACGGGCTCGGGAACCACAGCAGTTATAGCATGGAACATAAACCTAATTATGAACACGGAGATAAATAATAACATTTATTATTGCCTCTAGGGCATATCTCCTACAGACTCCCACTTGCACTAGAGTCAATAATCTAGTTAATGCTAATGCACTTTACACCTGTGGCACACCGGTGTAAATATGCTTCGCTTGTGGTATAGCCTGATGTCCAACGGATCTGACGACTTCAGCTCCGTGTGTATCTTTGCATATCCTCACATTTTCACGCTTTCACAAAATTCATATTTTGTGTGGACTTGGCTTTGTATGTATGTGAATCACAGGTCGAACCTGGATTCCTCAGACTGAGTTACGGAGCAACTACCTGCAGTAGTTGTAGGGTAACGCAGCAGAAAACAAAAATTTTCCGCCCTACGCACCAGCCCAGGACCACTATGGAGACTGCATACATGGTTTGATCATTTTCGTTACCGACTCGTAGCGCAGCGGAAGTAGAGTCGATGACGATCGGCGGTGCAGATCCCCGCAGCTAGGATTTACAACCTCCCAACCGCGAGGATGTATACCCTCGTCTTCCCTTCGGACAGCCCTCCGGGAGGCGGTCGAACAGTCCACCGGACGATGTCACGGACAGCCCTTCGGGAGGACCTTCGAAAACCGAACGGTCACTCGGACAGCCCTTCAGGAGGACTCACAGAACTCGGACCGTCACTTGGACAGCCCTTCGGGAGGCACTCTCGAACAGCCCCTCGGGCACTAAGATCGAAACTACGACCTCTCTACAGAGTTGCACACATACGGTGTCACCTATCCGGCAGGGCTTCGCCGTCCAGAACTAGTTCCTGCCGGAACCCAGACAGCCTTTCGGCTCTACGAAACTCTTTTCGTGGGAGGGAGAGAGAAGCCAGATAACATCTTGGCATGTGTATGAGAGCAAGGGATGGGGAGAATGGCAGCCCCTTCTCCTCCTTTTATAGGCCAAGGCAAGGGGTGGGGTGGGATGTTGAAATACCAAAATACCCAAGCTTCATGTCACACATGAAAGGGCATAATGGTAACACAAGGGGGGCACCAAGGGGACACCACCATGGCAGCCCTTGGGCCGGCCCACACCTTGTCTCCCCCATGGGGGGGCCCCCCCAACAAGCCACCAACATGTCTCCATGAAACATGCATGCTCCCTAGACAAAAAGCCACCAAACATGCAACCCCCGATTCGTGGGATCTTGTCCCCTCGCGCTGAGACAAGATGTTTTCCGCGAAACTTTTTTCTGAAAAATTCCAGAAGGTCCCAGAACATTTCCGGCACCCTCTAAAATTATTCTGGGCATGATCCAAAACATTTTCGGTGCGGTGGTTTTCATCAGCGGAAAGCATTAACAGCGGTTACGGCAGTTTCGGAACATTTCCGGTTTTTCTCTCCGAAAATTCCCAGAAGTTCCCAGACCAATTCTGGCATCCTCTGAAAATTTCCAGGCGGTGCCGAAACCCTTTTTGACCAAATAATATATTCCGAAACAACTTTTCGGTTTTACCGAAACTCTTTCGGTGTTCTCTCTCTCGGAACTCTTCCGTTGTCTCCGAAACATTTTCGGTGACTTTCTCTCAGACTCCCTGTCTAGTATTCAGCAGATAGATGACCCTTAAGCGTGTGACCCTATAGGTTCGGTGAAGTATAGACATGACACGGAACCCCTTCCGATCAATGATCAACATCGGAGCCGTGGACACCCATATTGACCCCTATACCCACACGAATGAATATTCGAGTGAACCTCCAGTTGCCGTGTGCTATTCCTGTTGCTTCGCGATATGTTACAAATACCCGAGGTGAGACATGATGGCATCCCCGTGGGTCAACAACTTGTCCACTATGCCAGTTACCTCGTTACCGGTATTTGTTCTCTTTTCTCGTTCCCGTGTTCCGGCATCCCTGTGATCAAATCACAAAGTGTCTGGCCAGACGATGATGGATACCGTAACACCAAGAGGGCCCAGAGATATCTCTCCATCGTCGGAGGAGCAAATCCCAATCTCGAGCTATCAAGTTACTTGACACACTTTTCCATGAACCCGTAAGTCGCCGTAATAGCCACCCATTTACGGATGACGTTTAACAAACCCCAAAGTTCATGAATCAAGCATGAAGAAACTCGATACTCTCATGGTCTAAGGAATCATGCAAACATTAACCATCTCTGTGTTATTAACCATTAACTTGTGACGAAAGTATCCCATAGCATAACATCAATTCGGGTCGATGCAACACAAATGTTCTTCTAACATTGTGCCCTCAAAGTTGCCAGCATAGTCATGCCCATGATCAGGAAAACAGAACCATCATGCAACACTTGAGCTAGTCTCAGAGGCCAGACTAGGAATACATTTTACCGTTTATTATTCCACACGTGCATATGAGTCTTCCTCCGAGCCTCGTGGTTATTGTAGACTCGAGAACCATAGCAGTTATAGCATGGAACATAAACCTAATTATGAACAGGGAGATAATCAATAACATTTATTATTGCCTCTAGGGCATATCTCCTACAGACTCCCACTTGCACTAGAGTCAATAATTTAGTTAATGCTAATGCACTTCACACCTGTGGCACACCGGTGTAAATATGCTTCGCATGTGGCATAGCCTGATGTCCAACGGATCTGACGACTTCAGCTCCGTGTGTATCTTTGCGTATCCTTGCGTTTTTACGCTTTCACAAAATTCATATTTTGTGTGGACTTGGCTTTGTATGTATGTGAATCACAGGTCGAACCTGGATTCCTCAGACTGAGTTATGGAGCAACTACCCGCAGTAGTGTCCCATTGACAAAAGCCATCTTGGAACCATACTAAGTTCATGAATGAACTATATGATTCAACATCTTCTTTGTCGCTTTAAAAGCGGCAACATACTTCGCCTCTGTTATAGAATTCGCCACAGTAACTTGTTTGAACAAATTTCAACTAACTGTGCCACCAGATTGTGTGTTACACAAAACCCTCAATTTAAATCGAAAATTGCATGGAGCATGGATGAAGACTGTATCGATGTAACCTTTTACAATGAACTCTTCATGATCTCCGCTTGTGAGAAAACATGTCATCAGTGCTATTATAGTACTCAATGACCCTTTTTCACTGTTGTCCCATGATCAGTACTTTTGATCACTTTGGTATCTATACTCGCAACAACTTTGGGAGTATTGGACATATCTGGTTTGTTTTTACATACCATGGAATACATGATTAATCCAAACACAAGAGTGTGTGGAATCTCCATCATGTATTTTGCTCATCAGTGTTTTGGGACACCGAGTCTTGCAAAAACTCTTTCCATGTGACTTCGGCAAGAATCACTCCTTGACGTTTTTAATGCTAAAAGGTTTTAGCATTTTGTCAATATGTATCTTTGCTCAGCCCCATCAGGTAAATCTATCTCCATAGATCATCATGCCTAATATCAAGGCTATTTAGCCCAAGAACTTCATCGAAAAACTATTTTCAAATGAAGTCCTAATTCGTGTCAAGAAATTTATTTCCAATTAACAATGTGTCAAGCACACAACATTTTTTTTTGAAATTTTATTATGCTCCCACTTACTTTCTTGAATTACAAGCATCTTCGTGACCCATTGATGAAGTCAAACCCCTTTGACCATTTCATCAAAACACGAAGATTCCAACTCCATTTTGCTCTCTTCTGTCCATTGCTGGAACTCTGAAGTTTGCACCCTTACTAGCATCCTCTGGATAGACAAAATACCTTGGACTGTAACACATGCAAGTCCTTGGTTTCATTTCCATCAGATGGAAATCCTTTTGTCATCCTTGTTTTATATCTCATGATTGAAATATGTATTAATTGCTAGTTCAACCCGAACCGACTTTAAGCATCGCTACGGTGAGACAATCTCATCGTAGTCAACTCCTTGAACTTGTTATTGTAACAAGTCGAGCTTTATGGATAAAACATTTTATCCATATCAGTTTTAAGTTCCATAAATATTCGTTAGACTCTAAGTCTTCCGAAAGGTGTATCAAGGTTTTAATCTTGAATCACTTATATGGAAACTAACTCAGGTTGTATTGGCATTTAGCCAATTCCGGAGTCAGGGCCCATCAACGCTTCCTTGTGTATCGTAGGTATACTGTTGTCTAACAACAATATCTCGTTTGCGCACCTGAGAGGTTTGCACGAGCCTTGCCTACGTGGTTCAGCTGCAAGTTCGACCGAAGTCCATGCATTTTATTGTAGAGACTTCCGTATCAGTCGCAGTAGGAAAACCTGGAATTACTTCCAAGGTCTCTTTCCTTTGATCTGATGACAAAGATACTGTTTATCTCGTCGAGTTGCACTATTCTCCTACTCGCCTTTTTGAAAGAACCATTTTCTTCAAAAAGCATACCATTCTTAGTGGCAAACCTATTTGCCTCGGCATAGTGAGGGAGGAATACCCAACATTTTGGGATAACCTACAAAGTAGCACTTGTCTGATTTGGAATAGGTTTGTAACCTTTTACACAAGCCCCATATTCCAAATGTTAAGAAAAGATATAACATGGTTGGGCGTACCATACCATGGTGTCATTTCAACAGACCAGATGGAGCTCTTTTCAGTGTAAAAGCCGCAGTCTCTAAAGCATCACTCTTTAAAAGGGATAATGGCAAATTTATTTATGTCATCTTTGATCTTACCATGTCATAAATGGTTCGATTACATCTTCATGGACTTTCCACTTGCAGTGGTGCTCCGGGAGGTGCAAGTTATGAAACCCCTTTCACAACTCATCAGACATTCGCTAAACTTGTAACTCAAATATTCCTTACTGCAATCGAATTGTAGAAACATAATTTTCTTGTTACAATAACTTCTACTTCATATTTGAAAACCTTTCGAATGATTTCAAAAGATCCAGACTTTCGTCTCATCAAGTAAATATCCATATATCTCCTTGAGTCATTTCTGAAGATAGATAAATCCACTACTTGCAACAACATTTATTGAACTACACACATCAAAATGTATGATCACCAATAAGTTTGTTGCTCATTCCTTATGGCCTGTGAACGGTATTTCAGTCACTTCACTTTTCGGAGGAAATTTGCAAGTGTCAGATGATTCAAAATCAAACGACTTCAAAATCCATCATAATGGAGTTTTCCATGCGGGTTTCTCCAATGTGACCAAATGCAGTGCCACACTTGTGTGGTATTCTTTTAGTCTTGCGACATTTAGCGTCAATGTTATAGATGTATCATATTGCCATCAATATTCATAACATACGTCCAATCTCGGATGGAAGCATGGCCCTTTATGTTATTCATAATACTGAACAACAATTGTTCTTTTATGAACAACTCTTTTGCAACAAACATTGTGCAATGGGCTAGAGTGTGTAAAACTCTAAAATGAATTATGAAAGTAAATCTAGAGGTAATATATTATTATCATTATTCATAACATGCATCTCATTCTCAATGAAAGTATGGCCCTTATGTTATTCATAACATCGAACATAAAAAGTTCTCTAATAAACAACCTTCTTGCAAGATTACTTTATGCAAAGGCTAGAGTTTGTAAAACTCTAAATGAATTATGAAAATAAATACAGACGGTAATACACCGATGGAAGGTATAGTAACATTTACTATGTTCCCTGTGTATACCTAAACCTCATTCCTGGCTAGTCTTTCAGGCCATAGTAGTTCTTACATCGAGTTGCAACAGAATGCAATCGAGCGGGTATCTCTATGATTAACTCACAATACCCAAGAATCAGTGTGTGACGACCCCGACTTAATCGTGCACTAATCATACACGCAAATGCGCACGATCAAGCCTAAGGACTCACTTGAAGATATCACAACACAACTCTAAAACATAAATAAAGTCATACAAGCTTAATATTACAAGCCAGGGCCTCGAGGGCTCGAATACAAGCTCGATGGCATACAAGCGTCAGCGGAAGCATTAGATATCTGAGTACAGATATATTACAGAGAGAGAGATAAGCCTTCACAGAGGCGGGGTAAAAATAAAAACTACGATCGAAAGGCGTAGGCCTCCTGCCCTGGACCCTCCGATCCTACTCCTGGTCGTCGAACGGCTCCTCGTAGTAGTAGTACTCGCCAGGCGGATAGTAGTACTGGTCGTCGGCTGGGGCTTCTGGCTCAGGGGCTCCGTCGTCTGGTGGCATCAAATGGAAAATGGGGGAAAAAGAAAATAAAGCAAACGTGAGTACTCATCCGAAGTACTCAGCAAGCAAGGATCTACACTACATATGCATCATTGTCAAAGGAATGGCTGTATATGTGGACTGGGCTGCAGAAATGCCAGAGTAGAGGGGGAAAGCCTAGTCCTATCGAAGACTAGCATCTTCAACAATCTTCGACAGTCTTGCAGCATCAGGAGAGAGCAGATGAACATAATGCAAAGTAGTAGTAGTAATATCATCAACCTCGACCTGAGATCCTTTCTCGACTCCCTGCGAGAAAGCAATCCCAGAGCCGTACTATCCAATTCTCATCACATGTTCTAGTTGTACCCATCGGGATACAACTCCGAGTGTCCGTTACCGTAGGACAGGCTATCGATAGAAGTTTCTTCCCTGCAGGGGTGCACCAACTTACCCACCACGCTCACTTAACTCTGGCCGGACACACTTTTCTGGGTCATGCCCGGCCTCGGCTAAGCAACACGCCGCAACCCGACCAAATACCTAACAGAGAGGTCAGCACACCGGACTAACCTATGCCCCCAGGGGTCTTGGGCCATCGCCCCGGGAACTCCTGCGCGTTGCGTGGGCGGCCGGAAGCAGACCTAGCAACCCCTTAATACAAGCGCGGTTGCGTAACCAGTCCAATCCAGCGCGCGCCGCTCAGTCGCTGACGTCCATTAAGCTTCGGCTGAAGTATACGACGCAGAACGCCCATACTATGCCCACGTGATGGTTAGTGCTATCGGGCCAGAGGCCCCTCGGATCAAATATCCAAACCGTAGTGGATTAGGAGCGCGCGGAAACGAGCAGAGACTCACGATCGATGTGACCCCGTCGCCCCGTCTCGAGGACTTGCGGCAAGGGCTAAGAATGCCCGGCCACGCCTCGTAGTTATCTCGCGGGCACCATCCAGGTCAACCCGACTCCACATCACTTCGCGTTAAGCTCGCGCGGGTACCCCTCAGGGCCGACCCGTCTTTAGTATCGTGGTTCATAGTCAAGTCATAATATCCAAGGTAACTGTGTGTCGGACACAGAAGGGAACCATGAGGAATCACCCTCGATGGAATTCCCGCTCGATGTTATCATCAAGGTGAACGAAGGAGGAATCACCCTCGAGGTCCACACTTGAGAGGTTGCGCGACGATGTCGTTATCGGGGGTGGTGTAGGAGGAATCACCCTCGCTTACCACGACCGAGTAACTAACCTACAAGGTTAACATCAGAAGTGCTAACGAGGTATCACCCTCGGCACTCGACGGTAACCCAGCAGTGTCGGCAACTAAGGGGTAGTGATGTGCGGTGCCAGGGTCTGGTCCTCAATCCCGATGATCGGGTCTTCTGATATCCAGCAGGGCAGTCGGGATCAAGTGGAGGTCTCTGTCGTGTCTCTACCCAGCCTATAATAATCAGTCTAGGATAACCAGTAAGGTAACAAAGCAGGGTACAATAATCAGGCTATGCAGCAGATATAGGAAAACAGTAGCAGTAGCAGTTCTAATGCAAGCATAAGAGAGAAGAGAGTAGGCGATAAAGGCATGCTCAAAATGGGGGTGCTTGCCTGTTTGCTCGGGGGCAAGGGCAAGGTCTTCAGTAGTATCGTCGGGGACGTAGTCGTACTCCTGTGCGGCGTCTGCCTCGGGAGCTACGTCAACGTCGGGGGCTACCGAGAGAGAAGAGGGGGAAGAAACAGGTAAACATAATGCAAACAAATGCAACACGGTGCGTGTGATGCTATGATGCAGTGCAGGGTTGCCTAAATATGCATCTAAGTCATTTTAGTTATTTTTAGAATTAATCTGGGATTTATTTACCGAAGTGTGTGCACTATTCATCTGCCGGATACGGGTCCGGAGTTACGAGTTCTTCTACGTAGGGGGTTCCAACAAAGAAACGGACGGCACGATCAGACTCGGCTCATCGTTCTGAGCAACTTTCATGTTTTAACTTTTCCGATCCGAGCTACGGTTTAAAAGTTATTAATTTTTAAAGATTATTTGAATTTCTGGAATTAATTTTTATTTACAGAAAATGAATTATGACGTCAGCATGGCGTGCTGCTGACGTCAGCAAGTCAACAGTCGGCTGACTAAGTCAAATATGACATGTGGGTCCAGTGGGACCCACATGTCAGCCTCTGTTTAGGCTAATCAGTGGATTAATTTAATTACCAGGGTTAATTAGGGGGTGGACCCCACATGTCAGTGAGACATTAGGTTAATCTAATTAGTTTCTAATTAATTAAATCTTTAATTAGTCTAATTATCGAACGGGACCCACGTGTCAGCTACAGGGGTGAACAGTGCCCGCGTTGACTCGGGTCAACGCGGTCAACTGGGCCCGTGGGACCCACTGGCAGTGACCCAGGGGTGTCCCACGTGGCAGCCACGTCGGCGGCCGGCGCCGGAGTTGCGCCGGCGACCGATTCCGCGGCGGAAGATCGCCGGAGTGCTCGGAAATCGCCCACAGGGCTCGGTTCGAGCTGCGGTTGGGTGCGTTCGAAAGCCAGTGAACTCGCGCGTCGAGTGGTGGCACTTGCCGAACCAGGGGATGGCCGGAATCACGCCGGCGTTGAGGTTTGGCGGAAGCCGAAACCCGGCGGACTCGCGCGTGGTGATGCAGAGGTCAAAACGGGCTGCGCTCTACTCCTTCGGCATCTACTTGACGCCACGAACGCGACGGCGAGCCCGGTGGGTCGTGACGGCCACTGCTGCAACGGCCTCGAGCTCAACGGCGGAGCTCGGTTCGGGCGGCCATGGCGCGGCGGCTACGGAGGCGCAGAAGGCTAGGGGAGCGCGGGGAAGGATGAGGGGCTGCTCACCGAGAGGCTACGTAAAGCCGTTGGAAGCTTAGGAGTGCAGAACGTCGGCGAATCGTCGGGGCTCGCCGGCGTCAGAGAAGAAAGGGGGCGGAGTACTCCGGCTTCATCAGGGCCTCCCCGCCTCCACTCGCGGTCGGAGTCGAAGGAGTCGAGGACGGCGGAGCTCGCAGGCGTGTTGGCTGAGCTCGGGGACGACGGTGGCCGCGTCTACGGCAAGGCCACGGCGACGGAGGCGCTCGGTTTCGGTGGATCTGGAGGAGGAGGAAGGAGGGAGAGGGCAAGCGAGCGAGGGGGAAGTGGATAGGGACGGAGAGGAGGCAGAGGGAGCTCCTCCTTATCCTCTCGCCTGGCCTGCGGCGTCGGGGTGTCGGCGCCGGAGCGGCGAGCGCGCGCTTGGCCAGGGAGAAGGCGACAGCGCGAAGGAGAGAGAGAGACTGGGCCAGATGGGCCGGCTGTCGGGGCACTGTGCACTTAGGCCCAGTGCACAGTGCCTCGTTGTATTTTTTTTCTGTTTTTGTTTTACCTTTTTCTTTATTCTTTTCTGTTCCAAAATAGCTAGCACACTTTAGCACTTTTGTAAAATGTGAGAGTTGACCCAAATATTGCAATGCAATATTATCTCTCACCAAAAAGTGGTTTGGACTGATTTGAAGTTTGTTTGAATTTAATATGATTTTAAATATATCAAATATCCTGTTTTTGGGTCTGTTCCAACTTGTTTGAGTCATTTATCCAACTCCAAACATTTTGATGTTGATTTTTGAAAGGTTTCTGGATTATTTACCATTAAATGAACATTTTTCCAGCAGTGTTTGATCAACCTTATATTTCACTTATGAATTTAAGTTGATTTTTAAAAATGGAGTTGATTTACTTTGGTTAACCACTATGTTTAATCACTGCATATGATATGACTTGGCATTATTAACAGCTGATCATGGTGGCTATTACATAGGGGTGTTACACAGTGATTAACAATTTAATCATAATTCCCAAGAACTATATCTTTGACCAGCCTTCTATACATCAAAAACTTGTATGACATTCATACATGAGCTGGATATTCCAGTCTTCTTTCTTTTGCCTTTATACTTCTAACAGTTTAACTTTCAGTATTTCTCCTACTCTCAGAAGAAGCACTCAACTTAAGAGTGGCGTTAGCCCCGGACTTCCTAGGTGTGTTATCACACTAACACCCTTCGGACACTTCCTTTCTCTTTAAGTTGTTGTTTTATTCACCTTTCATCATATGACAGGCATTCTTCTGGATCCCTCTTTTATCAGTCTAATGCATAGTAAACTCCTTTACTAATAGTTTGCAAACAAACATTGCTTTGGATATCTCATATCTTTTAGCCTTTGTCTGTCTCTGAAAATGATTTTCAGATTCCATGAATATCACATAACTATCCAAACTTTCGAAGTTCGGGTCTCATGGAAGCAAATGTATTGCACTTGACTGAAACGGAATTCTAGCTTTTGGATCGAAGGACGAGAGTCACATGATCCATAGCATAAGCGAGAGAATACCGAAAGTATGCGATAGGACAAAGTCCTTCTTGGCACTCTTGAGGACAATCCTCACATTATGTTACCAACCGTAAAGTTTTAACCAGATATTTAACAGCTATTCAATTTTAATAGGGAAGGTGGAAACGCGAGCCATTATTCTACAACTATTATGCAAACCACACTTAGACAGTGTTCATAATTAATTGCACTGAGAATTAAACAAGTTAATTCAACAGTGCGCTCCCACTCAAATCAATATCTCTCATAATTGATTTTGAGTGATACAAGATCCAGACTTCAATTCATCGCCATAGAATCATCATCTCATGACGGGAATTTTAATCGGTAGGCCAACTTGCCGATCACATCTCTATGTGACTCTTGTTCATCTTTCGATGCGTGTGTTCCGAGCTCATGACTTTCATGCCTGAACGTCAAGACAACCAAGTGATCACGCTGCGAGGTCTCAACTCACCCGCCTCACACTTCCCTAATCGTTCGTACCCATGCATCCATGGCGCACCCCGAAAAGTTAGGTGCTGTGACGGTGCTACACTTGGGAGAACACTAACTACTTGATATTTTTGTGAGAGATCACCCTAATAAAAAGCGACTACCGCGCAATCAAGAAGGGTGCATCATAAGGGATAAACATCTCAGGCAATTCATAATAGCATGATATGGTATAGCCCTTTCTGACGGAGAAGTCTTGTATTTCTTCGTCTTCGGCATTCGCGTCGGTGTTCACCTTCGCGAAGATTGCCACCACCTTGTCGATGCACCAGATAATATTGCTATCTCTATAGCTAATAAAATAATGCATTACAACAAGGTTGACACGTAGGTCATTAAAGTGCAATCATATGGCTCCAGCCATCATGCCGAATCATGACACGCAGGTCATGTTAATAAATTTACATTATATAGTCATCTCATACATAATCAAATTATTATGAGCACTGCTATACCACATCACATGCACATGCAAACCCTCCTGCAAAACCAAGTTAGACGCCTCTAATCGGTTCAGCAAAAACTTGTTTTACGTGGCTTCTAAGGTTTCGAAACAAACCGAAGCTACCAACGTCCATCATCAAGTATGATAATCCAAGTCACTAGATTAACATCGCGGGGTGTATGAGACACGAGATAATAAAATCTCGAGCCCCATACTGAACTTCGTCATACGCATGACCCCCGTGCAGATCATATCTACATTGCCCTTTCGTCTGCGAAATTTCATCTTTCTTTTTAACTACGATGGAATTCAATGAACTGTTAGCACTTCGTTGATCAATCAGGATCGCGGATTGCCAGAACATTGAAACTCCACCATGCTATTATCAAGATCAGAAATATGCAAATTCCAGGGAAGCAACAAGAACCTCAGGTAACAGATTTCATCTGCTACCCGCACAAATAATTTTCAGTAATAGAACTCATCTACTACCTAATTATATTGTGCAACACCCATACATCTCATGTATTCTAGATCGCAACCTACATCTACGCATAGCACGGCTCATGATGCCACTGTAGGGTAACGCAGCAGAAAACAAAAATTTCCGACCTACGCACTAGCCCAGGACCACTATGGAGACTGCATACAAGGTTTGATCATTTTCGTTACCGACTCGTAGCGCAGCGGAAGTAGAGTCGATGATGATCAGCGATGCAGATCCCCGCAGCTAGGATTTACAACCTCCCAACCGCGAGGATGTATACCCTCGTCTTCCCTTTGGACAGCCCTCCGGGAGGCGGTCGAACAGTCCCCCGGACGATGTCGCGGACAGCCCTTCGGGAGGACCTTCGAAACTCAGACGGTCACTCGGACAGCCCTTCGGGAGGACTCACAGAACTCGGACCGTCACTTGGACAGCCCTTCGGGAGGCACTCTCGAACAGCCCCTCGGGCACTAAGATCGAAACTACGACCTCTCTACAGAGTTGCACACATACGGTGTCATCTATCCGGCAGGGCTTCGCCGTCCAGAACTAGTTCCCACCGGAACCCAGACAGCCTTTCGGCTCTACAAAACTATTTCGCGGGGAGGGAGAGAGAAGCCAAATCATTGCAATGGCACTTGTATGTGAGAAGGAGTGAGTGTGGAGGGCTGCCCCTCCACCTCTATTTATAGGAAATCCCAAGGGGTAGGGTGGTTTTACAAGAAAACCCAAAAGCACATGAATGAAGTCCTTCCACAAGGACCCAAATGTGAAACCAAGACACAAGAGGGGGCTCCAAGGAGGAGCCCCCATGTGGCCGGCCACACCTAGGAGGGCCCCCCCCCAAGGGAGCCTCATCCATCCATGTCACCCCCAAAAAATATCTTGGGACAAAACCCAAAATAATGGCTTTCCAAAAAGTAACCCAAAAAGCACTTTCACTATTCATGACGACATTTTTCAGCGTCCATTCGAACTGAAAATATTTATGTGGGCTTAGAACATTTCCAGTACCCACTAAAATAATTTTCAATGCGTTCTGGAACAATTCCAGTTTAGTGATTTCATTTGCGAAAAGCATCTGAAGCGGTTCCGGCAGCTCCGGAACATTTCCGGTTTTCATCTCAGAAAATTCCCAGAAGTTTCCAGAATGATTCTGGCACCCTCCAAGAATTATCAGGCATGTGCCGAAACCAATTTGACTTAATGGAATACCCCGAAACAACTTTTCAGTTTCACCGAAACTCATCCGGTGTTCTCTCTGCGGAAATTTTCCGCTGTCCGAAACTTTTTCGGTGTCCGAAACTTTTTCGGTGATTTTCTCTCAGACTCCCTGTCTAGTATTCAGCAGATAGATGACCCTTAAGCGTGTGACCCTATAGGTTCGGTGAAGTATAGACATGACACGGAACCCCTTCCGATCAATGATCAACATCGGAGCCGTGGACACCCATATTGACCCCTATACCCACACGAATGAATATTCGAGTGAACCTCCAGTTGCCGTGTGCTATTCCTGTTGCTTCGCGATATGTTACAAATACCCGAGGTGAGACATGATGGCATCCCCGTGGGTCAACAACTTTTCCACTATGCCAGTTACCTCGTTACCGGTATTTGTTCTCTTTTCTCGTTCCCGTGTTCCGACATCCCCGTGATCAAATCACAAAGTGTCTGGCCAGACGATGATGGATACCGTAACACCAAGAGGGCCCAGAGATATCTCTCCATCGTCGGAGGAGCAAATCCCAATCTCGAGCTATCAAGTTACTTGACACACTTTTCCATGAACCCGTAAGCCGCCGTAATAGCCACCCATTTACGGATGACGTTTAACAAACCCCAAAGTTCATGAATCAAGCATGAAGAAACTCGATACTCTCATGGTCTAAGGAATCATGCAAATGTTAACCATCTCTGTGTTATTAACCATTAACTTGTGACGAAAGTATCCCATAGCATAACATCAATTCGGGTCGATTCAACACAAATGTTCTTCTAACATTGTGCCCTCAAAGTTGCCGGCATAGTCATGCCCATGATCAGGAAAACAGAACCATCATGCAACACTTAAGCTAGTCTCAGAGGCCAGACTAGGAATACATTTTACCATTTATTATTCCACACGTGCATATGAGTCTTCCTCCAAGCCTCGTGGTTATTGTAGACTCGAGAACCATAGCAGTTATAGCATGGAACATAAACCTAATTATGAACAGGGAGATAATCAATAACATTTATTATTGCCTCTAGGGCATATCTCCTACACACCCAGGGGCCCTCCTCCGGTGGTTCTTGGCTCCAGTATTTTTCTTTTATTCCATAAAAATCCTTCAAAAAGTTTCGTTCCATTCCGAGAACTTTTATTTCTGCACAAAAACAACACCATGGTACTTCTGCTGAAAACAGCATCAGTCCGGGTTAGTTTCATTCAAATCATGCAAATTAGAGTCCAAAACAAGAGTAAAAGCGTTAAGAAAAGTAGATACGACGAAGACGTATCAGTCATCAGCAAAGAAGCTATTACTCATGCATCTTGTACAACCAGGACAAAATCTTCCCACATAAGCGCCTGTGTTGTGATGCCATTGCTGGACTGCCCTGCCTTGAAGAAGCTCTTGATTGCTTTCGTGATGTTGGCTTGCTCCCTTTTGTTGTCGACAAGGAGCACTGGAATGAAGAGCTCTTGCTTCAATTTTATGCCACCCTTCATATCTCAGGCTACAATAGGGATCCAAAGACATGGATCCTTGAGTGGATGTCAGGTGATGTACACCATGAAGCCAAAGCTCAAGACATCATCGAGCTTACTTCCCTGCCCACTCCTGGTGATCTCTATGAGCCAAGTTGTCAGCGATATAACCAGGAACTTGAAAGCATCTTCTAGAAGCCAGAGCCCAACATGAGTCAAATGCTGAGTATGATGATGCCATTGCCAGTAGAAGCTGAGTACCCCAAGGACTTCTTTGTGAATGACCTCGAGTACCTGCCCTGCACTATATATCATATACTGAGGCATACTCTATGGCCAATCAAAGGGCACTCTCCTCATGCCAAGATTGAAGGCACCATGGCATCCGGTTCAACACTCAAGATTTCTTCATCCGTCAGTTGGCAGCTTTAGGCATTGATCTCTTTGGCCTCAAATTCTATGCACCATGGGTTATGCGGCTGATCAAGCTTCACTCCACCATCAACTATCAAGCCTTAGCGTGCAATCATGTTGTTTTTCTGCCTGAAATGGATATGTCTCATGAAGCCATCTATCCAGAGCCTGCCAAGGAACCAGTTCGTGAAGACAATGCTGCTTTTCAAAGCTTCTCAGCACCACTTGAAGCCATTCATGTGCCAAATCCACCTACTGCTGCTAGTCCTCTTGTCGGTCAGCTTAGGCTGCCGCATCGTGCTCCCACTGATGCAACAACCAGCACAGTAGCTCAAAGGCCTCAGAAGCGTGCTCGTGTCCTCAATGACAGAGAACTTCTTGTTTGTCTTCATCAGAAGCATGATAGGCATCATGACTGGATGAAGCGTCAGATGCAAAGTCTTCTTGTGGATGTCAATCGCATTCGCAACCTCTCCACCAAGAATTCTTTTGTTGCTCATGAAGCCTGTCGGCGTGCCTGGAAGAGCCTCACTCTGCTATGCTCTGAAGATGAACTCATTGCAGATGGCTTCACAGAAAGGTTCAAGTTTGACTCCAGGCCTCCACAATCAGGAAGTTGGCGTCCTACACCGTCCATTGAATATTCTGATTACTCATCTTTGGCTCAAACTGTTGTTGCACGAGTTATTGACGAGGAGGACGACGCCAGTTCACCAGCTATGACTTCACTGCATCACGATACTGCATCAGACCCTTCTGCACCGCCCAACTCCAATGTCGACCCGGCTGCCCCAACATCTTCACCAACACCTCCGGGGAACGCTTAGACACCCTATGTCTTCCTTCCTTTTTGGTCATTCATGACAAAAGGGGGAGAAGCATATGGGTTGATAGTCTTCAAACGGGTTCATATGGGTCGGGTGCTATATTTTTGTTTAAGTTTTGCAACTCTCGTTCTTGAACTGTTGGTTTTGAGTTGTAACACTTAAGTCCAGATGGGACGTCTGCTACATTTTCTGCTATCTTTAAATGTGTGGTTAAATTCCTATCTTATGCGCATGAAGTCATTCTGCAGACGACCATTTTTCATTGTGCATGTCATTATCTTCACTACATTTTTGTATGCACGATGAATTGTCTTCATGAATTGAGGGTGATCTCCAGAAAGCAAAACCTGTAATGTGCATTTGCATTCAAAGGCAAATTACTTATATGCACATCTTCAGGGGGAGCCCTTTCAACTTCATGAATCCAATGACCACGTACTTTATCTTTCACATATTTTTATCCCCGTTGAAAACTTCAACCAGTTTGTCATCAATTACCAAAAAGGGGGAGATTGTAAGTGCAACTAGTGCCACCCCTAGTTGGTTTTGGAGTATTGACGACAAACGTGGTTGAGGGACTAATGTGTTTGTGAGAATTGTGGGATAACACAGGTAGAAGTCCCTCATTGATTCGGTTTACCTACCAGAGATGACCCCCCAAAATGTATGAAGACATTGAAGACAATGGTGGTTCACGAAGACACTCACGTCGAAGAGAAGGACGTGTGAAGACATTCGTTTGAAGACAATGGAGTGCGAAGACATAGTTTCTTTCGTAGTTTCATTTTCTTCTTTCTTAAGTCATAGGAACCACCGAACTGTTAAGTGGGGTCCAAGTGAACAAAGTCAGAGAAACCGATGTGATGCTCAACCCAAATCCTATGTCTTCGAGTGAAGACAATGAGAGAAAATCTTATCCAGAGTTGGATGAGTCAGCTTGGCTTGTAGCCCAAGTCAAGCTGCTGCGTGAGTCTGGAATCCGACCGTTGGACACGTGTCAGTTTCTTAGTGACCCAGGGTCATTTCGGACATATCATGTCGGGTTGCCTACTGGCTATAAATAGCCCACCCCCTCCACCATAAATCGGTGGCTGCTTAGAGTTAGTACACGGCTTTTTTCGTTTGAGAGCAACCCGCCTCCGAAGCCTTTGAGAGAGAATCCTTGCGAGGACAAAACCCAAAACACCCAAAGCCCAAAGAGTGTTGGCATCACTGAAGTCTTTCTGTCCGCGTGATCTGAAGACTTATTACACTTGAAGACTGTGTATCTTTCAATCGGTTAGGCGTCGCGTTCTGAGGATCCAAGAGTCATTGTGGATCGCCGGTGCACGAAGTCTGTGAAGGTTTGGAAGTCTACCTTGCAGACTTACCAGAGTGATTGGGCGAGGACTAAGTGTCCTTAGCTCAAGGGGAATAAGGTGAAGACATGGTCTTCAGAGTTCAATCTCAGCCTCCCTAACCAGACGTACAGTTGTCACAGCAACTGGAACTGGTCTACCAAATCCTTGTCTTCACCAAGCAACTGGTTCTATCCCCTACCTCCTTTAAATTTCTGTTTGTCTTCATGAAGTCATTGCTTGCTTGCCTAATCTGTTTGATTTCATTGTGTGAAGACTTTCACTCTGTTCATGTGTTTGGCTTCGTACTGTCTTCCTATTCCGATCTGTTCTACCTAGCTGCTATTAGTCTTCGTGCTTTCATTGTACTGTTTACTTGACTATGGCTTGTCTAGTGTAGTTTGTCTTCCGCTGCATATCGTATAGGTGTTATTTGGTGTCTGTCTTCGAAGATCTTGCGTCTTTCGAAGACTTTCATAAAAATCGCCTATTCACCCCCCTCTAGTCGATAACTAGCACTTTCACACCTGCTTTGCCAGCAATGCAAGACTGAAAATCTCGAAATCCCTGAAGCCAGTTCCTCCGTTATACTTATGCATCGCCATACTCTCCCATGACACCCATGTTGCCTTTCTTTCTCCCTTCTTACTCCCCCAGCAAAACTTCATCACCATGGAGGTCAAATGCTCACAAAGTCCTCAGGGTAATTTGAACAATGCCATGGAATATGTGGGAATAGCCTGCACTACTGATTTGATCAGAATTTCTTTTCCACCACTGGACAAAAACTTCTCCATCCACCCCTCAGCCGTTTCCAAACTCTATCATTCAAATAAGCGAAGGTCATGTTCTTTGATCGTCCCACATCGGCAGACAACCCTAAATATTTATCCTTAAGAGATTCATTGTTTACCTCAAGAATTTGCTTGACATTCTCCCTTATAGCCGTTGGCCAACCTTTCCCAAACAAAATTAATGACTTGTCGTTATTGATGCGTTGCCTCGAAGCATTACAATATCTTGACAAGACACCCTTGAGATTTGATACTTCATTGTTTAATGTTTTACAAAATAAGAGGCAATCATCGTCAAACAATAAGTGATTCACTTTGGGGGTTGTACTCTCAGGAGGAGATCCTATTCGGCGCTTCAGGCGCCAGGGAAGCTCCCTGGCGCCCACGCGCCGGAGCTGGTGGCCGTCGCATGTACCTGTTCACATTTGAGGAAAAAAGCGAAAACAGGAAAAAAATCATGAATTCAAAAGAAATTCATGGATTTCGAAAAAAAATCATGAACTTGAAAAAATTCATTAATTTGAAAAAAAAACTTCATCAATTTTGGAAAAAGTTCATCGATTTTGAATAAAAGTTCTTTGATTTTGAAAAAAAGTCCATCAATTTTTAAAAAGTTCATCAAATTCTATAAAAATTCACAAATTTGAAAAAGTTCATCATTTGAAAAAAACTTCCCCAATTTTGGAAAAAGTTCACAAAGTTTAAATAAAGAAAAAACCAAAAATAAAAAATAGCTAAACGGGCCGGCCCAGCCTGTAGGATTTCAAGCGCCCGTTTGCAAAATGCACAATAACAGGCGCCTAAAGCGTCAAATACGAAATCACTAATTGAGGAGCACTCTTTCCAAAGATCACTCCCACCTCCCTACGTTGCGACAAGTGGCACGCTGCATGTGCGCCACTTGTCACAACCGGAAGTTTTTCTTTTTCCATAGATCCGTTTATTCAAAATGTTTTATCTCTTAAACCGTGCGTCCAAATCTTGAACCGTTTTAACCATTGGATTTCTCGCATCGAGATCTTCGAAATTAGATCCCATGTTGATAGATTTTGACGAACTTTTCTTTTCACAAAAATATGAAGAAAAAATCAAACGAAAACACCGAACCAGAAGCACTTTTTTTTCCTTTTGAATGTTGTTTTCAAAAGGCACGGTTGTGCCTCTCGTGAAAAAAAAGAAAACACATTTTTTTTTGTTTCCGAAGTCGCTAGCGTCACACGTACGCACGCGCGCGCGCGCACACACACCGCCGCGGCGGATAAGAGTTTTTCTTCCAGAGGCGCACGCCGCGCCACGGCGAGGCACCCACCGTCCACCGCAGCGCGCCATGCTCTCCCTCCTCCCGCCCGCGCGGCTCCGCGCCGCGCCCTCCGACGCCTCCGCCACCTCGCCGCGCCGCCCGGCCGTCATCCTCCCAGTTAATCACCGCCCCTCCCTCTTCCCTCGTCGCCTCGCGGCTCCTTTTCCTTCCAGTTATCTGTGTGTGACGCCCGGCGGTCTGTCGTAGTGGCGCGCAGGGGCTCGGGAACAACACGGGCGACTACGCGCGGCTGGCCGCGGCGCTGCGGGACGGCCACGGCGTGCCGTCCGTCGTCGCGCGGGTGTCGCGCCCCGACTGGCTCCGCAACGCCGCCGGGCTCGCCGACCCCAGCTACTGGCGGGGCACCCTCCGCCCGCGCCCCGTCCTCGACTGGTAAATGCAACGACCCTAGCCTCCGCATGCGTACGCGATTGATTTTGTGCCCAGGCGTCGTTCCACCAAACACCTGGCCTGCACTGCACTGCAGGTACCTGAAACGAATGGAGGAAGCGGTGTCCGAGGCCAGGGAGCTATGCTCTCCAGGTTCGTCTCCCGAATCATGGTGCAATTTCTAGCACTGATCAGTGCCCGCGATTGAAGCTCTAGCAGTTTTACTTGTGCTTGGTTTCAGTTGCCATGAAAAAGAAAATCTTGCTTCCAATTCACCATCTAAAATTTGTTTGTTTCTTCCAATTTGAATCTCCTTCTGTTGCTGCTAGTTTCAGCCCTCTCACTGGTTCAAGATTGTGGACTGTATTCTCAATTGTCTACGATATTGCAGGCAGAAAAATGTGCAGAAAACCATGGAATAAAATGATCGATGTTCTAAAAGTGAGGGCATTCATCCTGACTCTGAACTGTTTGATGCTTGCAGATGGGAAGCTATCATTGATAGGGCATTCAGCTGGAGGCTGGCTCGCACGCGTCTACATGGCGGAATTTGGGACATCTGACATAAGTTTACTACTCACGCTTGGCACTCCCCACCTGTACGGTTTTCTATCTGATCATTGTTTAAACATATGGATAAGTAGTCCAGTGGTATAGTTTTCTAGTTCTAATAACTCGCACCTGGTGTAACGCAAGCTTAGTGGCTTGTATTTTTAGTTTGAGAAATTCTTGTAGAAATTGATGGTCCTCTTACATTACAGATATGAATTATGAAATAGAGGAAATTAGACTTACCACTTCGTATTACATCCCCCTTCTGTTTTTTCTCCTAGATGATGCAAGTTTATGTTGTTGCAGCTTACAACACCGTAGATAGACCTGCTACTTTCACAATATGCTCCAGAGTCCAAACTTGTGTGTGGATTTCAACTTTCGGTTCTCTCTTGGTTTCATTATATATGATGGAACCGGGGATGCCTTTTGGCTCCCTAATGCTCTAAAAATTTCAATACTTTCGTGTTTAGAGGATATGATTAGGCCTTGTTTGAGAAGGTGGAAAATATTATCATGTCCTCTTTGAATGTGCAAATAGTTTACTAAAATTTTCTATCCACTGTAGGCATTGAGCCTAATACGTGGCCATCCAAGAAAAAGCCCTTACATGTAAAAATCTCCCAACTATTATAAATTCTTACATGTGGTTTGATACATAAAAGTCGGTACATGTTTATTCCTGCAAGCTTTACTATTTTAACTTGATAGCAGGTGGAATTTTGAGAACAATGTAGTGTCAAAATGAAACCCGGAGCATACTTTTCTTTTATCTGAGTTTTTTTTTTCTTTTTTCTCTAATTCCTAGGCCACCTCCCAAAGGTGTTTCTGGCGTAATTGACCAAACTAGAGGACTACTGAACTACGTCGAGAAGAATTGTGCCCCCGCAGTTTACACACCAGAACTACGATATGTATGCATTGCTGGAAGGTACCTTCAGTTATGATTTCAGTTTCTACTTAATCGATTCTATGTTGGTCATATCACAGAATTTTTGTTGAGGCTTATGTATCACATTTTATCTTCTCAACCAAAACCGCTGAAAGCATTTCATTGTGGATGTGATGTATTATACAAGTTTCACAACACAAAGGACGGCATCATCACACATTTAACGACTTCCTTTGTTGGCGGAGAAAATATGTAATACCCGTTGATGTTGCTCTTGCCAGAAATGAACATAAACGATGCAGGTTATCATCATGGGTTGGCCGAAATTGCAAACATTCTGCCTGAAATGTAGTCTTGCAAAACACACACTTCCTTTAATTTTGATGGAACAATTTTCGCTATATGGACAAATGAACGCCAATTTGTTGTTGTCTTCATTCTTGACAGGTACATTCAGGGTGTTCCTTTAACTGGAAACTCCCTTGCTGCCACTACGGATGAGATTGTCGCGGTGGACGCCCCATCAGAAGTAGCCGAAGCAGTCATGGTCAGTGCCGACAACAAAACCGCTCCGACAGGCCCGACCTTCCGGGCCCGTTTTGTCGGACAAGGCTACAAGCAGGTGACTGACACCCAAGCAATGCCATTTTCCACATTTGGTTTCTGTACAGAAACTGCTGAAACAACACCCAAAATTCCCAACTAGGTTTGTGGCCGCGCTGATGTCTGGGGAGATGGGGTCGTCCCCGAAGTGTCGGCGCACCTGGAGGGCGCACTGAATATAAGCTACGACGGTGTGTACCATTCTCCTGTAGGTTCTGACGATGAAGAGAGGCCCTGGTATGGCTCCCCGGCGATCCTCGAGCAATGGGTGCACCATCTCCTCAGTTAATGCCACAGAAGCTTTACCAATTCCAGAAGTTTGTCAACAAAATGGTGTACTGTCATGCCCCTTTTCGCTGGTATAAATAGCACGGCATAGCAACATACAGTAATCATGTACAGAAGATGCAGCTGTACTCTCTTCTCGTACTGTTCCAGAGTCGTCTAGATGTCTCAGGTGCCGGTTCTCAGCAAGAGTGTAACCTTGCTAATCTATCTATGTGAACTCCTGGTTCTCGAAAAAAGAAAAAGATGCAAACTGTGTTTGTACACAGCTTAGACTGGTGTTTTCCTTTCCGTTTTGCCAAATTGTTACAATGTGCAACGTTGCTCAATGTTCAGGACAATTCAGTATGTATGAAATTGCATACACAATGTGAGCTACAAACATCTTTTCAAAGAGATTTACCGTCATGTGGAAGCCTTAAGGAAAAGGTTGGCTAGCCTATTGCTACAGCCAATACATAATAATAGGCAAGCACAAACAATGTATAATATGCATACAAGTAACCATCCACTGCAACCAAGAGAGAAGCATGATATACATGACAAGGGCAAAGTGGAATTAACAGACTAAAAACACCGAACCACATCAACGTGCATGTGCATGTGGGTACCCTCTCAGGATGGCAGGAGCTACGAACCACAAAACACAGGGAATCCTTCTTACATGCATCACCGAGCCCCCAACCCTTAAATGGCGAACAAAGTCTGAAGTCTTAACTCCGCCGCATCAACTTAACTACCTAGTAGAACCTTGACTTGGGACATCGCAAAAGAAGCCTTCCATTCCAACGCTGGCCCTGGGCAGAAAGCACCAGCGTTGGCCCCCCACTCGACAGCCTTAGATAGTCTTCACGAAATGAGGGGACAACAGCTTGGTGACCTCCATCATATGAACCGTGTCCCTCCCAGGAAAGATGCTTTTGAGCTTCTCGTCGCAGATGATCTCCCTCTTGTTCAGTGGGTTCTGCAAATCATGTAGAGGGAGTTTGTATTACAGGATCATAGATGGCAAACTAGTAAAGCACTCAATTCAATTTTTACCTAATCAGTCCATAGATTGTGCAACATCAGTAATAATTGAGCTAGCTAGTAAAAGCACTCAAAATAGCATATCTAATATACAAATTACAACCTCATCTTTATGAATTCGCAAGTTGCCAGTGGAGACTGCAGAGTAGATTTCAAACGGAAACCATTAACTGTTTCTCATAAAGAAAACTATACATTATATAGGTTCAACGATGCAATTAAAAGGTGCAATCAACAGACCACACATTTATCAAACAACTATCAATTACACATAAATTCCTGCAGACAGATGGCAAGCTAGTAAAATGGTCAATTGCATTTGTTATCTAGTTAGCCAATATATTATGCAACATCAGTATAACAAGGCTAGAAGCAGTCAATAGAACATATCTAATACTCCCTCCGTCCCAAAATAAGTGACTCAACTTTGTACTAGTTGAGTCACTTATTTTGGGACAGAGGGAGTACAAATTACAACGTTATGGTTTATAAATTTGCAAGTGCAGAGTGGACTTCAATTGAAACTACTATTAACTAATTTTGATACAGCAAACTAGATCATATAGATTTAATCATGTGAATTAAAAATGTGCAATCAACAACACAGACATTTTATCAAAGTATCAAACAACTCTCAATTATACATAAATTGCTCCAAACACACAGAAATTCTTGCCTCACCAGAGTTACACAGTGAACAGAAAGATTAGGGCCTAACACCAGTGTATAGCAAGCATTGTTGATGATGTTCTCGATAGACACCAAGCAACACATCTCCAGAAAGAACCGAGACTGAACATGAAAATTTGAACAGCAAGTGGCCTGCTCATTAGTACTAGAGGTACACGACAACCTCAGCACATAATTAAAATGCTAGTAGGTCACTCTACCCAGTGAGACTAATACACTATCTATCTAAGACAGGGAAATGAGGAATGAACTACAGGGGTTTCCCCCTTCTACAATAATCTTGCAACACAAACAAATGGAAGGTGCTGTATCTTAAGCAGAACCCACAAATTATCAGGGTTCAACAGAACTCATATTTAGACTCGCTTGGATGAAACTTTTGTCAAACTTAATGTGCCAATTACTGTTATATCCAAAAACAACAATAGAGCAGTAAATCCCTGATGAACAGCTCAAAGAAACTACACCCAAAGCCACCATTGGGGATCCCCACCCCAATAGCAACAACGACCCAGGCAATACAATCGCTACTGGCTGGTAAGTCGAAACAATCTATAACCAAATCGACCAAAATGATGTTCACTTCTTTAAAATCCCCACCCGACTGAACACACCGCAGTACAGGTGAGGCCGCACAAATAGGATCAACGAACAGCTCTCTGTCCACGGGTACTACCTGGAGGTCGTTGGCCTTGATGTAGTCCCAGACGATCTTGAGGACGCCGGAGCGGGAGATGTGAGCGGCGCCGCCGAACTTGCGCAGGGCGTCCGAGACCGGCACCGGCCTCATGATCCCGCGGAGATTGTTCGGATCCACCGGCTTCTTGGCCGCCTTGGGTTTCGCGGCCGCCGACGCGGTCTTCTTGCCCCCCTTTGCCGCCGCCGCCGCCGCCGAGGACATGAGGGCCCGGCACCCGCGGAACACCGTAGCCGCCGCCGTCGACATCGCCGTGGGGTGGGTCTCTCCGCGCTCTCTTCGGCGGTGGTGTACGGCGAGGGAGTGGGGAGCGGGGAGTGAGGAGGGCGGAGGGTTTTGCGAGGTTTAGGGTTTGGGAGAAGGCCTGGAGCCCATTTTGTATTTGGAGCCTTGGACTTGGCCGTGGGGAAGGAGGAGACCTGTCCCTTTTGCGTTGCGGTCCTTATGACCTTTCATAATTACAGATGGGTCTGCGTTTCTCGCTTTGCCTAGTGTCTTCGTGCGTTCTGTTCCCTCCGCTGCCGCTAATTCAGCGAGTTGAGACTATTTAGCACAATATGTATTGGTCAGTTCTCTGCATGTAATGGAATTAATTATCAAATAAATATCAAGTTCTCTCGTTTTTCCTTCACTTTGGTTACGCTGTACTATCTTCGTTCGGGTTTATTAGGTCCCCTAGTATTTTGAGTCAAACTTTGACCATTCATATAACTAATAAAATATAGAATGCATGCTACAAAAAATACACTGTTGGATTTGTATTTGAAAGAGCTTTCCGAAGGTATAATTTTTGTGACATATAGTTTACATTTTATTAGTTAAATTTGTTGATCAAACTTTAGCCCAAAATGAGAGGGGCCTAATAAACTCGGACGGAGATAGTATAACCTAAGATGACTAATTCACCGGTACGGAGGGAGTAGTACTACTAGTATGTCTTTGGTTGCTCGCACTCTGTTTTTTCTCCTTTGCATATTTGTTCCAGTTCAGTTTGGTTGAGCAAATACAGGGTAAAAACCAAGAGGGGCGTTTTGGCACCCAGGAGCATATGCTTCTGGTTTTCAAAATGTGCTCTAAACATATTTTGAAATGTCACAAAATTTTGACAAAATGTTTTGCGCGTATATCTTGACATTCTACGTACTCACAAAGTCGTTTGCCGAAAAACCGACAATTTATGTGTCGCGTGTAAAAAAGACAAAATTCAGTGTTAAAAAGGGCTTTTCAGAGACATTCTTTGTCTTTTTTACACAAGCCATAGAAAAAATGTCGTTTTTCACAAAACTTAGGGTGCGCACATAGAATATCAAGATGGACGCGTCAAATTTTTGTTCAGAATTTTTTGTCATTTTAAAATATTTTTCCGATGGCAGGAGCATGTGCTCCCATGTGCCAAAGTGAATTTCGAGTAAAACCATCATGTACACATTGTTTGATTGCCTGCATATTTGCTTCCTTGCATGATAGCATCGACTCTACGCATTGTGTTTGATTACGTGCATTGCTTGAGCTCATACTACTACACGGTGTTTGGTTTCATATAGGTAGCGAGGTCTGTTTACCTTTGTATCCTACGTGCTGAGCTTACCAACTGCACCTTACATACGATCACACTGATCACATCAATAAAAAGCACTATAATCACGATGAACTGGACGATGATGATGAAGTTCTTCATCCCACACAGCCTACTGTCTTGTCTTATACCCCCTTGAATGCAACAACCCTGGAAACTTGTTCATCGTTGATGTTCTGTTCTTCGAGCAGGTATCAGTGGTAGTCATCCTCTGCCTGTTATCTACTTTTTAACCCTTCAAGATAGGAGTTGCCTGGGTAACCCTTGACTTGATCATTGCATGTTGCACATAAACCCTATACTTCCGGAACCCTACATTTATAGAAAACATACCACTTTAACTATAGATTGACAAGAGAGAAACAATTCACAAGCAGCAAAGCAAATAAACACAGGATGTGAAAGAGAAACAATATAAGCATGCATGATCACATAAGGCATCACAAGTTCGCCCTAACTACTATGGTGTCATCCTACCATCGCATTCAAAAGATGGTGTTATCCTACCACCGCAAGTTGGTCATCAGCGTGAGGGGTTAGTATATACCACCTCATCAAAATATACATGCCAATATCAAGAGTTTTTCAAGTCCTACCTACCACAAAATGTACATCGTCATCGTCATCGTCGTCGATCATCATGCACGTCGTCGCCGCCGCCACCAGAAACAACACTAGTAGTTGTGCTTGCCCGGCCAGTGTAACACCCCCAGTGTCATGCTACAGTAACCCTCTGTGTTTAAGCTAATCATTTTTCCAAACAGTGCTTAATCACCTTTGTTCAATATCTCATTTGAAATTCCATCTGTATTCTAATTCAAATTATAAGCGAATTAAAGAAATTCTCAAACATGGGAACTAAAATGCTCTAAGTGTTGCAAATATTCCATATCTAATTATGGTGGTGAACCAACATTTTTGTCAAGTGTTTAAATGCACTAAACTATTTAAATCAGTGGCTAAAACAATAGATTAAATGCCCTTTTAAATTATAAAAGTTGTAAACTATTTCAAAAGCCTCACAATCTTTTGTGGCAGTGCCAACTATTGCAATGTAATTATGTGGCCAAGTCCCACATTTTACAGAATCCTTTTGGCAGCTCAAATATTGCAAAGCATTTTGTGTAAAAAAGAATAGAGCAAAAGAAATAAAAAGAAAGGGAAAAGGCCCCCTGCCCCTGGGCCTAAGGCCACAGGGACAGGCCCAGCTGGCCCAGCCCACCTGCCTCCCGCGTCGTCTCCCTCCTCTCTCCTCCACCTGTCAAGCCCGGCCGAGCCGGTTCACCGTCGCCACCGCACCCACTCGCCGTCCCGCGTTGCTACAGTTGCCGCGGAGACGATAAGAACGCCAGCGCCGACGCCCTAGACAGCCCCCAGATATTCCCCCTCCTCTCGCGCTGATGTCTCCTCGCCCGCCATGGTCGCCACGACCATCGTCGTCGCCTTGCCGCCCGCGTAGCCACAAGGCTCCCCGCGCCTTGCCAGCTCGTCCACGAGCTCCGCTGCGACCTCCCCGACCCCGAGCTCGAGCTCTACGCCACCGCAGCCTCGGGATCGAGCCCGTCTTCATCCACGGCCGCCGGTGCTTCTCCGACGAATGATGCCGCCCTGCTGCTCCTAAGCCACCGCCGGGCCTCCATGTGCCTTCCCGGTGAGCTCCACCTCTTTTCCCCTCCGTCCCCCCCTCGATCTGCTGCTAGCCCCGCCATGGCCAAAGCTCACCACCGCCCGCCCGTCGCCGTCGTGGCTAGGGCCATTTTCACGGATGCCCGAGCCTCGCAGCGACCTCCTAGCGCTCCTAGGACTCGAATGCGCGCATGCACGTGCCTCCTCTTGCCCCGCAGCGTCACCCCCTACCTTGCCGGATTCCGACTGCCGCCCTCACCGCTCGCCGCCGTCGCTACGGGCCTCCTCCGGCCTCACCGCCACCACAGGAGGGCGCAGCTCGCTCCGCTCGTTCGGGCTAGCCGAACCACGCCCTGAGCCCCACCTCGTCGACCACCCGAACGCCGCCGCCGTCCGTGCTCGTCGTCACCGACGATTCCGGTCGAGTTCGGCCATGCCACCACCACCATTCGACGCGCGCGCGGAGTGCCCGTTCGGAAGCACCTGACCGCGCGCAAAACGAGCCCCCGTATGTGTTTTCCGATGCTCGCCGGTGCGCTCCGCCGCGGTAGAGGCTCGCCGGAGCTGTTCCGGCGCCGCCCGCCGACGTAGCGCCCACGTGGCACTTCTTGGGTCACTGGTAGCTGGGTCTCGCGGGCCCAGTTGACCAGTTGACCAGGTCAACCCTGCTGACTGGTCACGCCCAGTCACAGGCAGATGGGCCCCACCCGTTAATTAACTTTTTTATAATTAAAACTTAATTGTTAATTAGATTAGTCACTGACAGTGGGGCCCTACTTA
The DNA here is from genome assembly GCA_011799875.1 of Thinopyrum elongatum. Taxonomy (NCBI): domain Eukaryota; kingdom Viridiplantae; phylum Streptophyta; class Magnoliopsida; order Poales; family Poaceae; genus Thinopyrum; species Thinopyrum elongatum. The sequence goes on from CM022302.1 coordinate 106,190,562, forward strand.
CTAATTAACCTTGGTTTAATTTAACTAAGCCCTGATTAGTTCTGTACCACTGACAGGTGGGACCCAGCTGTCAGGTTTGACCTGGAACAGCTGGTGTTGACCACTGACATCATGCTGACGCTATAATTCGATTTTTGAATTAATTTAATTAATATTAATTCCTAAAAATGTTTAGATCTTTAGAAAATCATATAAAATAATCCGTAACTCGGATGAAAATAATTTATATATGAAAATTGCTCCGAAAAATCCAACGAATCCGTTTATGCAATCCATTCGCCTGCCACACGTCCCTAGCATAGCGAACATGGAACCGTCCCCCTCTGTTTCATCTGCCCAAAAATACCTAACACCGGGGATACTTTCCCGGATGTTTTTCCCCCTTCGCCGATATCACCTAGTACTGTGTTAGGTCACCCCTAGCTTAGCGTATTGCCATGTTATGCTTTGTGATGCTTTGTTTGCTTTATATTTATTGTTTCTTCCCCCTCTTCTCTCCGGTAGACCCCGAGACCGCTGCCGATGCCACTATGATCGACTACGTCGATGACGACACTTCTTCCTTTTCAGCAGAGCTTCCAGGCAAGCAAACCCCCCTTGATCATTCCGATATCGCTCATTTCTTTCCCTCTTATGCTTGCGTTAGAACTGCTACTGCTTTTGTATGACCCTATTCTGATGCATAGCCTGTTTTTGTTACCTGCTTTCATACCTTACCTGTTTATCCTAAACTGCTTAGTATAGGTTGGTTAGTCATCCACCAGAGACCCCTCACCTTGTCCCAGTTGCCCCCGCTTGATGACCGATGACTCGATCAACGTGATCGACGTCCAGACCCCGACACCGCACATCAACCCCCTTAGTTGTACGACTCTGCAGAGTTACTATCGAGTGCCGAGGGTGATACCTCGTCAGCACTTCTGATGTTAACCCTGTAGTGTAGCTACTCGGTGATAACCCACAAGTATAGGGGATCGGAACAGTTATCGAGGGTAGAGTATTCAACCCAAATTTATAGATTCGACACAAGGGGAGCCAAAGAATATTTGCAAGTATTAGCAGCTGAGTTGTCAATTCAACCACACCTGGAAATTAATTATCTGCAGCAATATGATCAGTAGCAAAGTAATATGATAGTTTTGATAGTAGTAGTAATAGTAACGGTAACGATAATAGTGATAGCAATAATTTTGTAGCAAGTGTAACAGTAACAGCAGCTGTCGGCGTTCTAGGAACCGGGGTACCCAGACTTGCCTGCCTGCGGCCCACAGCGTGGCTTCATCAGCGGCCTGGTACGGCCCTTCTCCAGCATCAACAACACAAGACCCTCGCGAGGGGCCAAGCCTCGCGAGGCGGACGACGCCAAGACCTCCGGAGGGAGCGGCTTCCCCAGGCCGGCTCTTGAGGAGCGGAGATTTCCATGCAAGCCCCACCTCATGAGGTTCAGATGGCGCAAGCCATGACGACCAAGGCCAGGTGGGCGCCAGCAGGCGCAGTACATCAGGTTTCCTCTTCGGTGCTAAAGGAAGCAAGCGCAGGCGCAGAGTCCCAAGGAATCAGCCAAATGTTTCCATTCCCGTGCTATAAGACCAGGACGACAGGACGGAGGTCATTGCCGAGCCCACCACGATGTCACGACCAGAAGCTTTGCAGGCGAAGACCACCTTTTGTCAGGATAAGATGTACTACTTGTCTCCCTTCAAACTTAGCCGTTGTGGGATCCCTTCCCGCCTTCATTTTGGGGGAAGAGGACCAAGGCCACTATAAATATAGCTAGGCCACCACCATAGAAGGGGACGAGCCCAGATCATCCTCACCAGCTCACACCAGCACAAGAACACTCCTCCTGAGGTTGTTCTCCCTCTGTACTAGTTCATCCTCAGCCCACCTCGAGGCCAATCCACCACAAAGAAGGAGTAGGGATTTACACCGCAAGGTGGCCCGAACCTGGGTAAACTGCTGAGTCCCTTTCCTTTCCTGTTCATCGAGCTAGGCGGTGAGATCGATGAGTCGGCAGGCTGGGGAGATTGAGTTCTTCACACGCACCCTAGAGTTCGAACCTTTCTTGGGTCTGCGGAGTCATGAATCCGACATTTGGCGCGCCTGGTAGGGGGGCATCGGAGCCTCTCTTCCGCCGACCGATTCGCCGCCGTTCCACCATTCCCATGGCCGACGCTCGTCGAGTTCGCGCTGAGCGCCGGGCTGCTCTCGCCGCCCGTGTCGCCCAGACTGCACCTGCAGGCAACGGCGCCCCCCGCCGTTCCCCGTCGCCTGCGGCAAACGTTGCCACCGGCCCCGTGGCCCACGAGCAGCAGGCTTCGTCGCTGCATCCGTCTGTACGGCGCGACGGGCGCACCGCCACCCCGTCGCTGACTCCGGCGGCTGCTTCGTCCTCCCATGCCCGTCGCGGCCCGGCGAACGCGCAGGCCGCGTTGCTCATGGCGCGCGAGCTTCTGCGCTATCGCCCGACCGACGACCTCTACGAAGACTGGCTAGACCGCATCGCCGAGCTCGTCAGCGCCGCCGGAGAGACCCCTGCTCCGTCTCGCTCGCTGCCTCCCCAGCCACCTCTTGCGGGCGACGTGGCCCACGGTGCGCCTCCTCCACCTCCCAGGCAAGAAGTCGCCCTCGAGCCAAGGTGTGAGGCTCCTCAGCGTGACCCGCCGCGCAGGGCGCCGGCGCGCGACGAAGAAAGCTGCCAAGTGGTGCAGCGTCCCCAAGGAGAGGCGCGCGCGCTCCCAGCGCCGCCACGTCAAGACCGCGTGCTACCTGAGGCGGCGGTGCGCGAGCGCCAAGTCCAGGCTCCCCCTCTGCGGCGGGCTCCCGTGGGCGCGGCGGGCTGCCGTGCGTTCACCCCGGAGCTGCGTGGCGTCGTATGGCCAGGGAAGTTCAAGCCAGACCTGCCTCCACGCTACGACGGCACCCCCGACCCTGCAGAGTTCCTCCAGCTCTACGAGCTGAGCATCGAGGTGGCCAACGGCGACGAGAAGGTTATGGCAAACTGGTTTCCCATGGCCCTCAAGGACGGCGTGCGCTCATGGCTCCTGAACCTCCCCGTTGGATCGATCTCCTCATGGGATGAGATGCGGGAGCGCTTCATCGCCAACTTCCAGGGCACTCGAGACCGCGCTCTGGCTGTGGGCGACCTGCGGCGCGTCACGCAACAGCCTGGGAAGACCTTGCACAAGTACATCCAACGCTTCACCAATGTTCGCCTCAAGATTCCCAAGGTGACGGACGAGGCCATCATTTCCGCGTTCACTGATGGCGTCCGGGATGTCAAGATGAAGGAAGAGCTCGCCATGCACGAGGACCTATGCTCAGCTCTGGAAATGTTTAACATGGCAGCCAGATGCGCGAGGGCCGAGGAAGGTCGCCTCACCCTCCTTGAGCTCCCAGAAACCGACCTAGAAGATAAGAAGGCCAAGGCCAAGGACGTGAAGCGCAAGGGGCCAGCTGTGCTCGTGGCTGAACCTGAGATGAAGCGCGGCTGCGACTACCCGGAGTCCTCCAAGGGCAGCCGTCCGTTCTGTGTCTTCCACAACATGCACAGCCACAACACCAACGACTGCCAAGAGCTCAGGGCCATCCGGGACGGGCGCCTTGGCCGCCGCCCTAAGCGCAACGACCGCGGCTACGGCCGTGGAGGAGGCCGAGGTGGCGGACGCTGGGACAACCGTGACCCCCGCCAGGACTGGCGCGACAATCCTCGTGAGGATCGCTGGCAGGGCCAACCTCGCGAGGGCCCCTGGAGGGATCAGCCTCGTGAGGACCGTCCTAAGGGCAACGCTGGCCTTCCTCCGCTGCCGCTGCCACCAAGGAGGAATGATGACCACCACCAAGATGATGGGGCTGGGGGCTTCCAAGAGCCTCGTGCCGTGGCTTGCATCCTGGGCGGCGCTCAGGCTCCCGCCTCTCACCGCATCTTCAAGCAGTTCGCTCGTGAGGTGAACGCGGCCCTTCCCAAGCTCGAGGCGACGCGTCCGCTCAGGTGGTCCAAGTATGCCATCACCTTCGACTCTACTGACCATCTCAAGTGCGCGGCCGCTGCCGGCGCGCTCCCAATGCTCTGCTCGCCTACCATCAGCAACGTCCTCGTCACCAAGACACTCATCGATGGCGGTGCGGGACTCAATGTCCTCTCCGTCGAGACGTTCGACAGACTCCAGGTGCCTTACGACCAGCTTCAACCTACCAAGCCCTTCTCAGGAGTAACCGACGGTTCCACCACCCCGATAGGGCGGATCCGCCTCCCTGTCACCTTCGGCAAGCACGACAACTACCGCACTGAGCTCATCGACTTTGACGTCGCCCACATCCGCCTCCCGTACAACGCCATCCTCGGGTATCCAGCCCTGGCCAAGTTCATGTCCGCCACTCACCACGGCTACAATGTCCTCAAGATGCCAGGGAGCGGCGGCATCATCACGGTTGCCTGCGATGAGAAGGATGCAGTGTGCTCCCTCGAGCGCGCCTACCAGGCTGCAGCGGTCGAGAACCCAGACGATGAGGGCGCTACCTACCCTCCCGAGGCCGTTCCCAAGAAGAAGAAGCAGCTGCTCCGCCCGGGACCCCAGGAGGATGGGGCGCCCAACGACCGTGCCTCAGGACCTGCGCCCACTGACAGGGCGCCTTCCCCTCTCACATAGGAAGGCGCGCCCGGAGCCCCTCTCAGGCTGGGCTCGGGGGCTCTCCTCTGGAGGGCCTCAGACCTGGCCAGCGTCATGAGGGAGGTGTTCGGGCACCATGTGGAGGCGTGCTTTAACGCGCGCTTCTGCGAGAAGAGCGCAGGGCATGAGGCGCCAGGCGCTCGGGAGTTCATCACCAAGGCGATCGGGGATCTTCAGGAGGCGAGGGCCATGCGAGGCGAGCGTCGCCCTGCACCACCAGGCGCAGCTCCCTCCCCTAACAAGGGCAGCGGGCTGCGCGTCTGCATCAACATCCCAGGGCTCAACCGGGCCGCGTCTCAGGAGCTCTACTGGCCGTCCCACGTGGGCCGATGCGAGGGCCCCCCTCACAGCTACGTTCGCATGCCTTTCGGTTTGCTGAACCAGGCTGCCACGCACGAGCGCCACATGCGGAGCGTCCTGGCGGCTCACGAGGCCAGGCACCAGGCGATCCCGTCGAAGGAGGCGCCGGACCCTCGCGAGCCCCACGGGCCCCCGGGGCCTCACGAGGCTCAGTGATACGTCTCCAACGTATCTATAATTTATGAAGTATTCATGCTGTTATATTATCATTCTTGGATGTTTTACAATCATTTTATAGCAACTTTATATCAGTTTTTTGGGACTAACCTATTGACCCAGTGCCCAGTGCCAGTTGCTGTTTTTGCTTGTTTTTTACATCGCAGGAAATCAATATCAAACGGAGTCCAAACACCGCGAAACTTTTTGTGGATTTTTTATGGACCAGAAGACATCCAGTGGGCCAGAGAAGCACCTGGGGGGGGTGCCTCAAGCGGGCACAACCCACCAGGGCGCGCCTGGGGGCCCAGGCACGCCCAGGTGAGTTGTGCCCACCTCGGTGGCCTCCCGCACCCCCTCTTTGCCCTATAAATCACCAAATATTCCAAAAACCCTAGGGGTAACCCTAGATCAGAAGTTCCGCCGCCGCAAGGCTCTATAGCCACGCAAAACCAATCTAGACCCCGTTCCGGCACTCCGCCGGAGGGGGAAATCATCACCGGTGGCCATCTTCATCATCCCGGCGGCCACCACGATGAGGAGGGAGTAGTCCACCCTCGGGGCTGAGGGTTTGAACCAGTAGCTATGTGTTTAATCTCTTTCTCTCTCGTGTTCTTGAGATGTCACGATCTTGATGTATCACGGGCTTTGTTAATATAGTTGGATCATATGGTGTTTCCCCCTCTCTATCTTGTTGTGATGAATTGAGTTTTCCCTTTGAGATTTCGTTTTATCGGATTGAATACTTTTATGGATTTGAGAGCACTTGATCTATGTCTTGGCACTCAACTTGCGAATTGCTGAGGTGACATTGGGGTAATCTATGCATAGGGGTTGATGCACATTTTCGTCCTTGTTTCTCCGGTAGAAATCTTGGGGCACTCTTTGAGGTTCTTTGTGTTGGATTGAGTATTATGAATCTGAAATTGTTTGATGCATATCGTATAATCAACTCACGGATACTCGCGGTGACATTGGAGTATCTAGGTGACATTAGAGTTGGTTGATGTGTATCATATGGTGTTATTTTAGTACGAACTCTTGGTTAGATCGATCGGAAAAATAGCTTGGTGTTATTTTAGTATGAATTCTAGGATAGATTGATCGGAAAGAATAGCTTTGAGGTGGTTTCGTACCCTACAAACAATTTCTTCTTATGTTCTCCGCTAGATAGGAACTTTGGAGTGATTCTTCATCGCACTTTGAGGGATGGTTATATGATCCAATTATATTAGCATTGTTGAGAGATTGCACTAGTGAAAGTACGGACCCTAGGCCTCATTTTCAAGCATTGCAATACCGTTTGTGCTCCGTTTTATCAATTGCTACCTTGCTGTTTTTATTGTTCCTACTACAAAAAGCAATATCTATTATCCATATTACACTTGTACCACCATCTCTTCGCCGAACTAGTGCACCTATACAAATTACCATTGTATTTGGTGTGTTGGGGACACAAGAGACTTTTTATTATTTGGTTGCAGGGTTGTTTGAGAGAGACTATCTTCCTCCTACGCCTCCCACGGATTGATAAACCTTAGGTCATCCACTTGAGGGAAAATTGCTACTATCCTACAAAACTCTGCGCTTGGAGGCCCAACACGTGTCTACAAGAATAAAGTTGCGTAGTAGACATCACTCAGGACCTGGACGGCTCGTGAGGAACGACTTCTGCGGCTCGCGTCTTCAGCTACTCCAACATTTCTTCAGCAATGGTGCCAGGTGACATTTTTCAGTTTGTTCAGTTGGGGGCGCCCCTCGGGCTGCATTATCCCCAAGCCGTGTGGGTCTGCCCCTATGGCATGTATCGTTCTTTGCATCTATCAGAGCTGGCCTTACCTCTTCATGAGTTGCTTTATGATTATCACCTGCCTGCCCGGTGTCTTGTCGCCCCTTCACGGCCTCCGCGCATTGTGAACCGGCCTGTTGCTCATCCCGCCACGGGGGCTGCTGGCACGGCGCCTGTGCTCGGGTCCATCCCTGCAGTGCTGATAAACCAAAGAGATCGAGCTCAGGCTCGCGGCCCTCCCCGCGCATGTCACCTCACCGGATCCTCAGTGCCTTCGTCTTCTTGCGAAAAGATCAACGGCTGGACGGCAAGCGCGGCTATGTGTACTAACTCGCAGGAACCTCCGGAACCAGACTACGAGCGGCTCCCGCATGCCACTCCTTTTTCACGCAATTCGCTTGCACGTTAAAGGGGGGTTCCCTGAGCATCGCGCCTCAGGGACTCCTACTGGCTCTCGAGCCCTCACCCCCTGGCCTTGACCACGGCATCGTGACCTGGCATACCAGCGGCGGCTGAGCCTCGCTCGAGGGCTGGGACCCAAGAACATAGAGCATCCGGATGAGAAAGAAAAAGGGGACCGGCGTGAGCCCTGCCTAGAACCGCCACCACCAGGACGCAGTCAGGCGTCGTGCGGAGGAATCGCTGCAGGCCTGCCAAGATAAGTCACCACATACATGTCGGCGTAAATCTCATGACCCAGTATTTTGATTTTCTCGATCTCGCTCGGGCAAGGTTGTTTTCCCTATCGGTCTTCAGGGGGCTGCTTGCACGCTAAAGGGGACCTCCTGAGCATCGCGCCTCGGGGGCTCTTACCGGACCTCGGGCCGTCCACCTCCTGGCCTTGACCACAGCATCGCGACCTGGCATACCAGAGACGGCTGGAGCCACCTGGGGACTGGGTCCTGTTAGCGTAGAGCGCTAAAGCTACCGCGAGAACGAAAGGGAGCACCATGCCAAAACGAGATACGCGATCACAGCATCGAACTAGGAACAATAACACTAAGGCAAAAGCATTACAGTTCTTACATGCCCCCACGGGGCTCGTCACGGTTTTGTGCAGGAAAAACAAAAGAAGGGACTTCGGCATGAGTTCGCAAGCCGGAAGGCCGGGCAGTCGTCGCCTGTCCTCCTCCATGACCCTGGCCCACGCGGCGCTGGGCGCTGTCTCCAAGCGCAGGGCCCTGCGCGCGGGCGTAGATAGGGATCGGGAAGCCCAGTGGAGCCCGCTCATGCCAAGGCCACGTCACCTCGGCCCCTTCGCCGGCGTCGCGGGAGCGGCCGAGCCTCTTCTTCGGCGGGAGTGGCCCGGGCTCCTCCCGAGGGGCTTTCCCCTTCTCCGACGTGGAAAACCTCCTTATTGGCGCCATGGACGCTTCGTCAAGACGGCGAGGCAAGAAGGAAGAAGAAGCAAGCAGCGGGAAGAAGGAGATGAGCAGGGGGCTCCGCCCCTCCTCCCATTTATAGCCAAAGGGAGGCCAACCGCCGGCCTCCACGATCTCCGGTAATGATGATCTTTTTGCATGCAGCAGGTTATTATCAAGTCGGACGGTTGCCGAGGCAGTGTGGGGAAGTGGAGACGCCCCGTCCCATCAAGCGCCATGTGTTGACCGGGTCCGCAGGCGGTTAGGGCCCGCGGCGCTTCGCCCTTGCCCTTTGGCTTCGCCTCGAAGCCAAGTCCGAGCACGCCTTGGGCCCGGGGGCTACTGTCGGCGTTCTGGGAACCGGGGTACCAAGACTTGCCTGCCTACGGCCCACAGCGTGGCTTCATCAGCGGCCTGGTACGACCCTTCTCCAGCATCAACAACACAAGACCCTCGCGAAGCGGACGCCGCCAAGACCTCCGGAGGGAGCGGCTTCCCCAGGCTGGCTCCTGAGGAGCGGAGATTTCCATGCAAGCCCCACCTCGTGAGGTTCAGATGACGCAAGCCATGATGACCAAGGCCAGGCGGGCACCAGCAGGCGCAATACAGCCGGTTTCCTCTTCGGTGCTAAAGGAAGCAAGCGCAGGCGCAGAGTCCCAAGGAATCAGCCAAAGGTTTCCATTCCCGTGCTACAAGACCAGGACGGCAGGACGGAGGTCATCGCCGAGCCCACCATGACATCATGACCAGAAGCTTTGCAGGCGAAGTCCACCTTTCATCAGGATAAGATGTACTACTTGTCTCCCTTCAAACTTGGCCGTTGTGGGATCCCTTCCCGCCTTCATTTTGGGGGAAGGGGACCAAGGCCACTATAAATATAGCTAGGCCACCACCATAGAAGGGGACGAGCCCAGATCATCCTCACCAGCTCACACCAGCACAAGAACACTCCTCCTGAGGTTGTTCTCCCTCTATACTAGTTCATCCTCAGCCCACCTCGAGGCCAATCCACCACAAAGCAGGAGTAGGGTTTTACACCGCATGGTGGCCTGAATCTGGGTAAACTCCTGAGTCCCTTTCCTTTCCTGTTCATCGAGCTAGGCGGTGAGATTGACGAGTCGGTAGGCTGGGGAGATTGAGTTCTTCGCACGCACCCCAGAGTTCGTACCTTTCTTGGGTCTGCGGAGCGCTGAATCTGACAGCAGCAGTAGTAACTTAGCGAGAACAATATATGGAAAATTTGTAGGCATTGTATCGGTGAATTCGTTGGATGATATTCATCATATAACAATCATAACCTAGGGCGATACAAAACTAGCTCCAGTTCATAAATATAATGTAGGCATGTATTCCGTAAATAGTCATACGTGCTTATGGAAAGAACTTGCATGACATCTTTTGTCCTACCCTCCCGTGGCAGCGGGGTCCATAAGGAAACTAAGGGATCTTAAGGCATCCTTTTAATAGAGAAACGAAACAAAGCATTAGCACATAGTGAATACATGAACTCCTCAAACTACGGTTATCACCGGAAAGTATCCCGAATACTGTCACTCCGGGGTTTACGGATCATAACACATAATAGGTGACTATAACTTGCAAGATCGGATCAAGAACATAGATATAATGGTGATAACATAAACGGTTCAGATTTGAAATCATGGCACCCGGGCCCAAAATAACAAGCATTAAGCATGGCAAAGTCATAGCAACATCAATTTCAGGACATAATGGATACTAGGGATCAAGCCCTAACAAAACTAACTCGATTACATGATGAATCTCATCCAACTCCCTCACCGACTAGCGAGCCTACGAAGGAATTACTCACTCCCGGTGGGGAGCATCATGAAATTGGCGATGGAGAAGGGTTGGTGATGACGAAGATCGAAGATTCCCCTCTCCGGAGCCCCAAACGGGCTCCAGATCTGGCCTCCCGATGAAGAACAGGAGGTGGCGGTGGCTCCATCTCATGAAACGCGATAATTCTTTCTCCTTGATTTTTTTCTCCGAAAATGTGGCCTTATTGCGTCGGAGATAGGGTTTGCGGGGCCACCATGTGGGGACAACCCACCTGGGCGTGCTAGGAGGGGGGCGCCCTGGTGGGTTGTGCTCACCCAGGGGCCCCCCTCCGGTGGTTCTTGGCTCCAGTATTTTTCTTTTATTCCATAAAAAATCTCCAAAAAGTTTCGTTCCATTCCAAGAACTTTTATTTCTGCACAAAAACAACACCATGATAGTGTAGGAGATATGCCCTAGAGGCAATAATAAAAGTTATTGATTATCTCCTGATGTCTACTACACAACTTGTTCTTGTAGACTCGTGTTGGGCCTCCAAGCGCAGAGTTTTGTAGGACAGTAGCAAATTTCCCTCAAGTGGATGACCTAAGGTTTATCAATCCGTGGAAGGTGTAGGATGAAGATGGTCTCTCTCAAACAACCCTGCAACCAAATAATAAAAAGTCTCTTGTGTCCCCAACACACCCAATACAATGGTAAATTGTATAGGTGCACTAGTTCGGCGAAGAGATGGTGATAAAAGTGTAATATGGATGGTAGAAATATATTTTTATAATCTGAATAAATAAAAACAGCAAGGTAGCAAGTGACAAAAGTGAGCACAAACGATATTGCAATGCTTAAAAACAAGGCCTAGGGTCCGTACTTTCGCTAGTGCAATCTCTCAGCAATGCTAATATAATTGGATCATATAACCATCCCTCAAAGTGCGATGAAGAATCACTCCAAAGTTCCTATCTAGCGGAGAACATAAGAAGAAATTGTTTGTAGGGTACAAAACCACCTCAAAGCTATTCCTTCCGATCAATCTATCCTAGAGTTCGTACTAAAATAACACCAAGCTATTCTTTCCGATCGATCTAACCAAGAGTTCGTACTAAAATAACAAAATATGATAGACATCAACCAACTCTAATGTCACCTAGATACTCCAATGTCACCACGAGTATCCGTGAGTTGATTATGCGATATGCATCAAACAATTTCAGATTCATAATACTCGATCCAACACAAAGAACCTCAAAGAGTGCCCAAAGATTTCTACCGGAGAAACAAAGACAAGAACGTACATCAACCCCTATGCATAGATTACCCTAATGTCACCTCGGGAATCCGCGAGTTGAGTGCCAAGACATAGATCAAGTGCTCTCAAATCCATAAAAGTATTCAATCCGATAAAACCAAATCTCAAAGGAAAAACTCAATTCATCACAACAAGATAGAGAGGGAAAAACACCATATGATCCGACTATATTAACAAAGCCCACGATACATCAAGATTGTGCATCTAAAGAACACAAGAGAGAGAGAGATTAAACACATAGCTACTGGTACAAACCCTTAGCCCCGAGGGTGGACTACTCCCTCCTCATCATGGTGGCCGCCGGGATGATGAAGATGGCCACCGGTGATGATCTCCCCCTCCGGCAGGGTGTCAGAACGGGGTCTAGATTGGATCTCATGGATACAGAGGCCTTGCGGCGGCGGAACTTCTGATCTAGGGTTACCCCCAGGGTTTTTGGAATATTTGATGATTTATAGGGCAAAGAGGCAGTGCGGGAGGCCACTGAGGTGGGCACAACCCACTGCCCCCCTCGGGGCACCCCCCAGGTGCTGCTCTGGCCCATTGGATGTCTTCTGGTCCATAAAAAATCCACAAAAAGTTTCGCGGTGTTTGGACTCCGTTTGATATTGATTTCCTGCGATGTAAAAAACAAGCAAAAACAGCAACTAGCATTGGGCACTGGGTCAATAGGTTAGTCCCAAAAAATGATATAAAGTTGCTATGAAATGATTGTAAAACATCCAAGAATGATAATATAACAGCATGAATACTTCATAAATTATAGATACGTTGGAGACGTATCAGCATCCCCAAGCTTAATTCCTACTCGTCCTCGAGTAGGTAAATGATAAAAGAAATAATTTATGAAGTGTGAATGCTAGCAAAGTGCATAAGTTTGATCAATGATAATTTCAATCACTTTTCCTAGCATCATAACAGCAATTCTTTCTTATAGAACTTCTCATGTTAAAGTAGCAACCAATTCACATGTTAAGGTTCAAACAATGAATTCTCTTGAAACTCAACAACCTATGTTCTCAGTCACCAAACAATTGCAATTCAACTTATTCAACAGAGTCTAAGTAAGAGCTCCACATACTCAACCATCATATAGTCTTCTATGATTGCTAACACTCACCGCATACACATGAGCAAAATGTTTCAACCGGACACATAGAAAGATAGGGGCTTATAATTTTGCCTCCCAACGTATTCACCTCAAGGGTGATGTCAACAATAATAACTCATGCCACCCATATCCTACTGGACATATATGCCTAGATCTTTTCTCACCACATGATGCTTGCCAAAGGAGAAAAATAAAAAGGAATAGAGAGAAAAACTTTGACTCTTGCATAAAAGTAAATACATAAAAGTAAAAGATAGGCCCTTCGCAGAGGGAAGCAGAGGTTGCCATGCGCTTATTTGTTTGTATGCTCAACCCCTTAGTGCAAAAGAATGTCACGTTATATTGCCCCTTGTGATGGCAACCTTTATTATGCAGTCTATCGCTTTTATTTCTTTACCATCACAAGTTCGTACAATGCTCAATTTTCTCTTACACTTAATGATCTTACACTTTTAGAAGCATTTTTATTGCCTTATTGCACCGATGACAACTTACTTGAAGGATCTTACTCAATCCATAGGTAGGTATGGTGGACTCTTGAAAATAAGATTTGGGTTTAAGGGTTTTTGGATGCACAAGTAGTATCTCTACTTAGTGAGGAATTTTTGGCTAGCAAAGATGGGGGGCAAGCACCACATGTTGAAGGATCTATGCCAATATAACTTCTATGTGAATATGAACAAACATAAATCATTACGTTGTCTTCCTTGTCCAACGTCAACAATTTTGGCATATAATATTTTGATGGGGGCTCACAATCACAAAAGATTTCCAAGATAGTGTATTTGCATATGAAAGTTCTCTTCCTTCTACTAATCATTCATGAATTGCTTGTATGACCAATATTGTGATTGTCAAGCCTCAAAAGATTTCACTTTCTAAACCCAATGTGAAGCTACCACTAGGCATGATATGAACATATAATTTCAAATTCATGATATTCAATTCATTCAACAATTTACTCATAGGATATAAGTGAAGCACAAGAGTAAATGACAAGCTACTCCAAAAAGATATAAGTGAAGATCAAGCGAGTAGTTAAGTAAAGGGGTAGCTAATTGAGGACTCTCTCTTATTTAATTTTTTTTCAGATCTAAGTATTTTATTAAAACAGCAAACAAAACAAAATAAAATGACAATCCAAGAATAGCACAACTCAAGTGAAGAAGCAAAAACTTAGGCTCAACCGATACTAACCGATAATTGTTGATGAAGAAAGGTGGGATGCCTACCGGGGCATCCCCAAGCTTAGATGCTTAAGACTTCTTGAAATATTATCTTGGGGTGCCTTGGGCATCCCCAAGCTTGAGCTTTTGTGTCTCCTTAATTCCTTTTATATCACGGTTTCCCTAAATCTTAAAAACTTCATCCACACAAAACTCAACAAGAACTCGTGAGATAAGTTAGTATAAACCAATGCAAAAACCTTACCATTCTCTACTGTTGAAAATCACTAGAATTATTATTCAACATTGAATAATAAATTCCTCTGCACATTTAATACTCCTATCCTCAAATAGAATCATTAAACAAGCAAACATATGCAAACATAACAGCAATCTGCCAAAACAGTATAGTCTGTAAAGAATGCAAGAGTATCAATACTTATTAAACTAAAAAAATTCTGAAAATTCAAAACACTGTAGAAAATTTATCATAGATTATTCTTCAAAAAATTTCAACATTTTATCACATTCTGACTTTTCTCAGGAATTTTTGCAACATCGACAAACTTTCTGTTTTGAAACAGCAACATATAGACTTGCAAAATAAGCATGGTGATGGCTATCCTTGCCACTTTTATTGAAATAAAAGATGCAAAACATTATTATAACTAACATCAAGAAAATTCTAATAAAATAAAATGACTCTCCAAGCAAAACTCATGTCATGTGACCAATGAAAATATAGCTCCAAGTGAGGTTACCGATAATGTTGAAGACGAAAGAGGGGATGCCTTCCGGGGCATCCCCAAGCTTAGTTGCTTGGATCTTCCTTGAAAATTACCTTGGGGTGCCTTGGGAATCCCCAAGCTTAGGGTCTTGTCACTCCTTATTCTCCTCATATCGACATCTCACCCAAAACTCGAAAACTTCAATCACACAAAACTTAACGGAACTTCGTGAGATAGGTTAGTATGATAAAGAGCAAACCATTTCACTTTGGTACTGTCAAAGACAAGATTCATAATTGTTTCCACATAATTACTACTGTATTATATCATTTCCACAATTTATATTGATCAATATAAGCCATAGAAACTAGAAAACAAGCAAACTATGCATTGAAAACAGAATCTGTCAAAAACAGAACAGTCTGCAGTAATATGTACTCCAACCATACTTCTGCTACTACAAAAATTCTGAAAAATATGAAAACGTAGAGAATTTGTATATCTATCACCTGTAAAAAATTCAGATCAAAAACACGTTCCAGTGAATTTTAAAAATTCCTGGACTGAGCGCAAAAGTTTCTGTTTTTGCACAGATTCAAGTCAACTATCATCCACACTATCCCAAAGGCTTTACTTGGCACTTTATTGAAACAAAAGCTATAAAACAAGATTACTACAGTAGCCTAACCATGTGAACACACAAAAAACAGTAGGTAAAAGTGTTGGGTTATCTCCCAACAAGCGCTTTTCTTTAATGCCTTTTAGCTAGGCATGATGATTTCAATGATGCTCGCATAAAAGATAAGAATTGAAACATAAAGAGAGCATCATGAATCATATAACTAGCACATTTAAGTCTAACCCACTTCCTATGCATAGGGATTTTGTGAGCAAACAATTGATGGGAACAAGAATCAACTAGCATAGGAAGGTAAAACAAGCAAAACTTCATGATTTTCAACACATAGAGAGGAAACTTGGTATTAGTGAGAAGCCTACAAGCATATGTTCCTCTCTCATAATAATTTTCAGTAGCATCATGAATGAATTCAATAATATAGCCATCACATAAAGCATTCTTTTCATGATCTACAAGCATGGAAATTTTATTACTCTCCACATAAGCAAATTTATTCTCATTCATAGTGGTGGGAGCAAACTCAACAAAATAACTATCATGTGATTGAAAATTAAAATCATGATGACAAGTTTCATGGTTATCATTATTCAATATAGCATACATGTCATCACCATAATCATCATAGATAGCAACTTTGTTATCATAGTCAATTGAAACCTCTTCCAAAATAGTGGATTCATCACTAAATAAAGTCATGACCTCTCCAAATCCACTTTCATAATTATCACAATAAGATTCAACACCCTCCAAAATAGTGGGATCATCATTACATAAAGTTGACACTCTTCCAAACCCACTTTCATCAATATAATCATCATAAATAGGAGGCATGCTACCATTATAACAAATTTGCACATCAAAACTTGGGGGATTAAAAATATCATCTTCATCAAACATAGCATCCCCAAGCTTGTAGCTTTGCATATCATTAGCATCATGGATATTCAAAGAATTCATACCAACAACATTGCAATCATGCTCATCATTCAAAGATTTTTTGTCAAACATTTTATAGAATTCTTCTTCTATCAATTGAGCACAATTTTCCTTTCCATCATTTTCACGAAAGACATTATAAAGATGAATAATATGATGCAACCTCAATTCCAATTTTTTTTGTAGTTTTCTTTTTATAAACCAAACTAGTGATAAAACAAGAAACTAAAAGATTCAATTGCAAGATCTAAAGATATACCTTCAAGCACTCACCTCCCCGGCAACGGCGCCAGAAAAGAGCTTCGTTGATGGGGTGAGAGTGCCGCTTACCTAACCTCCCCAGCAATGGCGCCAGAAAAGAGCTTGATGTCTACTACACAACTTGTTCTTGTAGACTCGTATTGGGCCTCCAAGCGCAGAGTTTTGTAGGACAGTAGCAAATTTCCCTCAAGTGGATGACCTAAGGTTTATCAATCCGTGGGAGTTGTAGGATGAAGATGGTCTCTCTCAAACAACCCTGCAACCAAATAATAAAAAGTCTCTTGTGTCCCCAACACACCCAATACAATGGCAAATTGTATAGGTGCACTAGTTTGGCGAAGAGATGGTGATAAAAGTGTAATATGGATGGTAGAAATATATTTTTATAATCTGAATAAATAAAAACAGCAAGGTAGAAAGTGATAAAAGTGAGCACAAACGGTATTGCAATGCTTGAAAACAAGGCCTAGGGTCCGTACTTTCGCTAGTGCAATCTCTCAACAATGCTAATATAATTGGATCATATAACCATCCCTCAAAGTGCGATGAAGAATCACTCCAAAGTTCCTATCTAGCGGAGAACATAAGAAGAATTTTTTTGTAGGGTACGAAACCACCTCAAAGCTATTCCTTCCGATCAATCTATCCTAGAGTTCGTACTAAAATAACACCAAGCTATTCTTTCCGATTGATCTAACCAAGAGTTCGTACTAAAATAACACCATATGATAGACATCAACCAACTCTAATGTCACCTAGATACTCCAATGTCACCACGAGTATCCGTGAGTTGATTATGCGATATGCATCAAACAATTTTAGATTCATAATACTCGATCCAACACAAAGAACCTCAAAGAGTGCCCAAAGATTTTTACCGGAGAAACAAAGACAAGAATGTACATCAACCCCTATGCATAGATTACCCTAATGTCACCTCGGGAATCCGCGAGTTGAGTGCCAAGACATAGATCAAGTGCTCTCAAATCCATAAAAGTATTCAATCCGATAAAACGAAATCTCAAAGGGAAAACTCAATTCATCACAACAAGATAGAGAGGGAAAAACACCATATGATCCGACTATATTAACAAAGCCCGCGATACATCAAGATTGTGCATCTCAAGAACACAAGAGAGAGAGAGAGATTAAACACATAGCTACTGGTACAAACCCTCAGCCCCGAGGGTGGACTACTCCCTCCTCATCATGGTGGCTGCCGGGATGATGAAGATGGCCACTGATGATGATCTCCCCCTCCGGCAGGGTGTCGGAACGGGGTCTAGATTGGATCTTGTGGATATAGAGGCCTTGCGGCGGCGAAACTTCTGATCTAGGGTTACCCCCAGGGTTTTTGGAATGTTTGATGATTTATAGGGCAAAGAGGCGGTGCGGGAGGCCACCGAGGTGGGCACAACCCACCGGGGCGTGCCTGGGGGCCCAGGCGCACCCTGGTGAGTTGTGCCCCCCTCGGGGCACCCCCCAGGTGCTGCTCTGGCCCATTGGATGTCTTCTGGTCCATAAAAAATCCACAAAAAGTTTCGCGGTGTTGGGACTCCGTTTGATATTGATTTCCTGTGATATAAAAAACAAGCAAAAACAACAACTAGCACTGGGCACTGGGTCAATAGGTTAGTCCCAAAAAAATAATATAAAGTTGCTATGAAATGATTGTAAAACATCCAAGAATGATAATATAACAGCATGAATACTTCATAAATTATAGATACGTTGGAGACGTATCAGCATAGCTACTGGTACAAACCCTCAGCCCTGAGGGTGGACTACTCCCTCCTCATCGTGGTGGCCGCCGGGATGATGAAGATGGCCACCGGTGATGATTTCCCCCTCCGGCGGAGTGCCGGAACGGGGTCTAGATTGGTTTTGCGTGGCTACAGAGCCTTGCGGCGGCGGAACTTCTGATCTAGGGTTACCCCCAGGGTTTTTGGAATATTTGGTGATTTATAGGGCAAAGAGGGGGTGCGGGAGGCCACCGAGGTGGGCACAACTCACCTGGGCGCGCCTGGGCCCCCAGGCGCGCCCTGGTGGGTTGTACTCGCTCGAGGCACCCCCCCAGGTGCTTCTCTGGCCCACTGGATGTCTTCTGGTCCATAAAAAATCCACAAAAAGTTTCGCGGTGTTTGGACTCCGTTTGATATTGATTTCCTGCGATGTAAAAAACAAGCAAAAACATCAACTGGCACTGGGCACTGGGTCAATAGGTTAGTCCCAAAAAAATGATATAAAGTTGCTATGAAATGATTGTAAAACATCCAAGAATGATAATATAACAGCATGAATACTTCATAAATTATAGATACATTGGAGACGTATCATCTCCCTGTTCATAATTAGGTTTATGTTCCATGCTATAACTTCTATGGTTCTCGAGTCTACAATAACCACGAGGCTCGGAGGAAGACTCATATGCACGTGTGGAATAATAAACGATAAAATGTATTCCTAGTCTAGCCTCTAAGACTAGCTCAAGTGTTGCATGATGGTCCTGTTTTCCTAATCATGGGCATGTCTATGCCAGCAGTTTTTAGGGCACAATGTTAGAAGAACATTTGTGTTGAATCAACCCAAATTGATGTTATGCTATGAGATTCATTCGCCACAAGTTAATGGTTAATAACACAGAGATGGTTAACGTTTGCATGATTCCTCAGACCATGAGAGTATCGAGTTTCTTCATGCTTGATTCATGAACTTTGGAGTTTGTTAAATGTCATCCGTAACTGGATGGCCATTACGGTGGCTTACGGGTTCATGGGAAAGTATGTCAAGTAACTTGATAGCTCAAGATTGGGATTTGCTCCTCCGATGATGGAGAGATATCTCTGGGCCCTCTCGGTGTTACAGTATCCATCATCGTCTGGTCAGACACTTTGTGATTTGATCACGGGGATGCCGGAACATGGTAACGAGAAAAGAGAACAATACCGGTAACGAGGTAACTGGCATAGTGGACAAGTTGTTGATCCATGGGGATGCCAACATGTCTCACCTCAGGTATTTGTAACATATCGCGAAGCAACAGGAATAGCATACGGCAACTGGAGGTTCACTCGAATATTCATTCGTGTGGGTATAGGGGTCAATATGGGTGTCCAGGGCTCCGATGTTGATCATTGATCGGAAGGGGTTCTGGGTCATGTCTATACTTCACCGAACCTATAGGGTCACATGATTAAGGGTCATCTATCTGCTGAATACTAGACAAGGAGTCTGAGAGAAAGTCATCGGAAAAGTTTCAGAGACAGCGGAAGAGTTTCGGAGAGACAACACCGGAATAGTTTCGGTAAAACTGAAAAGTTGTTTCAGGGGATACCATAAAGTCAAATTGCTTTCGGCACATGCCTGATAATTCTTGGAGGGTGCCAGAATCATTCTGGAAACTTCTGGGAATTTTCCGGGATGAAAACTGGAAATGTTCCGGAGCTGCCGGAACCGCTTGAGATGCTTTTCGCAGATGAAAATCACTAATCCGGAATTGTTCTGGAACATGTTGAAAATTATTTTAGTGAGTACTGGAAATGTTCTAAGCCCACATAAATATTTTCAGTTCGAATGGACGCTGAAAAATGTCATCGTGAATAGTGAAAGTGCTTTTTGGGATATTTTTTGGAGAGCCACCTTTTTGGACTTGGTCAAAGTTCTAGAAGGAAGTGGCTTACAAGGGAAGGAACCCCATTTGGGGGGCCCCCTAGGGGTGGCTGGCCATGGGTGGTGGAGCTCCTTGGAGCTCCACATGGCACTCCCTTTTCCTTGTATGCCCTTTGTGTGTGACATAAAGTGGGGGTACTTTGGTATTTTGAATGTCCATTCTACCCCTTGGCTTTCCTATAAATAGAGGAGGAGGGGGCAGCCCAAATGCTTCATCCTTGCTCTCATACACATGCCATACACTTGTCTGGCTTCTCTCTCCCTCCCAGCGAAATAGTTTCGTAGAGCCGAAAGGCTGCCTGGGTTTCGGTAGGAACTAGTTCTGGACGGCGAAGCCCTGCCGGATAGATGACACCGTATGTGTGCAACCCCGTAGAGAGGTCATAGTTTCGATCTTTGTGCCCGAGGGGATGTTTTGAGAGTGCCTCCCGAAGGGCTGTCCAAGTGACGATCCGAGTTCTGTGAGTCGTCCCAGAGGGCTGTCCGAGTGACCGTCCGAGTTTTGAAGGTCTGCCCGAAGGGCTGTCTTCGACACCGTCCGAGGGACTGTTCGACCGCCTCCCGGAGGGCTGTCTGAGGGGCAGACAAGGGTATACATCCTCGTGGTTGGGAGGTTGTAAATCCTAGCTGCGGGGATCTGCATCGCCGATTGTCATCGACTCTACTTCCGCCGCGCTACGAGTTGGTAACGAAAAGACCAAACCTTGTATGCAGTCTTCATAGTGGTCCTGTGCTGGTGCGTAGGTCGGAAATTTTTTGTTTTCTGCCGCGTTACCCTACAGTGGCATCAAGAGCCATGCTATGTGTAGATGTAGGTTGCGATCTAGAATACATAGAGATGTATGGGTGTTGCACAATATAATTAGATAGTAGATGAGTTCTATTACGGAAAATTATTTGTGCAGGTAGTAGATAAAATCTGTTACCCGATGTTCTTGTTACTTCCCTGGAATTTGCATATTTCGTATCTTGATAATAGCATGATGGAGTTTCAATGTTCTGGCAATCCGCGATCCTAATTGATCAACGAAGTGCTAACAGTTCATTGAATTCCACCGTAGTTAAAAAGAAAGATGAAATTTCGCAGACGAAAGGGCAATGCAAATATGATCTACACGGGGGTCATGCATATGACGAAGTTCAGTATGGGGCTGTGATGATTGCTTGAACTACGTCGGTATTTTCCCAAAGAGGAAGGGATGATGCAGCACAGCAACGGTGGGTATTTCCCTCAGTGATGAGACCAAGGTTATCGAACCAGTAGGAGAACCACGCAACACCACGTAAACAGCTCCTGCACACAAAGAACAAATACTTGCAACCCAACGTAAGAGAGCGGTTGTCAATCCCTCACAGTTAAAAGGATAGGTAAAATTTTAGTAGATTGGATAAATAGATCTCACGGGAACGCGAGATAAAATAAATAAGTAAAAATTGCAGCAAGGATTTTTTGTATTTTTGGATTAATAGATCTGAAAATAAAAGCAAATAAAAATAGATCGCGAAGTCAAATATATTAAAGAAGAGACCCGGGGGCCGTAGGTTTCACTAGTGGCTTCTCTTGAGAAAAATAGCAAACGGTGGGTAAACAAATTACTGTTGGGCAATTGATAGAACTTCAAATAATCATGATGATATCCAGGCAATGATCATTATTGCCATCACGTCCAAGATTAGTAGACCGACTCCTGCCTGCATCTACTACTATTACTCCACACATCGGCCGCTATCTAGCATGCATCTAGTGTATTAAGTTCATGGAGGAACGGAGTAATGCAATAAGAACGATGACATGATGTAGACAAGATCTATTTATGTAGAAATAGACCCCATCTTGTTATCCTTAATAGCAACGATACATACGTGTCGTTTCCCCTTCTGTCACTGGGATCAAGCACCGTAAGATCGAACCCATCACAAAGCACCTCTTCCCATTGCAAGATAAATAGATCAAGTTGGCCAAACAAAACCCAAATACCGGAGAAGAAACACGAGGCTATAAGTAATCATCCATATAAGAGATCAAAAGACTCAAATAACTTTCATGGATAAAAACATAGATCTGATCATAAACTCAAAGTTCATCGGATCCCAACAAACACACCGCAAAAAAGAGTTACATCAAATAGACTTTCGAGAGACCGTTGTATTGAGAATCAAAAGAGAGAGAGAAAGCCATCTAGCTACTAACTACGGACCCATAGGTCTACAATGAACTACTCACGCATCATCAGAGAGGCACCAATGAGGATGATGAACCTCTCCGTGATGGTGTCTAGATTGGATCTGTGGTTTCTGGAACTTGCGGCAGCTGGAATTGATTTTCGTCGACTCCCCTAGGGTTTCTGGAATATTCGGGTATTTATAGAGCAAAGAGGCGGTGCGGGAGGTCACCGAGGTGGGCACAACCCATCAGGGCGTGCCTGGGGGCCCAGGCATGCCCTGGTGTCTTGTGCTCTCCTCGGGCCCCCTCTTCGGTACTTCTTTAGCCCACTGGATGTCTTCTGGTCCAAGAAAAAATCTCCAAAAAGTTTCGCTTTGTTTGGACTCCGTTTGGTATTGATTTCCTGCGAAGTAAAAAACAAGCAGAAAACAACAACTGGCACTTGGCACTATGTCAATAGGTTAGGCCCAAAAAATGATATAAAGTTGCTATAAAATGATTGTAAAACATCCAAGAATGATAATATAACAGCATGGAACAATAAAAAATTATATATACGTTGGAGATGTATCAGCATCCCCAAGCTTAATTCCTGCTTGTCCTCGAGTAGGTAAATGATAAAAATAGAATTTTTGTTGTGGAATGCTGCCTAACATGTTCATCACATCTTTTCTTTGTAGCATGGACATTTGGACTTTTATATGATTCAAAGCAATAATCTAGTTTTGACATGAGGACTTTAATACTCAAGCATATCAACAAGCAACCATGTCTTTCAAAATATCAACACTAAAGCAAGCTATCCCTAGCCCATTATGCTCAATCATTGATCCATTCATGAAACACACTCGCATATTAGCTACACCCAATGCTCAAGTATGATCATAGTGCCCCTTAGTTGGCGCTTTATAAGAGAAGATGGAGACTCAAATAAAAATTGCATAAAGTAAATAGAAAGGCCCTTCGCGGAGGGAAGTAGGGATTTGTAGA
The DNA here is from genome assembly GCA_011799875.1 of Thinopyrum elongatum. Taxonomy (NCBI): domain Eukaryota; kingdom Viridiplantae; phylum Streptophyta; class Magnoliopsida; order Poales; family Poaceae; genus Thinopyrum; species Thinopyrum elongatum. Next base: position 106,213,666 of record CM022302.1, read on the forward strand.
GGTGCCAGAGCTCAAAGCGAAAAAATAATAGAGATAAAAAACATTTTGGGAGGCATGCTTTTCCTGCCAACAAGAACGATCGAGAAGTTCCCAATACTTTCCATGCTAGATATATCATAGGCGGTTCCCAAACAGAAAATAAAGTTTATTCCTTTTTCCACCATTTCTTTCACTTTCCATGGCTAGCCGTATCCACGGGTGCCCTCCATACCAACACTTTCCAAGGAATTTATTATTTGACAACATAAAGTAAATTCATTTTTCATTTCGGGACTGGGCATCCCTAATACCTTTGCCATACTCTCGTGCAATGACAAGTGAATAAACACTCATCGTGAGAATAACACATCTAGCATGGAAATATATTAGCCACCCCTACCATTTCGCGAGCGGTACGAGCACACAAAAGAGAAGTTTATTTTAAAAATTAGAGATGGCACATACAAATTTGCTTAGAACGGCATGGAAATACCTCATATAGGTAGGTATAGTGGACTCATATGGCAAAAACTGGTTTAAAGGATTTGGATGCACAAGTAGTGATCATACTTAGTGCAAAATGAAGGCTAGCAAAAGATTGAGAAGCATCCAACCAAGAAACGATAAATCTCATACGCGAGCATTAAGCATAACTAACACCGAATAATGCACCACAAGTAGGGTGTAAATTCATTGCATAACTATTGACTTTCGTGCTTTCATAGGGAATCACGAACCTTAACACCAATATTCTTACTAAATCATAATTACCCATCAACATGTCTCACATATCACTATCATCATATCTCAAAACTATTACAAAGAATCAAGTTTATTTTGTCCAATGATCTTCATGAAAGTTTTTATTATATCCTCCTTGGATATCTATCACTTTGGGACTAATTTCATATGTTGCTTTTAATAAGCTCAAACAAATATAAGTGAAGAACATGAGCATCATATTTCTTTCACTCAAATTAATTTAAGTGAAGCAAGAGAGAATTTCTTCAAAAATTTACTAACTCCCAAATAAATATAAGTGAAGCATGAGAGCATTTCTTCAAAAATAATAAAGCACACAGTGCTCAAAAAGATATAAGTGAAGCACTAGAGCAATTCCAAGGCTCTAAAGATTTAAGTGAAGCATAGGAGCAAGCATAGCATAATTTTTGGCTCTCTCAAAAAGGTGTGTCCAGCAAGGATTCAAGACTCAAAATAAAAAGCAAAACAAGCAAATATCATATCATACAAGACGCTCCAAGCAAAACTCATAATATGTGACGAATAAAAATATAGTTCCAAGTAAAATACCGATGGTCGTTAGAAGAAAGAGGGGATGCCACTCGGGGGCATCCCCAAGCTTAGTTGCTTGATACTTCTTGAATATTACCGGGGGGGGGGGTGCCTCGGGCATCCCCAAGCTTAGCCTTTTGCTAATCCTTATTCCTTCATCCATCGTGATCTCACCCAAAACTTGAAAACTTCAATCACACAAAACTCAACAAAACCTTCGTGAGATCCGTTAGTATAAGAAAGCAAATCACTACTATAAGTACTGTTGTAAACCCATTCATATTTTATTTTTGCATTGTATCTACTGTATTCCAACTTTTCTATGGCAAAAACTCTTCAAAGGAAACCATAGAATCATCAAAACAAGCACACAACGCAAAGAAGACAGAATCTGTCAAAAACAGAACAGTCTGTAGCAATCTGAAAACTTCGAATACTTCTGTAACTCCAATGTTTTTGAAAAATTAGGACAACGTGAGAAATTTGTTTATTAATCTTCTGCAAAAAGAGTCAAATCAAAATAACTCTTCTGTTAAAAATAGAATTGTTTTCCTGAGCGCAAAAGTTTCTGTTTTTCAGCAAGATCAAATCAACTATCACCCAAATCATCCCAAAGGCTTTGCTTGGCACAAACACTAATTTAAACCACAAAAGCACATCTAACCAGAGGAATAATTGGTTATTTTATTGAAAACAGCAAGAAAACCAAAAAGCAAAAAGATACAAGTTGGGTTGCCTCCCAACGAGCGCTATCGTTTTACGCCCCTAGCTAGGCATAATGCAAAGGATCTAAGTATTGTCATCTTTGTTTCGAGATCCATAAGATGCCCTCATGATTGATTCATATGGTGGCTTAATTCTAGTTCTAGGGAAGTGTTCCATACCCTTCCTTAGTGGAAATTGAAATTTAATATTGCCTTCTTTCATATCAATCACGACACCAATAGTACGTAAAAACGGTCTACCAAGAATAATTGGACAAGACGGATTGCAATCAATATCAAGAACAATAAAATCTATGGGCACATAATTCCTATTTGCAAGAATAAGAACATCATTAATTCTTCCCATAGGTTTTTTAATAGTAGAATCCACCAAGTGCAAATTTAAAGAACATTCTTCAATATCGGTAAGACCAAGCACATCACATAAAGATTTCGGAATCGTAGAAACACTAGCACCCAAGTCACATAAAGAAAAGCACTCATAATTTTTGATCTTGACTTTGATAGTAGGTTCCCATTCATCATGCAATTTTCTAGGAATTGAAACCTCTAATTCCAACTTTTCTTCTAAAGCTTTCATCATAGCATCAACAATATGTTTAGTAAAAGCTTTATTTTGTTCATAAGCATGGGGTGAATTTATCATGGATTGCAACAAAGAAATACAATCAACCAAAGAGCAACTATCATAATTAAAGTCTTTGTAATCCAAAAGAGTGGGCACATCACTAGTTAAAGTTTTGACCTCATCAAACCCACTTTTATCAAATTTTTCAACAAGATTTTCACCCTCCAAATTATCGGATGCCTTCTAGCTAAAGTTGACTCTTCTCCAGTCCCTTTTTCATCAATCTTAATTTTACTAAACAAGGAATCAATAGAAGAAGCACCGATCATTTTAAGATCTTCATCACTTTTATCTTCTAACGAGATTGGTTTAGCGGCCATTTGATTTACTAGGGTAGCTTGTGCATCGGATATTTTACCTAGCAAACTTTCAGCAAAAGCATACTTAGATTGGAGATTGCAAACCTCTCTACTAATATCATCAAGTTGTTTAGTTATAGCTTCTAGCCCAACAGAGTGTTCCTTAAGTTCTTCAGTAAAATATTTGTTGTGCTCAAATTGTGTAGTCATATATTCCTTAGTACTTTTCTCAATTTCAAGCAAAATATTGGGGTAAGGAACATCATAATATTTTCTTTGAGGCATCATGACTAAGCAAACAAAAGTGCACACAAAAACAGATCTGACGAGAAAACGACGACCGAAAAAGAGGGCGAATAAAACGGCAAATTTTTGTGAAGTGGGGGAGAGGAAAATGAGAGGCAAATGGCAAATAATGTAAATTGCAAGGAGATGCGATTTGTGATTAGGAACCTGGTAGATGTTGATGATGTCTCCCCGGCAACGGCGCCAGAAATTCCTTCTGATGATTGCTTGAACTACATCGGTATTTCCCCAAAGAGGAAGGGATGATGCAGCATAGCAACGGTAGGTATTTCCCTCAGTGATGAGACCAAGGTTATCGAACCAGTAGGAGAACCACGCAACACCACGTAAACAGCTCCTGCACACAAAGAACAAATACTTGCAACCCGACGTAAGAGAGGGATTGTCAATCCCTGACGGGTAAAAGGATAGGTAAAATTGTAGTAGATTGGATAAATAGATCTCGCGGGAACGCGAGATAAAATAAATAAGTAAAAATTGCAGCAAGGTATTTTTGTATTTTTGGATTAATAGATCTGAAAATAAAAGCAAATAAAAATAGATCACGAAGGCAAATATATTAAAGAAGAGTCCCGGGGGCCGTAGGTTTCACTAGTGGCTTCTCTCGAGAAAAATAGCAAACGGTGGGTAAACAAATTACTGTTGGGCAATTGATAGAACTTCAAATAATCATGACGATATCCAGGCAATGATCATTATATAGCCATCACGTCCAAGACTAGTAGACCGACTCCTGCCTGCATCTACTACTATTACTCCACACATCGACCGCTATCCAGCATGCACCTAGTGTATTAAGTTCATGGAGAAATGGAGTAATGCAATAAGAACGATGACATGATGTAGACAAGATCTATTTATGTAGAAATAGACCCCATCTTGTTATCCTTAATAGCAACGATACATACGTGTCGTTTCCCCTTCTGTCACTGGGATCAAGCACCGTAAGATCGAACCCATCACAAAGCACCTCTTCCCATTGCAAGATAAATAGATCAAGTTGGCCAAACAAAACCCAAATATCGGAGAAGAAATACGAGGCTATAAGTAATCATCCATATAAGAGATCAAAAGGCTCAAATAACTTTCATGGATAAAAACATAGATCTGATCATAAACTCAAAGTTCATCGGATCCCAACAAACACACCGCAAAAAAGAGTTACATCAAATAGATCTCCGAGAGACCGTTGTATTGAGAATCAAAAGAGAGAGAGAAAGCCATCTAGCTACTAACTACGGACCCGTAGGTCTACAATGAACTACTCACGCATCATCGGAGAGGCACCAATGGGGATGATGAACCCCTCCGTGATGGTGTCTAGATTGGATCTGTGGTTTCTAGAACTTGCGGTGGCTGGAATTGATTTTTGTCGACTCCCCTAGGGTTTCTGGAATATTCGGGTATTTATAGAGCAAAGAGGCGGTGCAAGAGGTCACCGAGGTGGGCATGACCCACCAGGGCGCTCCTGGGGGCCCAGGCGCGCCCTGGTGTCTTGTGCTCACCTCGGGCCCCCTCTTCGGTACTTCTTTGGCCCACTGGATGTCTTCTGGTCCAAAAACAATCTCCAAAAAGTTTCACTGCGTTTGGACTCCGTTTGGTATTGATTTCCTGCGAAGTAAAAAACAAGTAGAAAACAACAACTGGCACTTGGCACTATGTCAATAGGTTAGTCCCAAAAAATGATATAAAGTTGCTATAAAATGATTGTTAAACATCCAAGAATGATAATATAATAGCATGGAACAATAAAAAATTATAGATACTTTGGAGACGTATCGGGCTCGAGATTTTATTATCTCATGTTTCATACACCCCGCGAAGTTAATCTAGCGACTTGAATTATCATACTTGATGATGGACGTTGGTAGCTTCGGTTTGTTTCGAAATCTTAGAAGCCACGTAAAACAAGTTTTTGCCTGAACCGATTAGAGGCGTCTAACTTGGTTTTGCAGGAGGGTTTGCATGTGCATGTGATGTGGTATAGCAGTGCTCATAATAATTTGATTATGTATGAGATGGCTATATAATGTAAATTGATTAACTTGACCTGCGTGTCATGATTCGGCATGATGGCTGGAGCCATATGATTGTCACTTTAAATGACCTGTGTGTCAACCTTGTTGTAATGCATTATTTTATTAGCTATAGAGATAGCAATATTATTTGGTGCATCAACAAGGTGGTGGAAATCTTCGCGAAGGTGAACACCGACGCGAATGCCGAAGACGAAGAAATACAAGACTTCTCCGTCAGAAAGGGCTATACCATATCATGCTATTATGAATTGCCTGAGATGTTTATCCCTTATGATGCACCCTTCTTGATTGCGCGGTAGTCGCTTTTTATTAGGGTGATTTCTCACAAAAATATCAAGTAGTTAGTGTTCTCCCAAGTGTAGCACCGTCACGGCACCTAACTTTTCGGGGTATCACATGGATACATGGGTACGAACGATTAGGGATGTGTGAGGCGGGTGAGTTGAGACCTCGCAGCGAGATCACTTGGTTGTCTTGACGTTTTAGCTTGAAAGTCCTGAGCTCGGAACACGCCCATTGAAAGATGAACAAGAGCCACATAGAGATGTGATTGGCAAGTTGGCCTACCGATTGCAATTCTCGTCACTTGAGATGGATACATCCTTGGCGTTGAATTGTAATATGGATCTTGAATCGCTCACAATCAATTATGAGAGATATTGATTTGAGTGGGAGCGCACTGTAGAATTAACTTGTTTAATTATCGGTGCAATTAATTTTGAACACTATCCAAGTGTGATTTGCAAAATAGTTGTAGAATAATGGCTCGCGTGTCCACCTTCCTTGTTAAAATTGAATTGCTGTTAAAAATCTGGTCAAATCTTTACGGTTGGTAACGTAATGTGAGGATTGTCCTCTAGAGTGCCAAGAAGGACTTGTCCTATTGCATGCTTTCGGTATTCTCCCGCTAATGCTATGGATCATGTGACTCTCGTCCTTCGATCCAAAAAGCTAGAATTCCTTTTCAGTCAAAGTGCAATATGTTTGTTTCCATGAGACCCGAACTTCGAAAGTTTGGATAGTTATGTGATATTCATGGAATCTGAAAATCATTTTCAGAGACAAATAAAAGCTAAAAGATATGAGATATCCAAAGCAATGTTTGTTTGCAAACTATTAGTAAAGGTGTTTACTATGCATTAGACTGATAAGAGAGGGATCCAGAAGAACGCCTGTCATATGATGAAAGGTGAATAAAACAACAACTTAAAGAGAAAGGAAGTGTCCGAAGGGTGTTAGTGAAACTTTCACGCCTAGGAAGTCCGGGGCTAACGACACTCTTAAGTTGAGTGCTTCTTCTGAGAGTAGGAGAAATACTGAAAGTTAAACTGTTAGAAGTATAAAGGCAATAAGAGAGAAGACTGGAATATCCAGCTCATGTATGAATGTCATACAAGTTATTGATGTATGGAAGGCTGGTCAAAGATATAGTTCTTGGGAGTTATGGTTAAACATGTTAATCACTAATTCTCGGGTATTGTGGTTTAATCACAGAAAAACCTGTGTGATTGCATTCTCTTGCAATTTGATACAAGAACTATGGCCTAAAAGACTTGCCGGTAATGAGGTTCAGGTATACACAGGGAACATAGTAAATGTTACTATACCTTCCATCAGTGTATTACTGTCTGTATTTTCTTTCATAATTTATTTAGAGTTTTACACACTCTAGCCCATTGCATAAGGTATCTTGCAAGAAGGTTGTTCATAAGAGAACTTTTGATGTTCGGTGTTATGAATAACATAAGGGCCATACTTTCATTATGAAAGAGATGTATGTTATGAATATTGACAATAATATATTACCTCTGGATTTACTTTCATAATTCATTTTAGAGTTTTACACACTCTAGCCCATTGCACAATGTTGGTTCAAAAGGGTTGTTCATAAAAGAACAATTGTTGTTCAGTATTATGAATAACATAAAGGGCCATGCTTCCATCCAAGATGGGATGTATATTGTGAATATTGATGGTAATATGATACATCCATAACACTGACGCTAAATGTTGCAAGACTAAAAGAATACCACACAGGTGTGGCACTGCATTTGGTCACATTGGCGAAACCCGCATGGAAAATTCCATTATGATGGATTTTGAAGTCATTTGATTTTGAATCATCTGACACTTGTAACTTTCCTCCAAAAGGTGAAGTGACTGAAATACTATTCACAGGCCAAAAGGAACGAGCAACGAACTTATTGGTGATGATACATTTTGATGTGTGTAGTCCAATAAATAATGTTGCAAACAGTGGATTTATCTATCTTCAAATATGACTCAAGTAGATATATGGATATTTGTTTGATGAGACGTAAGTCTGGATCTTTTGAAATCATTCGAAAGGTTTTCAAAATGAAGAAATTATTGTAACAAGAAAATTATGTTTCTGCAATTAGATTGCAGAAAGGAATATTTGAGTTACAAGTTTAGTGAATTTCTGATGAGTTGTGAAAGGGGTTTCATAACTTGCACCTCCCGGAACACCACTGCAAGTGGAAAGTCTGTGAAGATGTAATCGAACCATTTATGACATGGTAAGATCAAAGATGACATATATAAATTTTCAATTATCCCTTTTAAAGTGATGCTTTAGAGACTGCGGCTTTTACACTGAAAAGAGCTCCATCAGGTCTGTTGAAATGACGCCATGGTATGGTACGCCCAACCATGTTATATCTTTTCTTAACATTTGGAATATGGGGCTTGTGTAAAAGATTACAAACCTATTCCAAATCAGACAAGTGCTACTTTGTAGGTTATCCCAAGTAATTGGGTATTCCTCCCTCACTATACCGAGGCAAATAGGTTTGCCACAAAGAATGGTATGCTTTTTGAAGAAAATGGTTCTTTCAAAAAGGTGAGTGGGAGGACAGTGCAACTCAACGAGATAACCAGTATCTTCGTCATCAGTCAAAGGAATGGAACCTTGGAAGTGATTCCGGAGTTTCCTACTGCGACTGCTACGGAAGTCTCTACAATAAAATGTATGGACTTCGGTCGAACTTGCAGCTGAACCACGTAGGCAAGGCTCGTGCAAACCTCTCAGGTGCGCAAACGAGATATTGTTGTTAGACAACAGTATACTTACGATACACAAGGAAGCGTTGATGGGCCCTGACTCCTGAATTGGCTAAATGCCAATACAATCCGAGATAGTTTCCATATAAGTGATTCAAGATTAAAATCTTGATACACCTTTCGGAAGACTTAGAGTCTAACGAATATTTATGGAACTAAAAACTGATATGGATAAAAATGTTAATCCATAAAGCTCGACTTGTTGCAATAACAAGTTCAAGGAGTTGACTAAGATGAGGTTGTTTCACCGTAGCGATGCTTAAAGTCGGTTTGGGTTGAACTAGCAATTAATACATATTTCAATCATGAGATATGAAACATGGATGACGAAAGGATTTTCATCTGATGGAAATGAAACCAAGGACTTCCATGTGTTACAGTCCAAGGTATTTTGTCATTCCAGAGGATGCTAGTAAGTATGCAAACTTCAGAGTTCTGTGATGCCCCAGCTTAATCGTGCACTAATCATACACGCAAATGCACATGATCAGGCCTAAGGACTCACTTGAAGGAATCACAACACAACTCTAAAACATAAATAAAGGCATACAAGCATTATATTACAAGCCAGGGCCTCGAGGGCTCGAATACATAAGCTTGATGTTAACAAGCATCAGTGGAAGCGTAAGATATCTGAGTACAAATATAAAAGAAAGACAGATAAGCCTTTAAAAGGTAGGGGTAAAAAAAAGCTATGATCGAAAAGGCGCAGGCCTCCTGCCTGGGACCCTCTGAACCTACTGCTGGTCGTCAGCCAACTCGTAGTAGTAGCCATCCTCAGTGTAGTAGTAGTGATCGTCGACAAGGCAGCTGGATCCGGGGCTCCGTCATCTGGTTGCATCAAACGGGTATGGGGAAAAAGAGGAAGCAAAGCAACCGTGAGTACTCATCCGAAGTACTAAGCAAGCAAGGATCTACACTACATATGCAACATTATCAAAGAAAGGCTGTATATGTGGACTGGGCTGCAGAAATGCCCGAATAGAGAGAAGGCCTAGTCCTATCGAAGACTAGCATCTTCAACGGTCTTGCAGCATTATGAGAGTGTAGATTAATACAGCATAAAGTAGTAGCAGTATTAAGTATCAACCTCGCCCAGTGATCCTTTCTCGACTCCCTGCGAGAAAGCAATCCCAGAGCCCTACTATCCATATCTCATCACAAGTATCCAGTTCTAGTTGTATCGATCGGGATACAACTTCGAGCATCCGTTACCAAGATCTGGCTATGCATAGATTAGTTCTTCCCTGTAGGGGTGCACCAACTTACCCACCACGCTCAATTAACTCCGGCCGGATACACTTTTCTGGGTCATGCCCGGCCTCGGCCAAACGACACACCGCAGCCCTACCTAAAGCTCAGCAGAGAGGTCCCCGTCGGTCTATATCCTAAGCGCTCAGGGGTCTTGGGCCATCGCCCTGTGCACTCCGGGTCGTTGCGTGCAGGGCGAGTCCAGGCTCCACCACTACAGGATGGTGCCAGCCCAGCCGTGCCGCCATGCTGAACTGGACGTCTGACAGAGCTTTCGGCTGATGCATACGATGCAGAGTGCCCATAACTTTTCCCGCGTGATGATTAGTGCTATCGGGCCAAAGGCCCACTCAGATCAAATATCCAAATCGTTAGTGTGTTGGTAGCGCGGTAACGAGCAAAGACTCACGATCGATGTGACCCCGTCGCCCCATCTCGAGGACTTGCGGCAAGGGCTAAGAATGCCCGGCCATGCCTCGTATTTATCTCTTGGGTACCCTCCAGGTCAACCCGACTCCACATCACTCGCAGGTAGCCCTCAGGGCTGACCCGATGTCATCATGGTTCTGTGTTAAGTCAAAGTAACCGTGTGTCCAAACACCAGGGGGAAACCTGAGGAATCACCCTCGATGGATTCCACCTAATGTAGTCGTCAAGGTGAACTTAGGAGGAATCACCCTCGAGGTTCACACATGAAGAGTTATACGACGATGTCGTTATCGGAAGTGGTAAAGGAGGAATCACCCTCGAGGACCACGACCAAATAGCTACTCTACAGAGTTAACATCAGAAGTGCTAAACGAGGTATCACCCTCGGCACTCGATAGTAACGCTGCAATGTCGTATAACTAAGGGGGTGATGTGCGGTGCCGGGGCCTGGTTGTCGATCACGATGATCGAGTCATCTGATACTCCAGCGAGGTAACTTGGGACAAAGTGGGGGTCTCTGGTGGGTCTCTATCCAGCATATACTAAGTAGTTTAGGATAAGCAGGTAAGGTATTAATAGCAGGTTGCAATAAACAGGCTATGCATCAGAATAGGATAACTCAAAGCAGTTGCAAATTCTAATGCAAGCAGGAGGGAGAAAGAATAGGCGATATAGGCATGTTCAAGGGGGGGTGCTTGCCTGGTTTCTCGGCGGCAAAGGCAGAATCGTCAGTAGTGTAGCCAGTCTCCGGAGCTGCGCCGGTCTTGGGGACTATGTCGGTACTGGGATCTACCGAGAGAGAAGAGGGGTAAGAAACATATAAATACACAGCAAACTTATGCAACACAGAGCATGCTATGCCAACGTGCAGTGCAGGGTTGCCTAAAAGCATGTCTAAACCATTTTAGTTATTTTAGGATTTAAGTTGGAATTATTAACCGGTGTTTATGCACTATTCATCTAACAGAAACAGGCTAAAAGTTGCGGGTTCACCTCTGTAGAGGGTCCTGACACGGAAACAGACATCACGGTTGGATTCGTCTCGTCATTCCGAGCAACTTTCATATACAAAGTTTTTTGATCTGAGCTACGGTTTAATTTCTACGAATTTCTAAAGATTTTAGCATTTTCTGAAATTATTTCAAGTTAACAGAATTATTGAAAATGATTTATGACGTTAGCATGATGTATTGATGATGTCAGTAGTCAACAGGACGCTGACCAGGTCAAACCTGACCTGTGGGTCCAGTGGGACCCACTGGTCAGTGACTCAGCTAATTAAATAAATTTGGTTTAAACTAATTAACCTAATTAGCAGGTGGGTCCCACTAGTCAGTGACTATCCTAATTACTTATTTAAACTTTTAATTTCAAATTAGATTAATTACGCATGGGACCCACACGTCAGTGGCCCACGGGTGCCCAGTCAGCAGTTGACTGGGTCAACCCAGTCAACTGGGGCCCGTGGGGCCCGCGGTCAGTGGCTGTGAGGTGGGCCCCAGAGGGCCACGTCGGCGGGCGGCGCCGGAGACGCGCCGACGACCATTCCCACGGCGGAGCGTCGCCGGAAAAACACTACGAGGCACGGGGAGAGGTGAGGCTAGGCGCGTTCGAAAGCGGAGACCGAGCCATGTCGATCTGTGGCGGTCTCATGGTCGGAGGGGCCCTACAGCGACGACGGCGAGCTCGGGAACTTCGCCGGAGTTCGGCAGTGACCGGATCGGGCGTTCTAGGGCACTAGGAGGCGAGCGAGTGGGTGCGTTGGACTCACGCAGACTCACTGAGCACGAAACCGTGCTCGCTTGAGCATGATGACGAGGGAGTTCACGGTGACGAGCTCGCTGGTGGCGTGGAGTTCGGTCATCTCTAATGTGGCATCTACGGCGACGGAAACGCGCGGGAGAGAGAGGGGAAAGGCGCGCGGGCTTACAGTGAGCCTACAGGTGTGCTCAATCCTGCTCGGGAGGGTCAACAACGACGAATCGGCGCCGGAGATGAAGACGGCCGTAGGAGGAAGGAGGGGTCGTCGGGCTCGCAGTGGTGGCTCCTGTCTCGCTCTGGTTGACACAGAAGAAGGAGTCGAGGACGGTGCGTCGATCCAGCACGGAGACGAGGTGCGGCGAGGTCAGAGGCCACGGCTACGACGAGCCATGGCGGCGACGGCGTCGGATGCTAGTGAGAGAGGAAGAGGGCGAGCAAGGGAGAGGGATATGAGGGGGCTAGGGTTTCGGGGAGAGCGAGAGCAGCTCGGTGGTGACTTTATCGGCGCCGGGGACCGCGGGATGTGCGACAGCGAGGCGGCTGTCGCCGTGTCGGCGGGAGCGCGCGACAGCGCGTGATGAGGACGACAACCGCAGCTGGGCTAGGCTGCTGGGCACTGTAGAGCTAGAGGCCCAGCCCCACAGTAGCGTTTAGGCCTTTTCTCCTTTTTCTTTTCTGTTTTTCTTTTTAGATATTGAACAGAGAGTGAAAAAGATTATTTGAGCTACCATCTCACTTAGGAAAAATAGGGAAAGTTTCCCATTAAATCCCTGGTGATTTAAGACAGTGCCAAAAATATTTTGGAGACCAGAAGAATTCATTTGTATTTTTCATAAATGAATTGGCAATAAAAATTGCTGGAATAACATTGTTTTAAATGCTACTGCCCATTTTTTGCAAAGGAGTGATGTTGTATTCCTTAACAAATAAATGTTATGGAATATTGGCTATGAGATGAACATTTTTCTAGCAACTTTTGGGCAACTTTATTTTGCACTTTGAATTTGAATTGATTTCAGAGAGGGAAATTGAAATGAGTTGAATTATCACTGTGATCATGCATTGCAAATGATGATGACAAGGCAGGATTAAGAGGTGATCACTGTAGTTGATACATGGGGGTGTTACAAATCTCCTCCACTACAAGAAATCTCGTCCCGAGATTTAAGTGGGGAAGTAAAGGATAACTTCGGGAGAACTGACCCTTATAGGGTTAATTATCTGGTGAACAATTTAGAGAATGTGGCAGAAGTATCTCTCGAGTTGAAACTTAAGAAAACATCGAGAACAACATATGAAAGCACGATAAGAAGTTTCAAGCGAATGGACAAACGATCGATACCTGAACAGAGTGTGTAAAGGGAGTTCAGAGCATCGGGAATAGATCATCTCTCGGAGGGTGGCTCGTGACATGATACGAAGCCAAATGCAAGAATATTTTGGAATCAAGGTTGTTCAGGAGAGTTAGGCTCCGATCCTGTGGAACTGTGATGAGGGTTGATTGAGAGTAGGGAGAACGATGACATCTTACCGGTCACGACAACAATTAAGCAGTGTAATAGATACTTAACAGTAGCCAATTAAGACATACAGATCCATACATAAGTTCGGTTACAGACCATCATTATAACAGCATGAAGGTAAGCTAGACAACTTAGGCGGCGCATAGGCACGCGGTGGAGGGATACAACTACGCGACATAGCGACATGCTACATCAACGTCGAGGATAACCTCTGTAACGGGGTAACTGCAAGTGCGGACGACAAATGGCCGTCGCAGGAAAATCCGGCTCTCCATGTGCACTCTGATGCAGAATCCAATCTCGAGCTGGAAGAAGAGGCCCATGTGTAGGTGTGTGACCTCCAACAGCAGGCCAATCAATACCAGTATACATCTGAGTCCTACGCGGGTAAAGGATGTACTCCGGATGTATCCCTGCTCGAACAGCTGGTAGCAACTGTGTCATAGCATCGTAGAGACGTGCTCGAGTGGCAAACAACTCGACGGCAAGAGCCCGAACAGTGCAATCCAGTGCCTGAGTGCATTGAATCAGAACCTGCGGGCTGTAACGACGTCGCTCGTACAGGGCACAGATAGCTGTGTAGTACCCAGTAGCATCTCCAGCAGGGGCATACGGAATGTATTGGAACTCAGAGTCATCCAAGCTAAAGCTGAGCTCTCCTCGGAGACGTGCGACAGCAGAGTAGGCGGCATCATGGATTGCCATCTCAATCATCACGCCGATACCGTGGAAAAGGTGCAGCTCAGTGTCTAAGTCATCTCGCGGATCATAGATACGAACATCAGCATGGTACTGCTCCTGGTTGAACTCACGGTAATCCTCGCAGACCATGTACTCGGGGTACTAGCGGTAGCCCAGTCTGGTCAGGAGGGTGATCAGGACAGCTGGAAAACCAGGGGCATCACGAGCCCAAGTGCGAAGCACAAGCTGTGTCCCAGGCCGTGGTGGAAATAAACGATCCATCTGAAACAGAAGAAATTCAGGATTGTCAAATGACAATGAGAAATATATTACAACTCAGAGAGAAAAGGTTAAACAAACCAATGAAAAGGAAAATGATTATTAGACTAATCAGATCAATGGTAAGGAATAAGCACAGATATCCAGCTCTCCGGGTAGACAAGATTTATGAGATCCTAAGTGTCGGCGTTAGTAAGTCCTTTTAAACCCGAATAGAAGAGAATTTAGAGTCCCAGAGTATAGAAGAGGAATAAAAGATCCTAATACCACCCAATTGGCGACGTGGGCCCGTAAGCCACACAGCCAAGTTAGTAAAACAGTTTTCAAGTACTAGACTCAACTTCGGCCAAGGAGTTGGAAAGGGGTGTTCCTACAGGCAGTCGGCTCTGATACCAACATGTGACGCCCCCAGCTTAATCGTGCACTAATCATACACGCAAATGCACATGATCAAGCCTAAGGATTCATTTGAAGGAATCACAACACAACTCTAAAACATAAATGAAGGCATACAAGCATTATATTACAAGCCAGGGCCTCGAGGGCTCGAATACATAAGCTTGATGTCAACAAGCATCAGTGGAAGCGTAAGATATCTGAGTATAGATATAAAAGAAAGATAGATAAGCCTTTAAAAGGCGGGGGTAAAAAAAAAGCTACGATCGAAAAGGCGCATGCATCCTGCCTGGGACCCTCCGAACGTACTCCTGGTCGTCAGCCAACTCGTAGTAGTAGCCATCCTCGGGGTAGTAGTAGTGATCGTTGACAGGGCAGCTAGCTCCGGGGCTCCGTCATCTGGTTGCATCAAACGGGTATGGAGAAAAAGAGGAAGCAAAGCAACCGTGAGTACACATCCGAAGTACTCAGCAAGCAAGGATCTACACTACATATGCAACATTATCAAAGAAAGGCTGTATATGTGGACTGGGCTGCAGAAATGCCAGAATAGAGAGAAGGCCTAGTCCTATCGAAGACTAGCATCTTCAGCAGTCTTGCAGCATTAGAAGAGTGTAGATTAATACAACATAAAGTAGTAGCAGTATTAAGTATCAACCTCGCCCAGAGATCCTTTCTCGACTCCCTGCGAGAAAGCAATCCCAGAGCCCTACTATCCATATCTCATCACAAGTATCCAGTTCTAGTTGTATCGATCGGGATACAACTCCGAGCATTCGTTACCGAGGATCCGGCTATGCATAGATTAGTTCTTCCCTACAGGGGTGCACCAACTTACCCACCACGCTCGATTAACTCCGGCCGGACACTTTTCTGGGTCATGCCCGGCCTCGGCCAAACGACACACCGCAGCCTTACCTAAAGCTCAGCAGAGAGGTCCCCATCGGTCTATATCCTAAGCACTCAGGGGT
Organism: Thinopyrum elongatum; assembly: GCA_011799875.1. Classification (NCBI taxonomy): domain Eukaryota; kingdom Viridiplantae; phylum Streptophyta; class Magnoliopsida; order Poales; family Poaceae; genus Thinopyrum; species Thinopyrum elongatum. The sequence continues at coordinate 106,229,310 of CM022302.1, forward strand.
CTTGGGCCATCGCCCTGTGCACTCCGGGTCATTGCGCGCAGGGCGGGTCCAGGCTCCACCACTACAGGATGGTGCCGGCCCAGCTGTGTCGCCATGCTGAACTGGATGTCTGACAGAGCTTTCGGCTGATGCATACGATGCAGAGTGCCCATAACTTTTCCCGCGTGATGGTTAGTGCTATCGGGCCAAAGGCCCACTCAGATCAAATATCCAAATCGTTAGTGTGTTGGTAGTGAGGTAACGAGAAGAGACTCACGATCGATGTGACCCCGTCGCCCCGTCTCGAGGACTTGCGGCAAGGGCTAAGAATGCCCGGCCACGCCTCATATTTATCTCTCGGGTAACCTCCAGGTCAACCCGACTCCACATCACTCACAGGTACCCCTCAGGGCCGACCCGATGTCATCATGGTTCTGTGTTAAGTCAAAGTAACCGTGTGTCCAAACACCAGGGGGAAACCTGAGGAATCACCCTCGATGGATTCCACCTAATGTAGTCGTCAAGGTGAACTTAGGAGGAATCACCCTCGAGGTTCACACTTGAGGAGTTGTACGACGGTGTCGTTATCGGGAGTGGTAAAGGAGGAATCACCCTCGAGGACCACGACCAAATAGCTACTCTACAGAGTTAACATCAGAAGTGCTAAACGAGGTATCACCCTCGGCACTCGATAGTAACGCTGCTATGTCGTATAACTAAGGGGGTGATGTGCGGTGCCGGGGCTTGGTTGTCGATCACGATGATCGAGTCATCTGATACTCCAGCGGGGCAACTTGGGACAAAGTGGGGGTCTCTGGTGGGTCTCTATCCAGCCTATACTAAGCAGTTTAGGATAAGCAGGTAAGGTATCAATAGCAGGTTACAATAAACAGGCTATGCATCAGAATAGGATAACTCAAAGCAGTAGCAAATTCTAATGCAAGCAGGAGGGAGAAAGAATATGCGATGTAGGCATGTTCAAAGGGGGGGTGCTTGCCTGGTTGCTCGGCGGCAAATGCAGAGTCGTCAGTAGTGTAGTCGGTCTCCGGAGCTGCGTCGGTCTCGGGGACTACATCAGTACTGGGATCTACCGAGAGAGAAGAGGGGGAAGAAACAGATTAATACACAACAAACTTATGCAACACAGAGCGTGCTATGCCAACGTGCAGTGCAGGGTTGCCTAAAAGCATGTCTAAACCATTTTAGTTATTTTAGGATTTAAGTTGGAATAATTAACCGGTGTATATGCACTATTCATCTACCGAAAACAGGCTAAAAGTTGTGGGTTCACCTCCGTAGAGGGTCCCGACACGGAAATAGATAGCACGGTTGGATTCGTCTCGTCGTTCTGAGCAACTTTCATATACAAAGTTTTTCGATCTGAGCTACGGTTTAATTTCTATGAATTTCTAAAGATTTTAGCATTTTCTGAAATTATTTCAAGTTAACAGAATTATTGAAAATGATTTATGACGTTATCATGACGTATTGATGATGTTAGCAGTCAACAGGACGCTGACCAGGTCAAACCTGACCTGTGGGTCCAGTGGGACCCACTGGTCAGTGACTCAGCTAATTAAACAAAGTTGGTTTAAACTAATTAACCTAATTAGCAGGTGGGTCCCACTAGTCGGTGAACATCCTAATTACTTATTTAAACTTTTAATTTCAAATTAGATTAATTACGCACGGGACCCACACGTCAGTGGCCCACGGGTGCCCAGTCAGCAGTTGACTGGGTCAACCCAGTCAACTGGGGCCCATGGGGCCCGCGGTCAGTGGCTGTGAGGTGGGGCCCGGAGGGCCACGTCGGTGGGCGGCGCCGGAGACGCGCCGACGACCATTCCTGCGGCGGAGCATCGTCGGACTTCGCCGGAAAAATGCTACGAGGCACGGGGAGAGGTGAGGCTAGGCGTGTTCGAAAGCGGAGACCGAGCCGCGTCGATCTGCGGCGGTCTCTTGGTCGGAGGGGCCCTACGGCGACGGCGGCGAGCTCGGGAACTTCGCCAGAGTTCGGCCGTGACCGGATCGGGCGTTCTAGGGCACTAGGAGCCGAGCGAGTGGGCGCATTGGACTCGCGCAGATGCACTAAGCACGAAATCGTGCTCGCTTGAGCATGACGACGAGGGTGTTCACGGCGACGAGCTCGCCGGCGGCGTGGAGTTCGGTCATCTCTAATGCGGCATCTATGGCGATGGAAACACGCGGGAGAGAGAGGGGAAAGGCGCGCGGGCTTACAGTGAGCCTGCAGGTGTGCTCAAGCCTGCTCGGGGAGGATCAACAGCGACAAATCGGCACCGGAGATGAAGACGGCCGTAGGAGGAAGGAGGGGTCATTAGGCTCACGGTGGTGGCTCCTGTCTCGCTCCGGTTGACGCAGAAGAAGGAGTCGAGGACGGCGCATCGATCCAGCACGGAGACGAGGTGCGACGAGGTCAGAGGCCACGACTACGATGAGCCATGGCGGCGACGGCGTCGGATGCTAGCGGGGAAGGAAGAAGGCGAGTGAGGGAGAGGGATCTGAGGGGGCTAGGGTTTCGGGGAGAGCGAGAGCAGCTCGGGGGTGACTTTATCGGCGCCGGGGACCGCGGGATGTGCGACAGCGAGGCGGCTATCGCCGTGTCAGCGGGAGCGCGCGACAGCGCGCGATGAGGACGACGACCGCAGCTGGGCTGGGCCGCTGGGCACTGTAGAGCTAGAGGCCTAGCCCCACAGTAGCGTTTAGGCCTTTTCTCCTTTTTCTTTTCTGTTTTTCTTTTTAGATATTGAACAGAGAGTGAAAAAGATTATTTGAGCTACCATCTCACTTAGGAAAAATAGGGAAAGTGTCCCATTAAATCCCTGGTGATTTAACACAGTGCCACAAATATTTTGGAGACCAGAAGAATTCATTTGTATTTTTCATAAATGAATTGGCAATAAAAATAGCTGGAATAGCATTGTTTTAAATGCTACTGCCCATTTTTTCAATGGAGTGATGTTGCATTCCTTAACAAATAAATGTTATGGACTATTGGCTATGAGATGAACATTTTTCTAGCAACTTTTGGGCAACTTTTTTTTGCACTTTGAATTTGAATTGATTTCAGAGAGAGAAATTGAAATGAGTTGAATTATCACTGTGATCATGCATTGCAAATGATGATGACAAGGCAGGATTAAGAGGTGATCACTGTAGTTGATACATGGGGGTGTTACAAGTTCCAGCGATGGACAGAAAAGAGCAAAATGGAGTTGGAATCTTCGTGTTTTGATGAAATGGTTAAAAGGGTTTTGACTTCATCAATGGGTAACGAAGATGCTTGTGATTCAAGAAAGTAAGTGGGAGCATAATAATATTTCTAAAAACATTGTGTGTTGACACATTGTTAATTGGAATTAAATTTCTTGACACAAATTAGGACTTCATTTGAAAACGGTTTTTCGATGAAGTGCTTGGGCTAAATAGCCTTGATATTAGGCATGATGATCTATGGAGATAGATTTACTTGATGGGGCTGAGCAATGATACATATTGACAAAATGCTAAAACCTTTTAGCATTAAAAACGTCAAGGAGTGATTCTTGCCGAAGTCACATGGAAAGAGTTTTTGCAAGAATCGGTGTCCCAAAACACTGATGAGCAAAATACATGATGGAGATTCCACACACTCTTGTTTTTGGATTAATCATGTATTCCATGGTATGTAAAAAAACCAGATATGTCCAATACTCCCAAAGTTGTTGCGAGTATAGATACCAAAGTGATCAAAAGTACTGATCATGGGACAACAGTGAAAAAGGGTCATTGAGTACTATAGTAGCGCTGATGACATGTTTTCTCACAAGCGGAGATCATGAAGAGTTCGTTGTAAAAGGTTACATCGATACAGTCTTCATCCATGCTCCAAGCGATTTTTGATTTAAGTTAAGGGTTTTGTGCAATACACAATATGGTGGCACGGTAGTTAGAAATTGTTCCAAACAGGTTACTATGGCGAATTCTATGACAAATGTCTAAGTATGTTGGCGCTTTAGAAGAGACAAAGAAGTTGTTGAATCATATAGTTAATTCATGAACTTAGTGTGGTTCCAAGATGGCTTTGGTCAATGGGACACTATTGCAGATAGTTGCTCCATAGCTCAGTCTGAGGAATCAGGTTTCGACCAATGATCCACACATATGCAAAGCCAAGTCCACACAAAATATGAATTTTGTGAAAGCGTGAAAACGCGAGGATATGCAAAGATACACACGGATCTGAAGTTGTCAGATCCATTGGACATCAGGCTATACCACAAGCAAAGCATATTTACACCGGTGTGCCACAGGTGTAAAGTGCATTAGCATTAACTAGATTATTGACTCTAGTGCAAGTGGGAGTCTGTAGGAGATATGCCCTAGAGGCAATAATAAAAGTTATTCATTATCTCCCTGTTCATAATTAGGTTTATGTTCCATGCTATAACTTCTATGGTTCTCGAGTCTACAATAACCACGAGGCTCGGAGGAAGACTCATAAGCACCTGTGGAATAATAAACTGTAAAATGTATTCCTAGTCTAGCCTCTAAGACTAGCTCAAGTGTTGCATGATGGTCCTGTTTTCCTGATCATGGGCATGTCTATGCCAGCAATTTTGAGGGCACAATGTTAAAAGAACATTTGTGTTGAATCGACCCGAATTGATGTTATGCTATGATATTCATTCATCACAAGTTAATGGTTAATAACACAGAGATGGTTAACGTTTGCATGATTCCTCAGATCATGAGAGTATCGAGTTTCTTCATGCTTGATTCATGAACTTTGGGGTTTGTTAAACGTCATCCGTAACTGGATGGCTATTACGGCGGCTTATGGGTTCATGGGAAAGTATGTCAAGTAACTTGATAGCTCAAGATTGGGATTTGCTCCTCCGATGATGGAGAGATATCTCTGGGCCTTCTCGGTGTTACAATATCCATCATCTTCTGGTCAGACACTTTGTGATTTGATCACGGGGATGCCGGAACACGGTAACAAGAAAAGAGAACAATACCGGTAACGAGGTAACTGGCATAGTGGACAAGTTGTTGATCCACGGGGATGCCAACATGTCTCACCTTAGGTATTTGTAACATATCGCGAAGCAACAGGAATAGCATACGGCAACTGGAGGTTCACTCGAATATTCATTCGTGTGGGTATAGGGGTCAATATGGGTGTCCACGGCTCCGATGTTGATCATTGATCGGAAGGGGTTCTGGGTCATGTCTATACTTCACCGAACCTATAGGGTCACATGCTTAAGGGTCATGTATCTGCTGAATACTAGACAAGGAGTCTGAGAGAAAGTCACCGGAAAAGTTTCGGAGACAGCGGAAGAGTTCCGGAGAGAGAACACCAGAATAGTTTCGGTAAAACTGAAAAGTTGTTTCAGGGGATACCATAAAGTCAAATTGCTTTCGGCACATGCCTGATAATTCTTGGAGGGTGCCAGAATCATTCTAGAAACTTCTGGGAATTTTCCGGGATGAAAACCGGAAATGTTCCGGAGCTGCCGGAACCGCTTGAGATGCTTTTCGCAGATGAAAATCACTAATCCAGAATTGTTCTGGAACACGTTGAAAATTATTTTAGTGGGTACTAGAAATGTTCTAAGCCCACATAAATATTTTCAGTTTGAACGGACGCTGAAAAATGTCGTTGTGAATAGTGAAAGTGCTTTTTGGGATATTTTTTGGAGAGCCACCTTTTTGGACTTGGCCAAAGTTCTAGAAGGAAGTGGCTTACAAGGGAACGAACCCCATTTGGGGGGGGGGGGGGCTAGGGGTGGCCGGCCATGGGTGGTGGAGCTCCTTGGAGCTCCACATGGCACTCCGTTTCCCTTGTATGCCCTTTGTGTGTGACATAAAGTGGGGGTACTTTGGTATTTTGAATGTCCATTCTACCCCTTGGCTTTCCTATAAATAGAGGAGGAGGGGGCAGCCCAAATGCTTCATCCTTGCTCTCATACACATGCCATAGACTTGTCTGGCTTCTCTCTCCCTCCCAGTGAAATAGTTTCGTAGAGCCGAAAGGCTGTCTGGGTTCCGGCAGGAACTAGTTCTGGACGGCGAAGCCCTGCCGGATAGATGACACCGTATGTGTGCAACCCCGTAGAGAGGTCATAGTTTCGATCTTTCTGCCCGAGAGGCTGTTTTGAGAGTGCCTCCCGAAGGGCTGTCCAAGTGACGATCCGAGTTCTGTGAGTCCTCCCGGAGGGCTGTCCGAGTGACCGTCCGAGTTTCGAAGGCCCCCCCCCCCCGAAGGGCTGTCCGCGACACCGTCCGAGGGACTGTCCGACCGCCTCTCGGAGGGCTGTCTGAGGGGCAGACGAGGGTATACATCCTCGCGGTTGGGAGGTTGTAAATCCTAGCTGCGGGGATCTGCACCGCCGATCGTCATCGACTCTACTTCCGCTGCGCTACGAGTCGATAACGAAAAGATCAAACCTTGTATGCAGTCTTCATAGTGGTCCTGGGCTGGTGCGTAGGTCAGAAATTTTTTGTTTTCTGCTGCGTTACCCTACAGATAGTTCTGCTGAAAATAGCGTCAGCCCGGGTTAGTTTCATTCAAATCATGCAAATTAGAGTCCAAAAAAGAGTAAAAGCGTTAGGAAAGGTAGATACGACGGAGACGTATGAACTCCTCCAGGCTTAAACCTTTGCTTGTCCTCAAGCAATTCAGTTGACAAACTGAAAGTGAAAAAGAAAAACTTTTACAAACTCTTTTGCTCTTGTTTACATAAATAAGCTTAAGTAGCACCCAGGTTTTCAGCAAAGATTATGACTAACCATGTCGACGATAACTCTTAAAACTTATATTAACTCATATCAATGGCATAAGCAACTAGCGAGCAATAATAAAATATCTCAAATGACAACACTTTGTCAAAACAATCGTGATATAATATGACAACAGTGGTATCTCGCTAGCCCTTTATGAGACCGCAAAACATAAATGCAGAGCACCTCCAAAGTTCAAGCAGCGACTAAACATTGTAATTCATGGTAGAAAAGATACAGTCATGATGCATCCAACATTAGCTATACACAATGCATGAGGATGACAATAGTGCTCTCAGATCTGGCGCTTATTTGAGAAGGTGATGACACAACATAAAATTAAATAGATAGTCCCTTCGCAGAGGGAAGCAGTGATTTGCAGCGGTGCCAGAGCTCAGATTTTTAAAACAGAGATACATGAAATTTTGAGAAATGCACCCTTCCTGTTTACTTCACGACCATTAGTTATCGATATCTTCCATGCTAAACACATTAGTGGCGGTTCTCAAGTAATAAAAGTAAAGGTTTACTCCCCCTCCACCAATAAACACACTCCACAGCTAGCCGCATCCACGGGTACCGTCCATACCAACATCAGTCCTGGGGGAGTTTTGTTTAATTATTTGCAATTTGATTTCGGGACTGGGAATCCCTATTACTGCCCCTCTTGTGCAAGGACAAGTGAATAAACACTCATCATGAGAATAACCCACTTAGCATGGAAGATACTGACTACCTCCTATCGCTCTATGAACAATCCAGGCACACAAAAACGGGTTTATTTGAAGTTTTTAGAGGTGGCACATGCAAATTTACTTAGAACGGCAGGGTAATACCGCATATAGGTAGATATATGGTGGACTCATCTGGAACAACTTGGGTTTTAGGATTTTGATGCACAAACAGTATTCCCGCTTAGTACAGGTGAAGGCTAGCAAATAGGTTGAGAAGCGGCCAGCTAGAGAGCAAAAATGGTCATAAACATGCATTCTGCATAAGTAACATTGGATACTAGCATGAGTAGGATATGAACACCATGAACATAAATATCATAGAGGCTATGTTGGTTTTGATTCAACTACATGCATGAAAATGTGCCAACTCAAGCCACTTGAAACATTCAGAGGAGGATACCATATCATCATACCACATCACAATCATTTTAATGCATGTTGACATCCAAGATAAATCATTATCCACTCCTAGCTACTTAAGCATGGCATGAGAAACTATAATATCTAATTGTCATTGCAAACATGTTTGATCATAATAGGATGAATCGTGGATACTAGGTTAAACATATTTACAAAAACAGAACAAGTTGAGTTCATACCCGTTTCTCTTTGCCACAGCTAGTTCATCAAATATCGTCATCATTGCCTTTCACTTGCACGACCGAATGATATGAAAATAATAATAGTGCAAGAGTGCCGTGGCCTAAGCTGGAATCTGCAAACATTTTATTCAAGAGGAGAAGACGAGGCAATTTGGACCCTTTGTTAGATCAACAAGAATGCATATGAGAGCCACTCAACAATTTCATTGTGGTCTTCTCCTCAATATGACTCAATAAAAAGAAAAGAATTTCAGAGAAACACACTGAAATATTTTTTGGAGTTTTTAGTTTTTCTTGAAGAAAGCAAATTAAAGAGAAAAACAAAAACAAGAAAAACTATTTACACGGGAGAGCTCCCAACAAGCAAAAGAAGAACAAGGAAATCTTTTTGGGTTTTCTTTTTAACATTACAACTAAATTAGACTAGAAAGAAAAACCAAAAAGAAGCAAGAAATATTTTTTGATTTTCTCAAAGTTTTTCAAACACACAAGAAGAAAGCGAGAAAATAAATCTAGCATGGATAATACAATGAAAAAGTGTGAACACCGACAACTGGAATGAAATGTGTGAACATAAATGTATTGTCGGTGGGCATACGTACTCCCCCAAGCTTAGGCTCTAGGCCTAGCTTGGTGATCATCGTCTGTAGCCTGCGTAATAATCGGAGTGATAGCTCACGGAGGCTCTTGGTGCAGCCTCCTCAGCCTGCCGAGCAGCCACAACCTCTGCGTTGTGTGCGCGGGCCTCGCTCTCAAGAACATAATATCTTCTCTTGCTGTGATAATCAAAGAGAGAAGGCGCAAGCAAAAAGGTGTCCGCAACGGAAACTTTATTGAACAACAGGTTATATGTATAATCATTAATTTCACCCTTAAGGAACTTATGGCGCTTCATGGCCTCAAAGTCTAAGTACCGAGTGGGGAGGATGGGATCATTAGGCCAAAGTGATACACCAAACTCCTCTGCAAAACGTGAAGCATAAATCCCACCATAAAAATATCCACTACCAGCATTGTGTTGCAATCTGCGTGCAACAATCGCTCCAAGGTTATAACATTTAACACCGGTGAGAGCAGTGTGTATGAGGCTCAAGTCAGGAGCACATAGTGTACTACAATCTTGTTTGCCTATGATGCATCTTCCATTAAACAGTGCAAAGTATCGAATTGATGGGAAATGAATACTTTTTATTCTACCTTGTGTCACCCCTCTATTTTCACCGTAGCTAAGACTAGTAAAAAATGACTCATACCCAGACCTTGGTGGTTCGTCCAACAAACCCCAAAATGGAATTTTACACACACCACTAAACGCGTCTAGAGGCATGGTAATTGAACGGTCATAAAGTTTAAACGAAACTCTAGACTCACGAGGATGAAATTTAAACTCTTTAGTAAACGATTCTGTGAGACTGAGATACTTGGTTGCACTTATCTTCAATGTAGGGACCGAGCTCGGCATTGTGAACATATTGCTCAAATTCTTCTTTAATACCTGCCATCATCATGAAATCGTCGTGCGGCCATATAAGCATGATTTGGTGGTGGCATCCCGTATTGAACTTGCACTTGGTTCAACATAACATTGATGGGTTGTGCCCCTACTAGAAGATGCCTCCGAGGTCCTCCACCTCGAAGAACTCCTTCCAAAGAAGTTCATCATATTTGTGTACAATTTTCTGAGAAAAAATTGGGTCACAAAATTTTTGTCAACAAAACTTCACAAGATTGATAGCAACTACTCATAGGGAGGCATAGAGGCTATATTGAGCATTCAAACTACTTATAATTCTAAGAATTCAACATGCAAGCTCATCTACAACAGAACCAAGAGTAGCTAATTATTCAAAATATAATCCACTAAAGCAAAAACTAATTGGAGCAATGGAGGAGTCACATACCAAGTAGCAATCCCCCAAAACAGTTTCGGAAATGGAGCTTCGAGCAAAGAGATTGAAATCCGCGGGTTTGAGAGTAAGAACACGAGAGAGAGAGAGCAATGGTGATTTTTTTCTGGAGGTAGGTGATGACATGGGCTAAAGGGATAAGTGAGGGGGCCCATGTGGGGACCACAACCCACTAGGGCGCGCCTGGGGCTGCTGGCGCGCCCAGGTGGGTTGTGCCCACCTGGTGCACCCCCCTCTGATGTTATTTGCACTAAAAATTCTTAAATATTCAGAAAAAAATCGTATTAAATTTTCAGGACATTCCGAGAACTTCTAATTTTGGGTCATTTTTTATTGCATGGGAAATTCAAAAAACAGACAGAACATGGCATTTTATTTTATTTAGCTAAGAAAAACAGAGAATAAAAGTTGGGAGCAGAAGGTTGTGCTTACTAAATTCATCAACTTCATACCTCTCAAAAATGATCCATTTAAAAGGTTAATCAAGTCTTATTAACAACCACTTTCTATTAGCATGAAACCGAAGAACTTTCATAAAACACTAAGTTACCGCAACGGGGATATGCATGTCCCCAACAATAAGCATTTCATATTTCTTTTTGGCAGTAGTTAGAGGTAGTTGAAAACTTCCCAATAGTGAGTGTCGGAGATTTTTCAATAACATTAATACCATTCACTTGGAATTGTTTCTTCGGAAAGTGCACCGTATGCTCATTACCATTGATATGAAAAGTGACCTTGCTTTTATTGCAATCAATAACAACCCATGCAGTATTCAAGAAGGGTCTACCAAGGATAATCGACATATTGTCGTCCTCGGGCATCTCAAGTATAAAAAGGTCAGTTAGAATAGTAACATTTGCAACAACAACGGGCACATCCTCACAAATACCGATAGGTATGGCAGTTGATTTGTCAGCCATTTGCAAAGATATTTCAGTAGGTGTGAGTTTATTCAAATCAAGTCTTTTATATAAGGAGAAAAGCATAACACTAACACCAGCTCCTAAATCACACAAAGCAATTTTGACATAATTTCTTTTGATAGAGCAAGGTATAGTTGGTATTCCCGGATCTCCAAGTTTTTTAGGTACTCCATCCTTAAAAGAATAATTAGCAAGCATGGTGGAGATTTCAGCTTCCGGTATTTTTATCTTATTAGTGATGATGTCTTTGATGACCCACAAGTATAGGGGATCAATCGTAGTCCTTTCGATAAGTAAGAGTGTCGAACCCAACGAGGAGCAGAAGGAAATGACAAGCGGTTTTCAGCAAGGTAATGTCTGCAAGCACTGAAATTATAAGTAACAGATAGTTTTGTAGCAAGATAATTTGTAACGAGAAAGTAACGGTAATGGTAACAAAAGTGCAGCAAGGTAGCCCAATCCTTTTGAGGCAAAGGACAGGCCAAAACGGTCTCTTATGATAAGCAAAGTGTTCTTGAGGGTACACGGGAATTTCATCTAGTCACTTTCATCATGTTGGTTTGATTTGTGTTCACTACTTTGATAATTTGATATGTGGGTGGATCGGTGCTTAGGTGCTGTTCTTACTTGAACAAACCTCCTACTTATGATTAACCCCCTCGCAAGCATCCGCAACTACGAGAAAAGTATTAAGAATAAATTCTAACCATAGCATTAAACTTTTGGATCCAATCGGTCCCTTACGGAATAGTGCATAAACTAGGGTTTAAGCTTCTGTCACTCTCGCAACCCATCATCCAATAACTACTCCACAATGCATTCCCTTAGGCCCAAATATGGTGAAGTGTCATGTAGTCGACGTTCACATGACACCACTAAGGGAATCACAACATACATATCATTAAAATATCGAACACATATCAAGTTCACATGATTACTTGCAACATGATTTCTCCCGTGACCTCAAGAACAAAAGTAACTACTCACAAATAATAATCATGCTCAAGATCAGAGGGGTATTAAATAGCATAATGGATCTGAACCTATAATCTTCCACCAAATAAACCATATAGTGATCAACTACGAGAGGCAATCAACACTACTAGTCACCCACAAGTACCAATCTATAGTTCCGGTACACAGATTGAACACGGGAGATGAACTAGGGTTTGAGAGGAGATGGTGCTGTTGAAGATGTTGATGGAGATTGCCCTCCCCAAGATGGGAGAGTTGTTGGTGATGATGATGACGATGATTTCCCCCTCCGGGAGGGAAGTTCCCCCGGCGAAATCGCTCCGCCGGAGGGCAAAAGTGCTCCTGCCCAAGTTCCGCCTAGAGACTGTGACGCTCCGTCCCGAAAGTCCTCTCCTTATTTTTTCTAGGTCAAACTGACTTATATACCAGAAGATGGGCACCGGAGGTGGGCTGGGCTGAGCACAACCCACCAGGGCGTGCCTGGGGGGCCTGGCGCGCCCTGGTGTCTTGTGCTCACCAGGTGGCCCCCCTCCGGTGGTTATTTGCTCCAGTATTTCTTATTTATTTCATAAAAATTCCCCGTGAAGTTTCAGCTCATTTGGAGTTGTGCAGAATAGGTAGCCTGACGTAGCCTTTTCAGGTCCAGATTTCTAGCTGCCGGAATTCTCCCTGTTTGTGTGAACCTTGCAAATTATGAGAGAAAAGGCATTAGAAGTACTCCAAAAAGCATTATTATGCATAAAAACATTATAAATAACAGTAGAAAACACATGATGCAAAATGGATGTATCAACTCCCCCAAGCTTAGACCTCGCTTGTCCTCAAGCAAAAACCGAAATCGAAAAACATGTCCACATGCTTAGAGAGAGAGGTGTCGATAAAAACAAAAATACGGACATAGAAGCATCATGTAAATTATTATAACAGCAACAAACTTTAACATAAAGACTTTTATCATAGAACTTTTATCATAGACTTCTCATGAATAAGTAACAATTCATCACAACATCGAAGTATAAAGCATAAACACTATTGGAAACCAACAAACTATGTTCTCAGTCAACTTTGCAACTACAATTCATCATCTTTTCAGGAAGGGTCACGTATCGGAGCCTTTAGGCAAGTCCACATACTTAACCATCATATAGTCTTCTATGATTGCTAACACTCACCGCATACACATGAGCAAAACGTTTCAACCAGACACAGAGAAAGATAGGGGCTTATAGTTTCGCCTCCCAATATACTCACCTGGAAGGTGATGTCAACAATAATAACTCATGCTACCCATATTCAACTGGATATATGTGCCTAGATCTTTCCTCACCATATGATGCTTGCCAAAAGAGAAAATAAAAAGGAATAGAGAGAAAAACTTTGACTCTTGCATGAAAGTAAATACATAAAAGTAAAAGATAGGCCCTTCGCAGAGGGAAGCAGAGGTTGCCATGCACTTTTTGTTTGTATGCTCAATCCCTTAGTGCAAAAGAACGTCATGTTATATTGCCCCTTGTGCTAGCAACCTTTATTATGTAGTCTGTCGCTTTTATTCTTCGCCATCACAAGTTTGTACAACGCTCAATTTTCTCTTACACTATATGATCTAACACTTTTAGAAGCAATTTTTATTGCCTTATTGCACCGATGACAACTTACTTGAAGGATCTTACTCAATCCATAGGTAGGTATGGTGGACTCTCAAAACAAGATTTGGGTTTAAGGATTTTTGGATGCACAAGTAGTATCTCTACTTGGTGCGGAATTTTTGGCTAGCAAAGATAGGGGGCAAGCACTACATGTTGAAGGATCTATGACAATATAACTTCTATGTGAATATGAACAAACATAAATCATTATGTTGTCTTCCTTGTCCAACATCAACAATTTTGGCATATAATATTTTGATGGGGGCTCACAATCACAAAAGATTTCTAAGATAGTGTATTTGCATGTGAATCTTCTCTTCCCTTATTAATTCTTTCATGAATTGCATCATTGACCAATGCTATGTTTGTCATTCTCCAATAAAATTTTGTACTTATACTTTTCCTTATGTGGTGTCATTACTTACCATAAGATTAGCATATGATCTTTTTCATTTATTTCCTTTCTTTTTATTGAAACATGAAAGTAAAGAAAGTAAAACTCAAACTAAAGTTTATTATATATCTCGCACATGATTACAACTATAGATCACTAAGCAAACTCTGAAGAATAAAGGATCGAACTAAACTTTTATTCATCTAAAGCAAAAGATAATTATGGATCGAACTAAGAAACGTAAAGGCAAAAGATAGTGGAGGTGATACGATACCGGGGCACCTCCCCCAAGCTCGGCGTAAGCCAAGGGGAGTGCCCATACCCGATACTCAATTTTATTTTGGTGATGAAGAAGGAGGTGGTGGTGATGAAGTGGAGGGTTTGTCTGCCTTTTTCACCAACTTATTTCGAAGGTAAAAATTATCTATCCTTAACTCTTCATTCTCCATCTCAAGCTTTATTATCCTCTTGCATAATGCCTCCATGCTTCCATGCTTGAAACGAGGAGGGACTGGTTCATCTTCATCTTCTTCATCGGAGAACCATATATAGGGATAGGTATCCTTGAAGATATTTTTATCTAAAGGCTGATAAGAAACTGGACACTCCTCCTCGGAATCTTGAGACGACATATTTTCAGATCTGACAGGAAAACAACAAGAAAAGAAAACAGGAGATTTCTCTGTGATACGGAGGTCAATAGGTTCAGGGGGTATATAAAGATTTTTTATCTTGGGAAACAAGCAAACGGGAGAAAAACGGAGTCCGGAAGGTACCCGAGGTGGGCACAACCCACCTGGGCGCGCCTACGATGCCAGGCGTGCCCTGGTGTCTTGTGCCCACCAGGGGTGCCTTCCTGGTTTTTACTTATTTTCCTAATTTTTGTTATATTCTAAAATGGACAGAAAATATTTTTGCAGATTTTTTGGAGTCCGTTTACTTACCGTATCATGTACCTCCTCTTTTTCACGATTCTGGAGGGTTCTGGAAGGTTTCTTTTATGTGTTCTTCCATTGTCATAGTTCGGATAACATTGCTTTCAACATTAATGGGCGTACCTGAGATATAATGTTTTTTTTGTCCATTGACAACCTTCGGGTTAGTACCTTTGGCATTATTTATTTTGATAGCTCCAGATTGATAAACCTCCTCGATAACATAGGGTCCTTCCCATTTGGAGAGGAGTTTTCCAGCAAAGAATCTGAAACGAGAGTTGTACAAAAGAACATATTCTCCAACCTTGAACTCACGCTTTTGGATTCTTTTATCATGCCATCTTTTAACTTTTTCTTTAAATAACTTGGCATTTTCATAGGCTTGGGTTCTCCATTCATCTAATGAGCTAATATCAAATAACCTCTTCTCACCAGCAAGTTTGAAATCATAGTTGAGTTCTTTAATTGCCCAATATGCTTTATGTTCTAACTCAAGAGGCAAATGACAAGCTTTTCCATAAACCATTTTATAAGGAGACACACCCATAGGATTTTTATATGCTGTTCTATAAGCCCAAAGTGCATCATCTAATTTCTTAGACCAATTCTTTCGAGACCTATTGACAGTTTTTTGTAAAATTAATTTTATTTCTCTATTGCTAAGTTCAACTTGACCACTAGACTGATGGTGATAGGGTGATGCAATTCTATGGTTAACATCATACTTGGCAAGCATTTTACGGAAAGCACCATGAATAAAGTGTGAACCACCATCAGTCATTAAATATCTAGGGACTCCAAACCTTGGGAAAATGACTTCCTTAAGCATTTTAATAGAGGTGTTGTGATCAGCACTACTAGTTGGAATAGCTTCTACCCACTTAGTAACATAATCGACAGCAACCAAAATATGAGTATACCCATTAGAGGAAGGAAAAGGTCCCATGTAATCAAATGGTTCAACAGCAAGAGAATAATTCATAGGCATTTCTTGACGCTTACCGATATTACCTATTCTTTGACATTCATCACAAGATAAAACAAACTTACGGGCATCCTTGAAGAGAGTAGGCCAATAAAAACCAGATTGCAATACCTTGTGAGCAGTTCTGTCTCCCGCATGATGTCCTCCATAAGCTTCGGAGTGACATTTCCGTAGGATTTGTCTCTGTTCATGCTCAGGTACACAACATCTAATAGTACCATCTACTCCTTCTTTATAAAGATGTGGGTCATCCCAAAAGTAATGTCTTAAATCATAGAAGAATTTTTTCTTTTGTTGATAAGAGAAACTAGGTGGTAAATATTTAGCAACAATGTAATTAGCATAATCAGCATACCAAGGAGTGTTATGAGAAACATTTATTGCAGCTAACTGCTCATCAGGAAAGCTATCATTAATAGGTTGTGGGTCATCAAGAATATTTTCAAGCCTAGACAAGTTATCAGACACAGGGTTCTCAGCTCCCTTTCTATCAGTGATATGTAAATCAAATTCTTGTAGCAAGAGAACCCACCTAATGAGTCTAGTTTAGCATCTTTCTTTTCCATAAGATATTTTATAGCAGCATGATCGGTGTGAACAATTACTTTAGAATCTATAATATACGATCTAAATTTATCACAAGCAAACACAACTGCTAAAAATTCTTTTTTCAGTAGTAGCATAATTTCGTTGGGCACTGTCTAGAGTTTTACTAGCATAATGAATAACATTTAGTTTCTTATCAACTCTTTGTCCTAGAACAGCACCAACAGCATAATCACTAGCATCACACATAATTTCAAAAGGCAAGTTCCAATCAGGTGGTTGAACAATAGGTGCAGTAATTAAGGCTTTCTTGAGTGTTTCGAAGGCTTCCAAACAATCATCATCAAAAACAAAGGGAATATCCTTTTGCAAAAGATTTGTAAGGGGCCTAGAAATTTTAGAAAAGTCTTTGATAAATCTCCTATAGAAACCAGCATGACCAAGGAAACTACGAATACCTTTGATATCTTTAGGACATGGCATTTTCTCGATTGCATCAACCTTAGCTTTGCCCACCTCAATGCCTCTCTCAGAAATTTTATGGCCCAAAACAATACCTTCATTAACCATAAAGTGGCACTTCTCCCAATTCAAGACAAGATTTGTTTGCTCACATCTCTGCAAAACTTGATCAAGATTGCTTAAACAATCATCAAAAGACTTCCCATAAACAGAAAAGTCATCCATGAAAACCTCAACAATCTTTTCACAAAAGTCAAAGAATATAGCAGTCATACATCTTTGAAAGGTAGCAGGTGCATTGCATAAACCAAAAGGCATACGCCTATAAGCATAAGTTCCAAAAGGACAAGTAAAAGTGGTCTTTTTTTGATCAGGTTGAGAAACAGGTATTTGTGAAAAACCAGAATATCCGTCAAGGAAGCAAAAATGTGTGTGCTTAGATAATCTTTGTAGCATTTGATCAATAAAAGGTAGAGGGTAATGATCTTTTCTAGTTGCTTTGTTTAATTTTCTAAAATCAATTACCATTCTATAGCCTGTAACAATTCTTTGTGGAATACGTTCATTCTTATCATTAAGAACAACAGTAATACCTCATTTCTTAGGGACACAATGAACGGGACTTACCCATCTACTATCAGCTATAGGATAGATTATACCTGCTTCCAGAAGTTTTAATATTTCTGTTCTTACCACTTCTTTCATCTTCGGATTTAACCGACGTTGGTGATCAACAACGGGTTTAGCATCAGGTTCCATATTAATCTTGTGCTGACATAGAGTGAGACTAATGCCCTTAAGATCATCAAGAGTATATCCAATAGCAGCTCGGTGCTTCCTTAGAACTTTCAATAATCTTTCTTCTTCATGTTCTGAAAGGTTAGCACAAATAATAACAGGATATATCTTCTTCTCATCAAGATAAGCATATTTCAAAGTGTCTGGCAATTGTTTTAATTCAAAAACAGGATCACCTTTGGGTGGAGGAGGACCTCCTAGAGTTTCAATAGGCAAATTGTGCTTAAGCAGAGGACGTTGTTCAAAGAAAATCTTATCTATTTCATTTCTTTCATGCATATGTAAATCATTTTCATGGTCTAGCAGATATTGTTCTAAAGGATCAGTAGGGGTACAGCAATAGAAGCAAGACCAATAATTTCATCCTTACTAGGCAATTCTTTTTTATGAGGTTTTCTACTAAACTTGGAAAAATTAAACGCATGAGACTCATCACCAAAACTAACACCGACAGTTTGTTTCTCACAATCTATTTTAGCATTAACGGTGTTCAAGAAAGGTCTACCAAAGATAATGGGACAAAAGTCATCTTGCGGGGAACCAAGAACAAGAAAATCAGTAGGGTATTTTATTTTCCCACACAAGACTTCGACACCTCTAACAATCCCAAGAGGTGTGATGGTGTCTCTATTAGCAAGTTTAATAGTAACATCTATGTCTTCTATTTCAGTGGGTGCTATGTCATTCATGATTTCTTGATATAAGGTAAAAGGAATAGCACTCACGCTAGCACCTATGTCACATAAACCATGATAACAGTGATCTCCTATTTTAACTGAGACAACAGGCATGCCAACAACAGGTCTATGTTTATCTTTTTCATCGGGTTTGGCAATTCTAGCAGCTTCATCACAGAAGTAAATAACATGCCCATCTATATTATCGACCAGGAGATCCTTAACCATAGCAACACTAGGTTCTACCTTGATTTGTTCAGCTTGTTTAGGTGTTCTAATATAAATATTGACCACAGTTGAAACTTTAGCATGTTCCTTTATCCTAACAGGGAAAGGTGGTTTTTCAATATAAGCAGTAGGAACAACTGGATCAACATTGTAGATGATAGTTTCTTTTTTAGCTATTACCGGTTCTTTAATTTCTTCTTTAATAGGTGGGTGATATTTAAACCACTTCTCCTTAGGGAGATCAACATGAGTAGCAAAAGATTCACAAAAGGAGGCTACTATCTCAGAGTCAAGTCCATATTTAGTGCTAAACTTTTGAAAAGCATCGGTATTCATAAAAGATTTAACACAATCAAACTTAAGCTTAATACCTGACTCTTTACCTTCGTCGAGTTCCCAATCTTCAGAGTTGTATTTAATTCTTTCTAAAAGATCCCACTGGAATTCAATGGTCTTCTTCATAAAGGAACCAGTACAAGAAGTATCGAGCATGGATTGATCATTACGAGAAAGCCGAGCATAAAAGTTCTGGATAATAATTTCTCTTGAGAGCTCATGATTGGGGCATGAATATAACATTGACTTAAGCCTCCCCCAAGATAGAGCGATACTTTCTCCTTCACAAGGCCAAAAATTAAATATATAATTCCGATCACGATGAACTAGATGCATAGGATAATTTTTTTGATGGAACTCCAATTTCAATCGGTTCCAATTCCAAGATCCAATATCATCGCATAGCCTATACCATGTCAATGCCTTTCCCTTCAAAGATAAAGGGAAAACCTTCTTCTTAGCTTCATCTCCGGGTAAACCTGCGAGCTTAAACAATCCACAAATTTCATCCACATATATCAAGTGCATATCAGGATGTTCGGTTCCATCTCCTGCATAAGGATTATCCAGCAGTTGTTCTATCATACCCGAAGGAATTTCATATTCAATATTTTTAGTAGGTGCAGTAGGTTGAGGGGCATATAATTGTGGTTCTGGTAGAGGTGAAGATACCCCGAACAAACCCCTCAAATGATTGTTTTCCATAGTAACAAGTGACAATAAATTTCAGCACGTAGTAATAATTTTTCCTTACCGAATTCCACTTACCAAGAGCGCTTCACTCCCCGGCAACGGTGCCAGAAAAGAGCCTTGATGACCCACAAGTATAGGGGATCAATCATAATCCTTTCGATAAGTAAGAGTGTCGAACCCAACGAGGAGCAGAAGGAAATGACAAGCGGTTTTCAGCAAGGTAATGTCTGCAAGCACTGAAATTATAAGTAACAGATAGTTTTGTAGCAAGATAATTTGTAACGAGCAAGTAACTGTAATGGTAACAAAAGTGCAGCAAGGTAGACCAATCCTTTTGAGGCAAAGGACAGGCCAAAATGGTCTCTTATGATAAGCAAAGTGTTCTTGAGGGTACACGGGAATTTCATCTAGTCACTTTCATCATGTTGGTTTGATTTGTGTTCACTACTTTGATAATTTGATATGTGGGTGGATCGGTGCTTAGGTGCTGTTCTTACTTGAACAAACCTCCTACTTATGATTAACCCCCTCGCAAGCATCCGCAACTACGAGAAAAGTATTAAGAATAAATTCCAACCATAGCATTAAACTTTTAGATCCAATCGGTCCCTTACGGAATAGCGCATAAACTAGGGTTTAAGCTTCTGTCACTCTCACAACCCATCATCTAATAACTACTCCACAATGCATTGCCTTAGGCCGAAATATGGTGAAGTGTCATGTAGTCGACGTTCACATGACACCACTAAGGGAATCACAACATACATATCATCAAAATATCAAACACATATCAAGTTCACATGATTACTTGCAACATGATTTCTCCCGTGACCTCAAGAACAAAAGTAACTACTCACAAATAATAATCATGCTCAAGATCAGAGGGGTATTAAATAGCATAATGGATATGAACATATAATCTTCCACCAAATAAACCATATAGTGATCAACTACGAGAGGCAATCAACACTACTAGTCACCCACAAGTACCAATCTATAGTTTCGGTACATAGATTGAACACGGGAGATGAACTAGGGTTTGAGAGGAGATGGTGCTGTTGAAGATGTTGATGGAGATTGCCCTCCCCAAGATGGGAGAGTTGTTGGTGATGATGATGACGATGATTTCCCCCTCCGGGAGGGAAGTTCCCCCGGCAAAATCGCTCCACCGGAGGGCAAAAGTGCTCCTGCCCAAGTTCCACCTCGAGATGGCGGTGCTCCATCCCAAAAGTCCTCTCCTTATTTTTTCTAGGTCAAAATGACTTATATACCAGAAGATGGGCACCGGTGGTGGGCTGGGCTGAGCATAACCCACCAGGGCGCGCCTGGGGGGCCTGGCGCGCCCTGGTGTCTTCTGCTCACCAGGTGACCCCCCTCCGGTGGTTATTTGCTCCAGTATTTCTTATTTATTCCATAAAAATTCCCCGTGAAGTTTTAGCTCATTTGGAGTTGTGCAGAATAGGTAGCCTGACATAGCCTTTTCAGGTCCAGATTTCTAGCTGCCAGAATTCTCCCTCTTTGTGTGAACCTTGCAAATTATGAGAGAAAAGGCATTAGAAGTACTCCAAAAAGCATTATTATGCATAAAAACATTATAAATAACAGTAGGAAAACATGATGCAAAATGGACGTATTAGTCTTTCATATATTTTGCATAAGGGGCCATCTTTAAAATATCAGTCAAGCGAGTGCGCAAAAAGACTGGCCTAAGAATTTTAGCAAAGCATTCAAATTCTTCATCATCCTTTTTCTTAGTTGACTTAGGTGGAAAGGGCATGGGTTTTTGAAACCACGGTTCTCTTTCCCTTCCATGTTTTCTAGCAACAAAGTCTCTTTTATCATATCTTTTATTTTTAGGTTGTGGGTTATCAAGATCAACAGCTGGTTCTATTTCCACATCATTATCTGGTTGTTTATCATTGTCTAGTTGAGTGTCTTCATGAACATCATCATTATCTTTTTCATTATCACTAGATGAATATTCATTACCAGACTGAGTTTCAGCATCAGAAATAGAAACATCGTTATTATTATCAGGAGGTTTTTCTATCTCAGGTTCACTAGAGGCATGCAAAGTCCTATCATTCTTCTTTTTCTTCTTCTTTTTAGAAGGACTAGGTGCATCACTATTAATTCTTTGAGAGTCTTGTTCAATTCGTTTAGGGTGACCCTCAGGATAAAGTGGTTCCTGAGTCATTTTACCTCCTCTAGTTGCTACTCTAACAACAAAGTCATTTATATTATTATTCATTTCATCTAGCAACTCTCTTTGAGACTTAGCAACTTGTTCTAGTTGAGTTTGAACCATAGAGGCATGTTCTTCTACACCTCTAACATCATTGGAGATTCTAAATAACAAGTCACTCAAGCGAGCAATCATATCAGAGTTATATTTCAATTGTTTCATAACATTTTCATTGAAGTGATCTTGCTTTCTAATGTAATTATCAAACTCATAAAGGCATTGACTAGGATGCATATTATACGGATTATCCCTTTCATTAAATTTCATTAAAGAATTTACCTCTACCAGCTTTGGTGGTGGTTTGTCAAGTCCATGTATTTATTCAATAGGAGGTAAATTCTTAACATCCTCTGCTTTAATACCTTTTTCCTTCATAGATTTCTTTGCCTCTTGCATATCTTCCGGACTGAGATATAAGATACCCCTCTTCTTCGGAGTGGGTTTAGGAAGAGTCCAATCATCATAATTTTTCAATATATTATTCAATAATTCCTCAGCTTGTTCCACAATTTGCTCCCTGAAAACACAACCAGCACAACTATCTAGGAAGTCCCTAGAAGCATCGGTTAGTCCATTATAGAAGATATCAAGTATTTTATTTTTCTTAAGTGGATGATCAGGCAAAGCATTAAGCAATTGGAGAAGCCTCCCCCAAGCTTGTGGGAGACTCTCTTCTTCAATTTTCACAAAGTTAAATATTTCCTGTAACGCAGCTTGTTTCTTATGAGTAGGAAAATATTTTTCAGGGAAGCAATAAATCATATCCTGGGGACTACGCACACAACCAGGAGCAAGAGTATTGTACCAAATCTTAGCATCACCCTTTAACGAAAACGGAAATAGTTTTAGAATATAGTAGTAGCGAATCTTCTCATCATGAGCAAATAGGGTGGCTATATCATTTAATTTAGTAAGGTATGCCACAACAGTTTCAGTTTCATAACCATGGAAAGGATCAGATTCAACCAAAGTAATTAACTCTGGGTCGACAGAGAATTCATAATCCTTATCATCAACAAAGATAGGTGAAGTAGCAAACTTAGGATCACATTTCATTCTAGCATTCAAAGATTTCTCTTTCAGTTTGCATAATAATTTCTTAAGATCATCTCTATCATTGCAAGCAAGAAAATCTCTAGCTGTCTCCTCATCCATAACATAACCTTCAGGTATCTTAGGCAATTCATATCTAGGAGAGCTAGGTCTAATAGGTGTTTCAAGATTCTCAGTTTCAAGTATTTCATCAGTTTCAACATTCTCAATATCTTTAGCTCTAGCAATTTGTTCATCAAGAAAATCACCTAGTGGCACACCATCATCAAGCAAGGTACTAGCATCATCATGAGTAGCATTCATAGAAGTAGCATCATCAATAACTTGCGACATATCCGGATTAATAGCATGTGGTGGTGTTGCAAGTCTACTCAAAACAGAAGGTGAATCGAGTGCAGAGTGTGATGGCAGTTCCTTACCTCCCCTCGTCCTAGAGGGAACGATCTTGGTTTTTGTATCCTTCAGATTCTTCATAGTGATAAATAGATAATAATCCCAAGTGACTCAACAAATATAGCTATGCTCCCCGGCAACGGCGCTAGAAAAGGGTCTTGATAACCCACAAGTATAGGGGATCGCAATAGTTTTTGAGGGTAGAGTATTCAACCAAAATTTATAGATTCGACACAAGGGGAGCCAAAGAATATTTGCAAGTATTAGCAGCTGAGTTGTCAATTCAACCACACCTGGAAATTAATTATCTGCAGCAATATGATCAGTAGAAAAGTAATATGATAGTTTTGATAGTAGTAGTAACAGTAACGATAACAGTGATAGCAATAATTTTGTAGCAAGTGTAACAGTAACAACAGCAGTAGTAACTTAGCGAGAACAATATACAAAAATTCATAGGCATTGGATCGGTGAATTCGTTGGATGATATTCATCATATACGAAAATACAAAATCCATTCTTCATGGTCGGGCGCATTTCTCCAAATCCTCCAGGATCACAAGTGGAACGCTAAGCAAGGGTGGGGAGGCTGCGAGCTCCGCGTCGAACAGAAAGAAGCAAGCAGGGGGTGTTGCCATAGCGCGTCGGAGAGCAAGCGTAGGCAACCAAACTAAATAAGGCTACAAAAGTAGCTAGCTAGCGTTTTTAAGCTGGCTGCCTTTTCTAGCGCGCGTACTCTTCTGTGGAGTCGCACGGAACGAGCCTTGTCTTCCCTCCAACGACTAGCTCATGTATTCCGTAAATAGTCATACGTGCTTATGGAAAGAACTTGCATAACATCTTTTGTCCTACCCTCCCGTGGCAGTGGGGTCCATAAGGAAACTAAGGGATATTAATGCCTCCTTTTAATAGAGAACCGGAACAAAGCATTAGCACATAGTGAATACATGAACTCCTCAAACTACGGTCATCACCGGAAAGTATCCCGAATACTGTCACTCCGGGGTTTACGGATCATAACACGTAATAGGTGACTATAACTTGCAAGATCAGATCTAGAACATAGATATAATGGTGATAACATAAACGGTTTAGATCTGAAATCATGGCACCCGGGCCCAAAGTGACAAGCATTAAGCATGGCAAAGTCATAGCAACATCAATTTCAGAACATAATGGATACTAGGGATCAAGCCCTAACAAAACTAACTTGATTACATGATGAATCTCATCCAACTCCCTCACCGACCAGCGAGCCTACGAAGGAATTACTCACTCCCAGTGGGGAGCATCATGGAATTAACAATGGAGAAGGGTTGGTGATGACGAAGATCGAAGATTCCCCTCTCCGGAGCGCCAAACGGGCTCCAGATCTGGCCTCCCGATGAAGAACAGGAGGTGGCGACAGCTCCGTCTCGTGAAACATGATAATTCTTTCTCCCTGATTTTTTTCTCTGAAAATGTGGTTTTATAGCATCGGAGATAGGGTTTGCGGGGCCACCAGGTGGGGACAACCCACCTGGGCGCACTAGGAGGGGGCACGCCCTGGTGGGTTGTTCTCACCCATCTTGGCTCTAGTATTTTTCTTTTATTCCATAAAAAATCTCCAAAAAGTTTCGTTCCATTCTAAGAACTTTTATTTCTGCACAAAAACAACACCATGATAGTTCTGCTGAAAACAACGTCAGTCCGGGTTAGTTTCATTCAAATCATGCAAATTAGAGTCCAAAACAAGAGTAAAAGCATTACAAAAAGTAGATACGATGGAGACGTATCACTCGGTCGTGGTCATCAAGGGTAATTCCTCCTTCACCACTCCCGATAACGACTCTGTCATGCAACCCTTCAAGTGTGGACCATCGAGGGTGATTACTCCAAGTCCACCTTGACGGTTACATCGAGTGGGAATCCATCGAGGGTGATTCCTCGGGTTTCCCCCTTGCTGTTTTGGACACACGGTTACATTTGACTTTACCACAAAACCATGACTGAAGTCGGGTCGGCCCCGAGGGGCACCCGCGAGAGAAATGTGAAGTCGGGTTGGCCGTGAGAGTGCCCGTGAGTTGATGTGTAGTCGGGTTGATCTGGAGGATACCTGCGAGTTTTTCACGTGGCGCGGCCAGGCATTCTTAGCCCTTGCCGCAAGTCCGTGAGATTGGACGACGGGACCACATATCATGGATCATGCATTGATCGTTACCGCGCACTCCCAAGACACTAACGATTTGGATATGTGATCCGAGTAGGCCTCTGGCACTTTTCGCACTGACCACCACGCGGTAATAAGTATGGGCACTCTGCTTCGTATGTATCAGCCGAAAGCTCTTCGGACGTCTGATAACCCACAAGTATAGGGGATCGCAACAGTTTTTGAGGGTAGAGTATTCAACCTAAATTTATTGATTCGACACAAGGGGAGCCAAAGAATATTCCCAAGCATTAGCAGCTGAGTTGTCAATTCAACCACCTGAAAGACTTAATATCTGCAGCAAAGTTCTTAGTAGCAAAGTAGTATGGAAGTTACGGTAACGGTGGCAAAAGTAACAGTAGCAGTTTTGTAGTGATTGTAACAGTAGCAACGGAAAAGTAACTTAGCGAAGATCAATATGTGAAAAGCTCGTAGGCAACGGATCAGTGATGGATAATTATGTCGGATGACATTCATCATGCAACAGTTATAACCTAGGGTGACACAGAACTAGCTCCAATTCATCAATATAATTTAGGCATGTATTCCGAATATAGTCACACGTGCTTATGGAAAAGAACTTGCATGACATCTTTTGTCCTACCCTCCCATGGCAGTGGGGTCCTAATGGAAACTAAGGGATATTAAGGCCTCCTTTTAATAGAGAACCAGACCAAAGCATTAGCACTTAGTGAATACATGAATTCCTCAAACTACGGTAATCACCGGAAAGAATCCCAATTATTGTCACCTTGGGGTATGTGGATCATAACACATAATAGGTGTCTACAACTTGCAAGATAGGATCAAGAACACAAATATATTCATGAAAACATAATAGGTTCAGATCTGAAATCATGGCACTCGGGCCCTAGTGACCAGCATTAAGCATAGTAAAGTCATAGCAACATCAATCTCAGAACATAGTGGATACTAGGGATCAAACTCTAACAAAACTAACTCGATTACATGATAAATCTCATCCAACCCATCACCGTCCAGCAAGCCTACGATGGAATTACTCACGCACGGCGGTGAGCATCATGAAATTGGTGATGGAGGGAGGTTGATGATGATGATGGCGACGAATCCCCCTCTCCGGAGCCCTGAACGGACTCCAGATCAACCCTCCCGATGAAGAATAGGAGGCGGCGGCAGCTCCATATCGTAAAACACGATGAGTCCTTCTCTCTGATTTTTTCTCCCTGGATAGGGTTATATGGAGTTGGAGTTGAGGTCGGAGGGGCTCCAGCGGGCCCACAAGCCTACAGGGCGCGCCCCAGGGGGGTGGGCGCGCCCCTAGGGCTTCTGGCCTCTGGGTGGCCCCCCTCTGGTTGATTCTTGCGCCAATATTTTTTATATATTCCAAAAATATTCTCCATAAATTTTCAGGTTAATCCGAGAACTTTTATTTCTGCACAAAAATAACACCATGGCAATTCTACTGAAAACAACGCCAGTCCGGGTTAGTTCCATTCAAATCATGCAAATTAGAGTCCAAAACAAGGGCAAAAGAGTTTGGAAAAGTAGATACAATGGAGACATATTAACTCCCCCAAGCTTAACCCATTGCTTGTCCTCAAGCAATTCAGTTGACAAACTGAAAGTGACAAAGAAAAACTTTTACAAACTCTGTTTGATCTTGTTGTTGCAAATATGTATAGCCAGCATTCAGGGTTTCAGCAAAGATTATGAACTAACCATATTCACAATAACATTTAGGTCTCACATTTACTCATATCAATGTCATAACCAACTAGCAAGCAATAATAATAAATCTCGGATGACAACACTTTTTCAAAGCAATCATGATATGATATGACAAAATGGTATCTTGCTAGCCCTTTCTGAGACCGCAAAACATAAATGCAGAGCACCCCTGAAGATTAAGGACTGACTAGACATTGTAATTCATGGAAAAAGAGATCCAGTCACACTCATACTCAATATCAATTAATAACAACGCATACAAGTGACAATGGTGTGATACGTCTCCAACATATCTACAATTTTTTATTGTTCCATGCTATTATATTATCTGTTTTGGATGTTTTATATACATTAATATGCTATTTTATATTATTTTTGGGACTAACCTATTAACCTAGAGCCCAGTGCCAGTTTCTGTTTTTCCTTATTTTTGAGTTTCGCAGAAAAGGAATATTAAACGGAGTCCAAACGGAATAAAACTTTCGCGATGATTTTACTTGGACCAGAAGACACCTACGGGACTTGGAGTCCAAGTCAGAAGACCCTCGAGGCAACGACAAGCCAGGGGACACGCCCTACGGGGGGGCGCCCCTAGGGCTTGTGGCCCCCTCGGAGACCTCCTGACCTCCTTCCTTGGCCTATAAATTCAGATATTTTCCAAAATCCTCAGGGGAATCCATGAAAATACTTTTCCACCGCCGCAAGCCTCTGTTCCCGTGAGATCCCATCTTGGGGCCTTTTTTGGCGATCTGCCGGAGGGGGATTCGATCATGGAGGGCATCTACATCAACCCTATTGCCCTTCCGATGAAGCGTGAGTAGTTTACCTCAGAACTACGGGTCCATAGCTAGTAGCTAGATGGCTTCTTCTCCCTCTTTGATTCTCAATACCATGTTCTCCTCGATGTTCTTGGAGATCTATCCGATGTAATCTTCTTTTGCGGTGTGTTTGTCGAGATCCGATGAATTGTGGATTTATGATCAGATTATCTATGATTATTATTTGAATCTTCTCTGAATTCCTATATGCATGATTTGATATCTTTGTATTTCTCTTTGAATTATCGGTTTGGTTTGGCCAGCTAGATTGGTATTTCTTGCAATGGGAGAGGTGCTTAGTTTTGGGTTCAATCTTGCGGTGTCCTCACCCAGTGACATAGTAGGGGTAGCGAGGCACGTATTGTATTGTTGCCATCAAGGATAAAAAGATGGGGTTTTCATCATATTGCTTGAGTTTATCCCTCCACATCATGTCATCTTACTTAAGGCGTTACTCCATTCTTTATGAACTTAATACTCTAGATGCATGCTGGATAGCGGTCGATGTGTGGAGTAATAGTAGTAGATGCAGAATCGTTTCGGTCTACTTGACACGGACGTGATGCCTATATGCATAATCATTGCCTTGGATATTGTCATAACTTTGCGCTTTTCTATCAATTGCTCGACAGTAATTTGTTCACCCACCGTATTATTTGCCTTCAAGAGAGAAGCCTCTGGTGAAACCTATGGCCCTCGGGTCTATTTTCCATATTATATTTTCAGATCTATAAATCAAAAATACCAAAAATATCTCGCTGCAATTTATTTACTTTTTCGTTCTAGCAATCTTTTATACCTATCTCTATCAGATCTCACCGTTGCAATTGACCATGAAGGGATTGACAACCCCCTTATCGCGTTGGGTGCAAGTGTTTGATTGTTTGTGCAGGTGCATAGATTGGGGACTTGCTTGTACCTCCTACTGGATTGATACCTTGGTTCTCTAACTGAGGGAAATACTTATCTCTACTTTGCTGCATCACCCTTTCCTCTTCAAGGGAAAAACCAACGCAAGCTCAAGAAGTAGCAGGAAGAATTTCTGGCGCCGTTGCCGGGGAGGTCTACATCAATCCTACCAAGTACCCATCATAAACTCTCATCTCTTGCATTACATTATTTGCCATTTGCCTCTCGTTTTCCTCTCCCCCACCTCTAAAACGATTTTTAGAAAAATACAAAAATATTCGCCTTTTAATTCGCCCTTCTTTCATTTGTCTTTCCATTTGCCCTTATGTCTTACCTGGTTTGTTTGCTCGTTTGCTTGGAATAATTGTGTATTTTATTCCAGATCAGAAACAAAAAGGTTTATGGATCCACTTAAAGTTTTCTACTTGGATCATCTTCGATCTATATGTGCTCGTGCTGAAACCCCAACTAGTTTAGTTGAGGGAAAATCTTTAGATGAGCATGGTCATTTTGTGCGTCACCGTTTGTCTAAAAAAGGGAGACTCTTATGGAATCAAATAAATTTTTTGCTATGTTATGCTTGGAATCTTTGTGAACTTTGTGATTTTACTTGTTGCTCTAAGAACCCTAAAAAGTACCTTCCCTACCTATGTGAGTTTAATGATAATGAAATCTTATCTTCTTATGAAAAGGGTGTTTATAGTTACTATGATATCGAACAAATTGAAGAATTTGTTGCTTTTAAGGGTGCTTATGAAGTTGCTTCTTTGATTGAAAAGTATGATATTTCTCTCTACAAATCTTAAAATTTTGACATACTTAAATATTGCTATGAAAACTATGCTTCTAATGCCAATGTTAAAGAATTTATTGAGAGAATGTCCGCTGCTTTGGAAGAAAATAATGATATGCATGAATATATAGATAGTTATGATTTCGTTGATTTGATTGAAATATCCCTTGATGAACATGAAGCTTGCTATTCTTGTGGCCATGATGCCAATATTTATGGAGATGAATTTGCTATAGTTCCTTATGTTAAACATGAGATTATTGCTATTGCACCCATACTTGATAGTTCCTTGAATCAAAAGCATGATTGCAATGATGTTATTATAAATTCTATTGATGTCAATTGTGTTAATAATATGCAAAGCACTAAGCTTGGGGATGCTAATTTTGCTATGTTCACTACTTATTGTAAGGATCATGATTGGGGTGATTCTTCTTATGATCTTGAAAATTTATTTATGCCCCATGATGAATATGAAATTGATAATAATGTTTGCAATATTATTGAAAGTGGGTTTGGAAGAGTGTCAACTCTAGGTAATAATGATCCCACTATTTTGGAAGAGTATCAACTTTGCATGCATGAGGATCATGAAGAGAAAAATTTATGTGATAGCTATATTGTTGAATTTGATTATGATCCTACATGTAATTATTATGATAGAGGAAAATATGGTTGTAGAAATTTTCATGTTACTAAATTACCTCTCGTTATTTTGAGATTGCTATTGTTTCTTTCTTCTTCCTTGCATATGCTAGGTTTTGCTTGCCTTGATAATTTGTTTGCCTATAAAATAACTATGCATAGGAAGTATGTTAGAGTTAAACTTATTTTTCACTTGCTACATGATGCTCTCTTCGTGTTTCAATTGCTTTCTTTCATGTGAGCATCATTAACATTATCAATGCCTAGCTAAAAGGCTTTAAAGAAAAGCGCTTGTTGGGAGACAACCCAATATTTTTCTTTTCTGTTTTCTCGTGAATACACATTATTACCTCTATAGTAATTGTGTTTTGGTGTTTCAATTAGTGTTTGAGCCAAGTAAGACCTTTGGGATGGCTTACGGTGATAGTTGATTTGATCTTGCTGAAAAACAGAAACTTTTGCACCCAGTAAAACAATTTTAGAAAATCACAGAAACGTGATTTTGATCTGAATTTTTTACACAAGATTTATATACAAATTTCCCAGGTTTTCTGGAATTTTCAGAATTTTTGGAGTTACAGAAGTATTCAAAATTTCCAGATTGCTACAGACTTTTCTGTTTTTGACAGATTCTGTTTTCTATGTGTTGTTTGCTTATTTTGATGAATCTATGGGTAGTATCGGGGTGTATGAACCATGGAGAAGTTGGAATATAGTAGATATTACACCAATATAAATAAAGAATGAGTTCACAACAGTACCAAAAGTGGTGATTTTATTTTCTTATACTAACGGATCTCATGAGTTTTCTGTTGAGTTTTGTGTTGTGAAGTTTTCAAGTTTTGGGTAAAGATTTGATGGACTATGGAATAAGGAGGGGCAAGAGCCTAAGCTTGGGGATGCCCAAGGCACCCCAAGGTAATATTGAAGGACAATCAAGAGCCTAAGCTTGGGGATGCCCCGGAAGGCATCCCCTCTTTCGTCTTCAATCCATCGGTAAATTTACTTGAGGCTATATTTTTATTCACCACACGATATGTGTTTTGCTTGGAGCATCTTGTATGATTTGAGTCTTTGATTTTTAGTTTGCCACAATCATCCTTGCTGTACACACCTTTTGAGAGGGACACACTTAAATCATGAATTTATTAGAATACTCTATGTGCTTCACTTATATCTTTTGAGCTAGACAATTTTGCTCTAGTGCTTCACTTATATCTTTTTAGAGCACGACGGTGGCTTAATTTTATAGAAATTGTTGAACTCTCTTGCTTCACTTATATTATTTTGAGAGTCTCTAAACAGCATGGTAATTTTCTTAGGTTATGAATTTAGTCCTAATATGATGGGCATCCAAGAGGGATATAATAAAAACTTTCATATAAAGTGCATTGGATACTATGTGAAGTTTGATTCCTTCTGATTGTTTTGAGATATAAAGATGGTGATATTAGAGTCATGCTAGTGAGTAATTGTGGATTAGTAGAAATACTTGTGTTAAATTTTGTGATTCCCGAAGCATGCATATATGGTGAACCGTTATGTGATGAAGTCGGATCATGATTTATTTATTGATTGTCTTCCTTATGAGTGGCGGTCGGGGACGAGCGATGGTATTTTCCTACCAATCTATCCCCCTAGGGGCATGCATCTAATACTTTGTTTCGATAGCTAATAGACTTTTGCAATAAGTATGTGAGTTCTTTATGACTAATGTTGAGTCCATGGATTATACGCACTCTCACCCTTCCACCATTGCTAGCCTCTCTAGTACCGCGCAACTCTCACCGGTGCATTACACCCACCACATACCTTCCTCAAAACAGCCACCATACCTACCTATTCTGACATTTCCATAGCCATTCCGAGATATATTGCCATGCAACTTCCACCGCTCCGTTTATTATGACACGCTTCATCATTGCCATATTGCTTAGCATGATCATGTAGTTGACATCGTATTTGTGGCAAGGCCACCATTCATATTTTTTTATACATGTCACTCTTGAGTCATTGCACATCCCGGTACACCGCCGGAGGCATTCATATAGAGTCATATTTTGTTCTAAGTATCGAGTTGTAATTCTTGAGTTGTAAGTAAATAAAAGTGTGATGATCATTATTATTAGAGCATTGTCCCATGTGAGGAAAGGATGATGGAGGCTATGATTCCCCCACAAGTCGGGATGAGACTCCGGACGAAAAATAAAAAAAGAGAGAGAAAAAAAGAGGCCAAAGAGCCCAAAATAAAAAAATGAGAGAAAAGAGAGAAGGGGCAATGTTACTATCCTTTTTTCCACACTTGTGCTTCAAATTAGCACCATGATCTTCATGATAGAGTCTCCTATGTTGTCACTTTCATATGCTAGTGGGAAATTTTCATTATAGAACTTGGCTTGTATATTCCAATGATGGGCTTCCTCAAATTGCCCTAGGTCTTCGTGAGCAAGCGAGTTGGATGCACACCCACTTAGTTTCTTTTTGAGCTTTCATACACTTATAGCTCTAGTGCATCTGTTGCATGGCAATCCCTACTCACTCACATTGATATCTATTGATGGGCATCTCTATAGCCCATTGATACGCCTAGTTGATGTGAGACTATCTCCTTCTTTTTGTCATCTCCACAACCACCATATTCTATTCCACCTATAGTGCTATATCCATGGCTCACACTCATGTATTGCGTGAAAGTTGAAAAGATTTGAGAACATCAAAAGTATGAAACAATTGCTTGGCTTGTCATCGGGGTTGTGCATGATTTAATACTTTGTGTGATGAAGATGGAGCATAGCCAGACTATATGATTTTGTAGGGATAACTTTCTTTGGCCATGTTATTTTAAGAAGACATGATTGCTTTATTAGTATGCTTGAAGTATTATTGTTTTTTATGTCAATATTAAACTTTCATTTTGAATCATATGGATCTGAATATTCATGCCACAATAAATAAAATTACATGGATAAATATGTTAGGTAGCATTCCACATCAAAAATTCTGTTTTTATCATTTACCTACTCGAGGACGAGCAGGAATTAAGCTTGGGGATGCTTGATACGTCTCCAATGTATCTATAATTTTTTTTATTCCATGCTATTATATTATCTATTTTGGATGTTTTATATGCATTAATATGCTATTTTATATTATTTTTGGGACTAACCTATTAACCTAGAGCCCAGTACCAGTTTCTGTTTTTTCCTTGTTTTTGAGTTTCGCAGAAAAGGAATATCAAATGGAGTCCAAACGGAATAAAACTTTTGCGATGATTTTTCTTGGACCAGAAGACACCTACGGGACTTGGAGTCCAAGTCAGAAGACCCTCGAGGCGATGACAAGCCAGGGGGGCGCGCCCTAGGGGGGGCGCCCCTTGGGCTTGTGGCCCTCTCAGAGACCTCCTGACCTCCTTCTTGGACAATAAATTCATATATATTCCAAAACCCTCAGGGGCATCCATGAAAATACTTTTCCACCACGGCAAGCCTCTGTTCCCGTAAGATCCCATCTTGGGGCCTTTTTCGGTGATCTGCCAGAGGGGGATTCGATCACGGAGGGCATCTACATCAACCCTATTGCCCTTTCGATGAAGCGTGAGTAGTTTACCTCAGACCTACGGGTCCATAGCTAGTAGCTAGATGGCTTCTTCCCTCTCTTTGATTCTCAATACCATGTTCTCCTTGATGTTCTTGGAGATCTATCCGATGTAATCTTCTTTTGCGGTGTGTTTGTCGAGATCCGATGAATTGGGGATTTATGATCAGATTATCTATGAATATTATTTGAATCTTCTCTGAATTCTTATATGCATGATTTGATATCTTTGTATTTCTCTTCGAATTATCGGTTTGGTTTGGCCAACTAGATTGGTATTTCTTGCAATGGGAGAGGTGCTTAGTTTTGTGTTCAATCTTGTGGTGTCCTCACCCAGTGACATAGTAGGGGTAGCGAGGCATGTATTGTATTGTTGCCATCAAGGATAAAAATATGGGATTTTCATCATATTGCTTGAGTTTATCCCTCCACATCATGTCATCTTACTTAAGGTGTTACTCCGTTCTTTATGAACTTAATACTCTAGATGCATGCTGGATAGCGGTCGATGTGTGGAGTAATAGTAGTAGATGCAGAATCATTTCGGTCTACTTGACACGGACGTGATGCCTATATGCACAATCATTGCCTTGGATATCATCATAACTTTGCGCTTTTCTATCAATTGCTCGACGGTAATTTGTTCAATTGTTTGTGCAGGTGCTATTGACCGTGAAGGAATTGACAACCCCTTTATCGCGTTGGGTGCAAGTGTTCGATTGTTTGTGCAGGTGCATAGATTGGGGACTTGCTTGTACCTCCTACTGGATTGATACCTTGGTTCTCTAACTGAGGGAAATACTTATCTCTACTTTGCTGCATCACCCTTTCCTCTTCAAGGGAAAAACCAACGCAAGCTCAAGAAGTCGCATGGTGCTCTCTAGGTGGTGCTTTTTATAAGAGGATGATGACTCAGCAATAAAAGTAAATAGATAGGCCCTTCGCAGAGGGAAGCAGGGATTTGTAGAGGTGCCAGAGCTCGAGCTTTTAAAAGAGAGATAAATATAATTTTGAGCGGTATGCTTTCATTGTCAACATAGCAACCAAGAGATCTCGGTATCTTCCATGCTAGATACATTATAGGCGGTTCCCAAACAGAATGGTAAATTTTTTACTCCCCCTCCACCAACAATCACACTCCACGGCTAACCGAATCCACGGGTACCGTCCATACCAACAACAGTCCTGGGGGAGTTTTGTTTTATGATTATATTTTGATTTGATTTCGAGCATGGAACCGGGCATCCCGATTACCAGCCACTTTCTCGTGAATGACAAGTGAATAAACACTCATCGTGAGAATAACCCACCTAGCATGGAAGATACTGACAGCCCCAGTCACTACATGAGCGATTCGGGCATACAAAATAGATTATTATTTGAAGGTTTAGAGTTTGGCACATGCAAATTTACTGGGAACGGCAGGTAAATACCGCATATAGGTAGGTATGGTGGACTCATATGGAACAACTTTGGGTTCAAGGAAGTGGATGCACAAGCAGTATTCCCGCTTAGTACAAGTGAAGGCTAGCAAAAGATTAAGGAGCGACCAACTAGAGAGCGACAACAGTCATAAACATGCATTGAGATTAACCAACATTGAATGCAAGCATGAGTAGGATATAAATCACCATGAACATAAATATCGTGAAGGCTATGTTGATTTTGATTCAACTACATGTGTGAACATGTGCCATGTCAAGCCACTTAAATCATTCAAAGGAGGATACCATTCTATCATACTACATCATAACCATTTTAATTTTCATGTTGGCACACAAGACAAACCATTATACACTCCTAGCTAATTAAGCATGGCATGAGTAACTATAATCTCTAATTGTCATTGCAAACATGTTTCATTCATAATGGGCTGAATCAAGAACAATGAGCTAATCATATTTACAAAAACAAAATAGGTCGAGTTCATACCAGCTTTTCTCCATCTCAATCATTTCATCATATATCGTCATTATTGCCTTTCACTTGCACGACCGAATGGTGTGAATAATAATAAGAGTGCACATGCATTGGACTAAGATGGAATCTGCAAACATTTATTCAAAGGAGAAGACAAGGTAATATGGGCTCTTTGTTAGATCAACAATAATGCATATGAGAGCCACTCAACATTTTCATCGTGGTCTTCTCCTTACGACCCAAAGAAAAGGAAATGAATTTCAAAGAAACACACTAAAATATTTTTGGAGTTTTTGTTTTTCTGAAGAAAGTAAAAGAAGAATGAGAAAAACTATTTACACGGGAAAGCTCCCAACAAGCAAAAGAAGAACGAGAAATCTTTTTGGGTTTTCTTTTAATACTACAACTAAATAAACTAGAAAGAAAAACTAAAAAGAAGCGAGAACTATTTTTGTTGGATTTTCTCAAAGTTTTTCAAACACACAAGAAGAAAGCGAGAAAAAGAAATAAACTAACATGGATAATACAATGAAAAAGTACGAACACCAACAACTGAAATGAGTGTATGAACATGAATGTAATGTCGGTGAGAAATACATACTCCCCCAAGCTTAGGCTTTTGGCCTAAGTTGGTCTAGGGCCACGGCTGGAAATAATCCTCTCCTCGATACTCCGGAGGGTCCTGGGGGTTCCACTGGTTAGCGAGCTCCTGTGGCTCCCACTGATAAACAGACTCTAGGTATGGGTCCGGCGATAGTGCTGCCTCAGGAACTGGCGATCGCGTTCGCTCCCAGTATGCATAAATGTCCTCAGGCATAATAATGTACCTGCCTGAATAAATATCTAACAAAGAAGGTGCAGGCAAAGTAATAATCTGATAGGTACCCTGACTGAACACTAAGTTATAGATGAGCCGCTTGTCATCGTCTTTGGTAATGAAATCATGTGCTACCATACTATCATAGTCTAAATACTTAGTGGGTAACAACATTTCTTCCTTTTCATCTAGCCTAATGGGTATCTCAAAATGTTTAGCAAGGCGGGAGGCATAGATACCTCCAAAGATGGGCCCCTTCGTACGGTTCGTGTTCAACCGGCGAGCAACAATAGCGCCCAAACTGAAAGTTCTATCACAATATAAAGCGTGGCACAAAATAGCAAGGTCCGGGGTGTAGGAGATATGCCCTAGAGGCAATAATAAATGTTATTATTTATCTCCATGCTCATTATTATGTTTATGTTCCATGCTATAACTGCTATGGTTCTCGAGTCTGCAATAACCACGAGGCTCGGAGGAAGACTCATATGCACGTGTGGAATAATAAACGGTAAAATGTATTCCTAGTCAAGCCTCTATGACTGGCTCAAGTGTTGCATGATGGTTCTGTTTTCCTGATCATGGGCATGTCTATGCCAGCAACTTTGAGGGCACAATGTTAGAAGAACATTTGTGTTGAATCGACCCGAATTGATGTTATGCTATGAGATACATTCGTCATGAGTTAATGGTTAATAACACAGAGATAGTTAACGTTTGCATGATTCCTCAGACCATGAGAGTATCGAGTTTCTTCATGCTTGATTCATGAACTTTGGGGTTTGTTAAACGTCATCCGTAAATGGATGGCTATTACGGCGGCTTACGGGTTCATGGGAAAGTATGTCAAGTAACTTGATTGCTCAAGATTGGGATTTGCTCCTCCGACGATGGAGAGATATCTCTGGGCCCTCTCGGTGTTACGGTATCCATCATCGTCTGGCCAGACACTTTGTGATTTGATCACGGGGATGCCGGAACACGGTAACGAGAAAAGAGAACAATACCGGTAACGAGATAACTAGCATAGTGGACAAGTTGTTGATCCACGGGAATGCCAACATGTCTCACCTCGGGTATTTGTAACATATCGCGAAGCAACAGGAATAGCACACGGCAACTGGAGGTTCACTCGAATATTCATTCGTGTGGGTATAGGGGTCAATATGGGTGTCCACGGCTCCGATGTTGATCATTGATCGGAAGGGGTTCCGTGTCATGTCTATACTTCACCGAACCTATAGGGTCACACGCTTAAGGGTCATCTATCTGTTGAACGCTAGACAGGGAGTCTGAGAGAAAGTCACCGAAAATGTTTCGGACACAACGGAATAGTTCCGAGAGAGAGAACACCGAAAGAGTTTCGGTAAAACCGAAAAGTTGTTTCGGAATATATTATTTGGTCAAAAAGGGTTTCGGCACCACCTGGAAATTTTCAGAGGATGCCAGAATTGGTCTGGGAACTTCTGGGAATTTTCGGAGAGAAAAACCGGAAATGTTCCGAAACTGCCGTAACCGCTGTTAATGCTTTCCGCTGATGAAAACCACCGCACCGAAAATGTTTCGGATCATGCCCAGAATAATTTTAGAGGGTGCCGGAAATGTTCTGGGACCTTCTGGAATTTTTCAGAAAAAGTTTCGCGGAAAACATCTTGTCTCAGCGCGAGGGGACAAGATCCCACGAATCGGGGGTTGCATGTTTGGTGGCTTTTTGTCTAGGGAGCATGCATGTTTCATGGAGACATGTTGGTGGCTTGTTGGGGGGCCCCCCCCCCCATGGGGAGACAAGGTGTGGGCCGGCCCAAGGGCTGCCATGGTGGTGTCCCCTTGGTGCCCCCCTTGTGTTACCATTATGCCCTTTCATGTGTGACATGAAGCTTGGGTATTTTGGTATTTCAACATCCCACCCCACCCCTTGCCTTGGCCTATAAAAGGAGGAGAAGGGGCTGCCATTCTCCCCATCCCTTGCTCTCATACACATGCCAAGATGTTATCTGGCTTCTCTCTCCCTCCCACGAAAAGAGTTTCGTAGAGCCGAAAGGCTGTCTGGGTTCCGGCAGGAACTAGTTCTGGACGGCGAAGCCCTGCCGGATAGGTGACACCGTATGTGTGCAACTCTGTAGAGAGGTCGTAGTTTCGATCTTAGTGCCTGAGGGGCTGTTTGAGAGTGCCTCCCGAAAGGCTGTCCAAGTGACGGTCCGAGTTCTGTGAGTCCTCCCGAAGGGCTGTCCGAGTGACCGTCCGAGTTTCGAAGGTCCTCCCGAAGGGCTATCCGCGACACCGTCCGGGGGACTGTTCGACCGCCTCCCGGAGGGCTGTCCGAGGGGCAAATGAGGGAGTACATCCTCGCGGTTGGGAGGTTGTAAAATCCTAGCTGCGGGGATCTGCACCGCCGATCGTCATCGATTCTACTTCCGCTGCGCTACGAGTCGGTAACGAAAATGATCAAACCTTGTATGCAGTCTCCATAGTGGTCCAGGGCTGGTGCGTAGGTCGAAAAATTTTGTTTTCTGCTGCGTTACCCTACACGGGGCACTAAGGCCTCTGCTCTCCCCACGACCAATCAAACATCTCCCAGCAAATAGTGAATAATAGCGTAAAATAGGAAAATGTAAACTAGCCACTCTTGCCTCCGACACTCATCTCTCTTCCCCCACAGTAACTTCATCAATAAAATCCTCCACGTCCCTAGGACGTGGCTCTCTGACGTTGCCCTCATAAGGTATTTTGCAAACATTGGAAAATCATAAAGTGACATTCTCTTGGGCACATCGTACAAGTGAAATTCTACCATAGGAGGATCCTCCCTAGAATGAAAGTGAATATTTTGCACGAAGGTATTAGTGAGTAGGAGGTATTGGTCACACTTATCGTGGAGGAAGTTGGTGATGCCTGCATTCTCCGCCAAATAATAGAAATCATCATAAATTCCGGCCGCCCTCAAGAATGCATCGCTTGGCCATTCACATGGCTGAACCTCCGCCGCACGCGGAAGGTTGTACTTGGGCTTCTTCTTCTCCTCATTTTCATTTGAATTCCGGCTTGAAGAACCCCTTAACCATCTCTTCATCATTTCTTTCCTTGTCTCTGAAAATATTCTGAAATTTTTAGTGACTCAAAATAAAAGTGAACAAAACTCAACAAAATTGATAGCAACTACTCCCAGAAGTGTCTAGAGGCTATATCATGCATCAAAACTACTTTGGACCATATAAATTTGACATGCAAGCTCAAGAACAAGGTCACCCCAGCAGCAAAAATTTGCAATAATTAAAGCACTATAACAAAAACTAATTGGACCATTGGAGGAGTCACATACCGAAGAACAATCCCCCAAAACAGTTTTGCGAATGAAGCTTTGAGCAAGGAGATCGAAAATGGCAGCAAAATGAGCTAGAACACGGGTTTGAGCAACGGGATGATTTTTTCTAGAGGAA
Source organism: Thinopyrum elongatum (assembly GCA_011799875.1). Lineage (NCBI taxonomy): Eukaryota > Viridiplantae > Streptophyta > Magnoliopsida > Poales > Poaceae > Thinopyrum > Thinopyrum elongatum. The sequence continues at coordinate 106,269,441 of CM022302.1, forward strand.
GACGAAGAGGATGGGTGCTGGAATAAGTGAGGGGGACCCACGTGGGACCCACAAGCCACCTAGGCATGCCCAGGGGGGTGGGCGAGCCCTGTGGGCTTGTGGCCCACTGGTGCTGCCCCCTGGTGTGTTCTTAGTGCCAGAAATTCTAAAATATTCCATACAAAATCATACTAAATTTTCAGGGCATTTGGAGAACTTTTATTTTTGGGACATTTTTTTATTGCACGGATAATTCAGAAAATAGGCAAATAATAGTATTTTTTGCTTTATTTATTCTAAATAACAGAAAGTAAAAAGTGGGTACAGAAAGTTGTGCTTTCTAAATTCATCCATCTCATGCCCATCAAAAGGAATCCATTAATAAGGTTGATCAAGTCTTATTAACAAACTTCTTCCGAATGACATGAAACCGGAGAATTTTCGAATAACACTAGGTTACCTCAACGGGGATATGCATGTCCCCAACAATAAGAATATCATATTTCTTTTTGACAGTAGGAATAGGGAATTAAAAACCTCTAATAGCAATAGTTGAAATTTTTCCAATAGAATTGATGCTATTAACTTGAGGTTGTTTCTTCGGAAAGTGTACCATATGCTCATTACCATTAACATGAAAAGTGGCATTGCCCTTGTTGCAATAAATAACAGCCCCTGCAGTATTCAAAAAGGGTCTACCAAGGATGATCGACATACTGTCGTCCTTGGGTATATCAAGAATAACAAAGTCTGTTAAAATAGTAACATTTGCAACTACGACATGCATGTCCTCACAAATACCGATGGGTAAAGCTGTTGATTTATCGGCCATTTGCAAAGAGATTTCAGTTGGTGTCAACTTATTCAAATCAAGTCTACGATATAAAGAGAAAGGCATAACACCAACACCGGCTCCCAAATCACATAAAGCAGTTTTAACATAGTTTCTTTTAATGGAGCATGGTATAGTTGGTATTCCTGGATCTCCTAGTTTCTTTGGTATTCCACCCTTAAACGTATAATTAGCAAGCATGGTGGAAATTTCAGCTTCCGGTATCTTTCTTTTATTTGTAACAATATCTTTCATATACTTAGCATAAGGAGACATTTTCAGAATATCAGTCAAACACATACGCAAAAAGACATGTCTAAGCATTTCAACAAAGCACTCAAAATCCTCATCACCCTTTTTCTTGGATGGTTTAGGAGGAAAGGGCATGGGTTTCTGAACCCATGGTTCTTTGTCTTTACCATGTTTCCTAGCAATGAAGTCTCTCTTATCATATCTTTTATTCTTAGGTTGTGGGTTATCAAGATCAACAGCAGGTTCTATCTCCACATCATTATCATTGCTAGGTTGAGCATCAACATGAGCATCATCATTAACATTATCACTAGGTTCATGTTCATCACCAGATTGTGTCTCAGCATCAGAAATAGAAATATCATTTGGATTCTCAGGTGTGTCTGTAACAGGTTCACTAGAAGCATGCAAAGTCCGATTAGTTTTTTTATTCTTTTTATTACTAGGACTAGGTGCATCAACATTAATTCTCTAAGAATCTTGTTCAATTCTCTTAGGATGGCCCTCAGGATACAAAGGTTCTTGAGTCATTTTACCACATCTAGTCATAACTCTAACAGCATTATCATTGTTCTTATTATTCATCTCATTTAGCAAATCATTTTATGCCTTGAGAACTGATACGTCCATTTTGCATCATGCTTTTATATTGATATTTATCGCATTATGGGCTGTTATTACACATTATATCACAATACTTACACTTTTTCTCTCTTATTTTATAAGGTTTACATGAAGAGGGAGAATGCCGGCAGCTGGAATTCTGGACTGGAAAAGGAGCAAATATTAGAGACCTATTCTGCACAACTCCAAAAGTCCTGAAACTTCACGGAGAATTATTTTGGAATATATAAAAAATATTGGGCGAAGAAAGCACCAGAGGGGGGCCACCAGTCATCCACAAGGGTGGGGGGCACGCCCTACCTCTGGGCGCGCCCCCCGTCCTTGCAGGCCACCTGGCAGGCCCCCGACGCCCATCTTCTGCTATATGGTGTGTTTTGACCTGGAAAAATAAGAAGGAAGTTTTCAGGATGAAGCGCCGCCGTCTCAAGGCAGAACCTGGGCAGAACCAATCTAGGGCTCCGGCGGAGCTGTTCTACCGGGGAAACATCTCCGGGAGGGGGAAACCATCGCCATCGTCATCACCATCGATCCTCTCATCGAGAGGGGGTCAATCTCCATCAACATCTTCACCAGCACCATCTCCTCTCAAACCCTAGTTCATCTCTTGTACCCGATCTTTGTCTCAAAACCTCAGATTGGTACCTGTGGGTTGCTAGTAGTGTTGATTACTCCTTGTAGTTGATGCTAGTTGGTTTATTCGGTGGAAGATCATTTGTTCAGATCCTTAATGATAATTAATACTCCTCTGATTATGAACATGAATATGCTTTGTGAGTAGTTACGTTTGTTCTTGAGGACATGGGAGAAGTCTTGTTATAAGTAATCATGTGAATTTGGTATTCGTTCGATATTTTGATGAGATGTATGTTGTCTTTCCTCTAGTGGTGTTATATGAACATCGACTACATGACACTTCACCATGATTTGGGCCTAGGGGAAGGCATTGGGAAGTAATAAGTAGATGATGGGTTGCTAGAGTGCCAGAAGCTTAAACCCTAGTTTATGCGTTGCTTCGTAAGCGGCTGATTTGGATCCATATGTTTCATGCTATGGTTAGATTTATCTTAATTCTTCTTTCGTAGTTGCGGATGCTTGCGAGAGGGGTTAATCATAAGTGGGAGGCTTGTCCAAGGAAGGGCAGCACCCATGCACCGGTCCACCCACATATCAAATTATCAAAGTAACGAACGCAAATCATATGAGCAAGATGAAAACTAACTTGACAACAATTCCCATGTGTCCTCGGGAGCGCTTTGTTTTATATAGGAGTTCGTCCAGGCTTGTCCTTTGCTACAAAAAGGATTGGGCCACCTTGCTGCACCTTAGTTACTTTTGTTACTTGTTACTCGTTACGAATTATCTTATCATACAACTATCTGTTACCGATAATTTCAGTGCTTGCAGAGAATACCTTGCTGAAAACTGCTTGTCATTTCCTTCTGCTCCTCGTTGGGTTCGACACTCTTACTTATCGAAAGGACTATGATAGATCCCCTATACTTGTGTGTCATCAAGACTCTTTTCTGGCGCCGTTTCCGGGGAGTGAAGCGCCTTTGGTAAGAAAACATTTATATAGTGTGCTGAAATTTACTGTCACTTGTCACTATGGAAAATAATCCTTTGAGGGGCCTGTTCGGGGTATATTCACCTCAACCGGAAGAGCAAAGAGTTGCTCCTCAACCTACTGCACCTACTGAAAATATTTATTATGAAATTCCTTCGGGTATGATAGTGAAACTGCTAGCTAATCCTTATGCAGGAGACGGAACATTACATCCTGATATGCACCTAATCTATGTGGATGAAGTTTGTGGATTATTTAAGCTTGCAGGTTTGCCCGAGGATGATGTCAAGAAGAAGGTCTTCCCTTTATCTTTGAAGGGAAAGGCATTGACATGGTATAGGCTATGTGATGATATTGGATCCTGGAACTACAACCGATTGAAATTGGAATCTCATCACAAGTTTTATCCTATGCATCTGGTTCATCGTGATCGGAACTATATATATAATTTTTGGCCTCGTGAAGGAGAAAGTATCGCTCAAGCTTGGGGGAGGCTTAAGTCAATGTTATATTCATGCCCCAATCATGAGCTCTCAAGAGAAATTATTATTCAGAATTTTTATGCCCGGCTTTCTCGTAATGATCAATCCATGCTCGATACTTCTTGTACTGGTTCTTTTATGAAGAAGGATATTGAATTCAAATGAGATTTATTGGAAAGAATTAAATGCAACTCTGAAGATTGGGAACTCGACGAAGGTAAGGAGTCAGGTATAAACCTTAAGTTTGATTGTGTTAAATCTTTCATGGATACCGATGCTTTTCGTGATTTTAGCACTAAATATGGACTTGACTCTGAGATAGTAGCTTCTTTCTGTGAATGTTTAGCTACTCATGTTGATCTTCCTAAGGAGAAGTGGTTTAAATATCATCCTCCCATTGAAGTGAAAGTAGTAGAACCTATTAAAGCTGAAGAAGAAACTATTACTTATAATGTTGGTCCTATTGTCCCTACTGCTTATATTGAGAAACCACATTTTCCTGTTAGAATAAAGGATCATGTTAAAGCTTCAATTGTGGTTCGTAAGAGTTATACTAGAACACCTACACCCCCTGAACAAATTAAAGTTGAACCTAGTATTGCTTTGGTTAAAGATCTCTTGGTTGATAATATTGATGGGCATGTTATTTATTTCTGTGATGAAGCTGCTAGGATTGCTAAACCCGATATTAAAGATAAACATAGACCCGTTGTTGGCATGCCTGTTGTTTCTATTAAAATAGGAGATCACTGTTATCATGGCTTATGTTAAGATGAAGGAAGTGGTAAGAAATGAAATACTAAAGCTTCTGGAGGCAGGTATAATTTATCCTATTGCTGATAGTAGATGGGTAAGTCCTATTCATTATGTCCCTAAGAAGGGAGGTATTACTGTTGTTCCTAATGATAAGAATGAATTGATTCCACAAAGAATTGTTACAGGTTATAGAATGGTAATTGATTTTCGTAAATTAAACAAAGCTACTAGAAAAGATCATTACCGTCTACCTTTTATTGATCAAATGCTAGAAAGATTATCTAAACATACACATTTTTGCTTTCTAGATGGTTACTCTGGTTTTTCTCAAATACCTGTGTCAAAAGAGGACCAAGAAAAGACCACTTTTACTTGCCCTTTCGGTACTTTTGCTTATAGACGTATGCCTTTTGGTTTATGCAATGCACCTGCTACCTTTCAAAGATATATGACTGCTATATTCTCTGACTTTTGTGAAAAGATTGTTGATGTTTTCATGGATGATTTCTCCGTTTACGGAACTTCTTTTGATGATTGCTTAAGCAACCTTGATCGAGTTCTGCAGAGATGTGAAGAAACTAATCTTGTTTTGAATTGGGAGAAGTGCCACTTTATGGTTAATGAAGGTATTGTCTTGGGGCATAAAATTTCTGAAAGAGGTATTGAAGTTGATAAAGCTAAAGTAGATGCTATTAAAAAGATGTCGTGTCGTAAAGATATCAAAGGTATAAGAAGTTTCCTTGGTCATGCTAGTTTCTATAGGAGGTTTATTAAAGACTTCTCTAAAATTTCTTGGCCTCTGACTAATATCTTAGAAAAAGATGTTCCTTTTGTTTTTGATGATGATTGTGTAGAAGCATTTGAAATACTTAAGAAAGCCTTGATTTCTGCACCTATTGTTCAACCACCTGATTGGAATTTACCCTTTGAAATTATGTGTGATGCTAGTGATTATGCTGTTGGTGCTGTTCTAGGACAAAGAGTTGATAAGAAATTGAATGTTATTTATTATGCTAGTAAAACTCTAGACAGTGCACAGAGAAATTATGCTACTACTGAAAAAGAATTTCTAGCAGTTGTATTTTCCTGTGATAAGTTCAGATGTTATATTGTTGATTCTAAAGTAACTGTTCACACTGATAATGCTGCTATTAAATATCTTATGGAAAAGAAAGATGCTAAACCTAGACTTATTAGATGGGTTCTCTTGTTACAAGAATTTGATTTGCATATTATTGATAGAAAGGGAGCTGAGAACCCCGTAGCAGACAACTTGTCTAGGTTAGAAAATGTTCTTGATGACCCACTGCCTATTGATGATAGTTTTCCTGATGAGCAATTAGATGTCATAAATGCTTCTCGTAATACTCCATGGTATGCTGATTATGCTAATTACATTGTTGCTAAATTTATACCACCTAGTTTCACATACCAGCAAAAGAAAAAGTTTTTCTGTGATTTAAGACATTACTTTTGGGATGACCCACACCTTTATAAAGAAGGAGTAGATGGTGTTATTAGACGTTGTGTACCTGAGCATGAACAGGAATAGATCCTACGCAAGTGCCACTCCGAAGCTTACGGAGGACACCATGCTGGAGATAGAACTACACACAAGGTATTGCAATCCGGTTTTTATTAGCCTACTCTCTTCAAGGATGCCCGTAAGTTTGTCTTGTCTTGTGATGAATGCCAGAGAATTGGTAATATTAGTAGACGTGAGGAAATGCATATGAATTATTCACTTGTTATTGAACCATTTGATGTTTGGGGCTTTGATTATATGGGACCTTTTCCTTCCTCTAATGGGTATACACATATTTTAGTTGCTATTGATTACGTTACTAAGTGGGTAGAATCTATTCCAACTAGTAGTGCTGATCATAAAACTTCTATTAAGATGCTTAAAGAAGTTATTTTTCTGAGGTTTGGAGTCCCTAGATATTTAATGACGGATGGTGGTTCACATTTTATTCATGGTGCTTTCTGTAAAATGCTTGCTAAATATGATGTCAACCATAGAATTGCTTCTCCATATCATCCTCAGTCTAGTGGTCAAGTAGAATTGAGCAATAGAGAGATTAAATTGATTTTGCAAAAGACTGTTAATAGGTATAGAAAGAATTGGTCTAAGAAACTTGATGATGCATTATGGGCTTATAGAACTGCTTATAAAAACCCTATGGGTATGTCTCTGTATAAAATGGTTTATGGAAAAGCATGTCACTTACCTCTTGAACTAGAACATAAAGCTTATTGGGCTATTAAAGAGCTCAACTATGATTTCAAACTTGCCGGTGAGAAGAGGTTATTTGACATTAGCTCGCTTCATGAATGGAGAACCCAAGCCTATGAGAATGCCAAGTTGTTTAAAGAAAAAGTTAAAAGATGGCATGACAAGAGGATACAAAAGCGTGAGTTTAATGTAGGTGATCATGTTTTGCTATACAACTCTCATTTAAGACTTTTTGCAGGAAAGCTTCTCTCTAAATGGGAAGGTCCTTACATAATCGAGGAGGTCTATCGTTCTGGTGCCATTAAGATCAACAACGCCGAAGGCACAAATCTGAAGGTGGTAAACGGTCAAAGAATCAAACATTATACCTCAGGTACTCCCATAAATGTTGAGACCAATATAATTAATACCATAACACCGGAGGAGTATATAAGGGATACTTTCCAGAATGTTTCAGACTCCGAAAAGGAATAGGTATGTGGTACGATAAGTAAACCGACTCCAAAACTGTTATAATAGCAATTTTTCTCCGTTTTGGAATATTTAGAAAAATAGAAAAATTAAAAGTAGTCCGAAAGATGCACGAGGAGACCACAAGGGTGGAGGGCGCGCCCTACCCCCCTGCCTTGTGGCCACCTCGTGTGCCCTCCGGACTCCGTTTTCTTGCACAATACTTCTTTTGGTTGGTAAAAATTCATTATATATTCTCCCGAAGGTTTTGACCACCGTACCATGATAAAATCCTCTGTTCTTGTTTCGAGCTATTTTCTGTCAGAGTTTTCAAGGCCAGGCATCATGTCGTCTCCCTCCTCCAACAATGGTGGCGACGATGCTTGGCTAAAGAAGATAGAGATGAAGAGAGAAGAACTTGGGGAAACCAACAAGGGTGACAAGATCAAGAAGGTCGCGGGAGATCAAGTTCCGGCAGCAAAAGAAGAATACATTCTTCAACCATACTACAATCATCTTACCCCTACTGAAATTGAAGCTTTTAAGATCATTGAAATAGTTCATGCGCAAAATAAATATCTCACTCGTGAAAATATTCTGTTGCAAGAGCATATCATCACCCTCCAGAGCATCATTCGTAGATTGGAGTATCTTCTGCACTCGAAGTGTAGCACAACTTCATCAATAACTCCATCATCACCACCTCCGAAGAAAGAGACATAAATACATGGGTATGGGCACTCCCCTTGGCAACTGCCAAGCTTGGGGGAGATGCCCCGGTATCGTATCACCATCACACCTTTACTTTTATCGGTTTTTTTCTTAGTTCGATCCTTTTGGTTATATCTTGATCTAGCAGAATAAAGTTTTAGTATGATCTAGCTTTGAGTTTTGTTTTGAGATCTATCTATGTAATCGAGTCCATGAGTTATATATAATAAAGAGTAGTTTTGAGTTGAGGGCTTTGCTTCCTTGCTATGATCTTGAGGGAATTAAATAAAAGAAAGGAATAAAAAGAAATAAAAAGATCATATATTGATCTTATGGAGAGTAATGACTTCACATATAAAGAGTATGATGAATAAAATTTGTTGAGAGTTGGCAAACATAGTTTTGGTCATTGTTGCAATTAATAGGAAGTAATAAAGAAAGAGAGGCTTCACATATAAATATACTATCTTGGACATCTTTTGTGATTGTGAGCACTCATTAAAATATGACATGCTAAAAAGTTGATGTTTGATGACCCACAAGTATATGGGATCAATTGTAGCCTTTTCGATAAGTAAGAGTGTCGAACCCAATGAGGAGCAGAAGGAAATGACAAGTGGTTTTCAGCAAGGTAATGTCTGCAAGTACTGAAATTGTAAGTAGCAAAGTAGTTTGATAGCAAGATAATTTGTAACGAGCAAGTAAAGGTAGTTGTAATAAAAGTGCAGCAAGATAGCCCAATCCTTTTGAGGCAAAGGACAGGCCAAAACGGTCTCTTATAATAAGCAAAGCGTTCTTGAGGGTACACGGGAATTTCATCTAGTCACTTTCATCATGTTGGTTCGATTCGTGTTCGCTACTTTGATAATTTGATATGTGGGTGGACCGGTGCTTAGGTGCTGTTCTTACTTGAACAAACCTCCTACTTATGATTAACCCCCTCGCAAGCATCCGCAACTACGAAAAAAGTATTAAGAATAAATTCTAAGCATAGCATTAAACTTTTGGATCCAATCGGTCCCTTACAGAATAGCGCATAAACTAGGGTTTAAGCTTCTGTCACTCTCCCAACCCATCATCTAATAACTACTCCACAATGCATTCCCTTAGGCCCAAATATGGTGAAGTGTCATGTAGTCGACGTTCACATGACACCACTAAGGGAATCACAACACACATACTATCAAAATATCGAACACATATCAAGTTCACATGATTACTTGCAACATGATTTCTCCCGTGACCTCAAGAACAAAAGTAACTACTCACAAATGATAATCATGCTCAAGATCAGAGGGGTATTAAATAGCATATTGGATCTGAACATATAATCTTCCACCAAATAAACCATATAGTAATCAACTACAAGATGTAATCAACACTACTAGTCACCCACAAGCACCAATCTATAGTTCCGGTACAAAGATTGAACACAAGAGATGAACTAGGGTTTGAGAGGAGATGGTGCTGTTGAAGATGTTGATGGAGATTGCCCTCCCCAAGATGGGAGAGTTGTTGGTGATGATGATGACGATGATTTCCCCCTCCGGGAGGGAAGTTCCCCCGGCGGAATCGCTCCGCCGGACGGCAAAAGTGCTCCTGCCCAAGTTCCGCCTCGAGACGGCGGCGCTCAATTCCAAGTTTCTAGGTCAAAATGACTTATATACCAGAAGATGGGCACCGGAGGTGGGCCGAGGGGATCACAACCCACCAGGGCGCGCCTGGGCTCCCTGGCGCGCCCAGTTGGGTTGTGCCCACCTGGTGGGCCCCCTCTGGTACTTATTGGCTCCAATATTCCTCATTTATTCCATAAAAAACCTCCGTGAAGTTTCAACTCATTTGGAGTTGTGCAGAATAGGTAGCCTGACATAGCTTTTTTAGGTCCAGATTTCCAGCTGCCGGAATTCTCCCTCTTTGTGTATACCTTGCATATTATGAGAGAAAAGGCATTAGAATTACTCCAAAAAGCATTATTATGCATAAAAACATCATAAATAACAGTAGGAAAACATGATGCAAAATGGACGTATCAACTCCCCCAAGCTTAGACCTCGCTTGTCCTCAAGCGAAAACCGAAATCGAAAAACATGTCCACATGCTTAGAGAGAGAGAGGTGTCGATAAAAACAAAATACGGACATAGAAGCATCATGTGCATTATTGTAACAGCAACAAACTTTAACATAAAACTTTTATCATAGAACTTTTATCATAGACTTCTCATGAATAAGTAACAATTCATCACACTATCAAAGTATAAAGCATAAACTCTATTAGAAACCAACAAACTATGTTCTCAGTCAACTTTGCAACTACAATTCATCATCTTTTTAGGAAGGGTCACGTATCGGAGCCTTTAGGCAAGTCCACATACTCAACCATCATATAGTCTTCTATGATTGCTAACACTCACCGCATACACATGAGCAAAACGTTTCAACCGGACACATAGAAAGATAGGGGCTTTATAGTTTCGCCTCCCAACGTATTCACCTCAAGAGTGATGTCAACAATAATAACTCATGCTACCCATATTCAACTCGACATATGTGCCTAGATCTTTCCTCACCACATGATGCTTGCCAAAGGAGAAAAAAAAAGGAAAAGAGAGAAGAACTTTGACTCTTGCATAAAAATAAATACATAAAAGTAAAAGATATGCCCTTCGCAGAGGGAAGCATGTAACACCCCCGGTGGTTAACTACAGTAATCACCCTTTTGATAATGACAAGTCATCATGTTTAACAGTGCATGATCATCATTTGCATCATAATGCATTTCAACTCCTAAGTCAAATTCAAATAAAAATGAAAGTGAAATATAAAAGTTGTCCAACATAAAAACTAAAATGTTCAATAGATAACAAATATTCTAGAGACAATTCTAAAATTGTAACCAACATCATTGGAGTTGGGTAAGTGACTCAAACAACTTAAAACAGTTGCTAAAAATAACATTTAGTAACCTTTTAATTTATTTAAAACAAATATGAAATTATGTTTTGCCCAAACTAGTTTTTGGAGTTGGAGTATAATGCACTGTGATTTATGGGCTAGGTCTCATATTTTACAAAAGTCAGTTTGAGGCCTAACTAATTACAAAACAGAAAATAAGAATAGATAAAAAGAAAAAGAGAAAACAGAAAGGCTAAAACAAAATAAAAAGGGAAAGCAACTCCCCCCCCCACTGGGCTCCGGCCCAGCAGGCCACCGGCCCAATTGGGCAAACGCCCAACTGGCCGGCCCACCCCGCGCGCCTGGCCTTTATAGGCCTCGCCCCTCCCCACTCCGAACCCTAACCCCGACCCCCCACTCCTCCTCGTCCCTCCCTCGCCCGACGACGCCGCCGCGCACCAGCGCCCGTCGACTCGTCGCCGCCGCCCATCGCCGACCTCGCCGGAACGCCTCGCCTTCCTCCACGGAGCCCCGCCTCGCTGGACGCGTCGGATCCCGTCGCCGGACCTCCTCATCCTCTCCCTCACCGGGCCACCCCAAGCCTCAACGCCCCCTTCCCGTCAACGTGGGTGAGGACCTCGTCCTCCTCCCCTGTCCCCCTCTGCCCTGTCGTCGTTCGTGTCCACCGCTGCAGTCGGCTGTGCTTGCCGCGCGCGCGCTCGACCCTCCTCCTGCGCCGCTCGCGCTCACCCAGCCCGGATCCTCTCGCGCCCGCGGTAGCCTGTCGCGCCGCCGCCGCGCTCCGCCGAGCGCCGCCCCACCTACCTCCGGTTTCCCTCGCCCTGCTCTCACACCGCCCGGCTCACCTCCACCCTGCGCCCCGCCGCGGCCCCCTGTCGTCCCGTCGCCGGCACCTGCCACGGTCGCGGCTCGCATCGCCGTGCCCCTCCCGGCCCTTGCTTCCCCGTGCCTCGCTCCCTCCGGCCCGCGCGCGCCGCTTCGCTCGGGGCCGCGCCCAGCCGCGCTGAACTGAGCGGGTGCCCAGTCAGGGCTGGCGCCCGGCGCCCGCAGCCACGCCCGGCTCCGCTTGCAGCGCCCCTGCGCCCGATAGCCCGCTACCCACACCCCTCCTGGGCCACTTCCAAGCGGGGCTCAGCCCCCTGTTCCCTGTTTAAAAAAAAATAAAAAAAATAGTAATAATAATAATAATAATTAATAAAAGTAATTAATTAATTAAATAATTAATTAGTGAATTAATTAATTTAATTAATCCTGATTAGGTTAATTTACTTAAGTAGTTAGTGTTAATTAAACAGTAATTTAATTAGTTAATCCTTGATTAACTAAACTGCCTATGACAGGTGGGACCCACTGGTCCTGACGTCATGCTGACGTCAGCAGACACTATTTCGGATAATGTTAATTTAAATAATTAATTAAATTCCAGAAATTAATAAAAACTTTAGAAAATCATATCTTTTAATCCGTAACTCCGATCGAAAAACTTTATACATGAAAATTGCTCAGAACGACGAGACGAATTTGGATACGCGGTCCGTTCGTCCGTCACGCGTCCCTAACTATCCGAACGTGCAACCGTTCCCCTCTTATCGTCTGTCCAATAATTCCAAAGACCCGGGAAATATCGTCAGATATTCTCCCGCTCCGTCTGATACGTGTAATGCTGCGTTGGACTACCCCTAGCACCGTGCATCGTATTTGTCATGCTCATGTTTGCTCTATATTTATACTGTTTCCTCCCCCTCTTCTCTCTCGGTAGCCCCCAACATCGACGTCGCCCCCGAGACCGACACAGCTCCGGATCTTGAAGACACCGTTGACAACCTTGCCCTTGCCGCCGAGCAACCAGGCAAGCCCCCCCCTTTTTGATCATCCCGATATCGCCCATTCTATTTCTCATGCTTGCATTAGAATTGCTGCTGCTGCTGCTGCTTTACCTATTCTGATGCATAGCCTGTTCATTGTAACCTGCTGTTGATAATTACCTGCATATCCTAATCTGTTTAGTTTAGGCTGGGTAGAGACCTATCAGTGACCCCACTTATCCCGACTGCCGCGCTGGATCGTCAGAAGACCCGATCAACGGGATTGAAGACCAGGCCCCGACACCGCACATCACCCCCCTAGTTGTAACGACACTGCAGCATTACTATCGAGTGCCGAGGGTGAAGCCTCATGTAGCACTTCTGATGTTAACTCTGTAGAGTAGCTATTCGGTCGTGGTCATCAAGGGTGATTCCTCCTTCACCACTTCCGGTAACGACGCTGTCGTACAACACCTCAAGTGTGAACCCATCGAGGATGAATCCTCCGAGTTCACCTTGACAGACACATCGAGTAGGAATCCAACGAGGGTGATACCTCGGATTCCCCTGATGTTATGCACACACGGATACTTGGACTTTACACTGTTACTTGGATAGGCGGGTCGACCCTGAGGGGTACCCGCGTGCGCCTAAGTGGCGAGTGTTGTGAAGACGGGTGCCAGTGTGGTGCCCGAGTGGTGAATATGAGGCGCGGCCGGGCATTCTTAACCCTTGCAGCAAGTCCTCGAGACGGGGCGACAGGGTCACATCTTTCGTGAGTCTCTGCTCGTTACCGCAAGCCCCTAGTCCTAACGATTTGGATATTTGATCCGAGCAGGCCTCTGGTCTGATAGCACTAACCATCACGTGGGCATAGTATGGGCGTTCTGCATCGTATGCATCAGCCGAAAGCTCTGTCAGACGTCCAGTTCAGCAGTGCGGCATGGAGTGATTGGCGCCATTTCGGTGGTGCTTGGATCTGGGCCATGTGCGCAACGACCCGGAGGGCGAGGGGCGATGGCCAAGACCCCCTTGTGCTTAGGATGTAGACCGGCGGGGACCTCTCTGCTGAGCTGTAGGTAGGGTTGCGATGTGTCGTTTGACCGAGGCCGGGGATGACCCAGGAAAGCGTGTCCGGCCGGAGTTAATCGAGCGTGTTGGGTAAGTTGGTGCACCCCTGCAGGGAAGAAAACTGCTATCGATAGCCTGTCCTACGGTAAAGGACACTCGAAGTTGTATCCTGATTGATACAATTTTAGAACTGGATACTTGGATACTATGGCTCTGGGATTGCTTCTCGCAGGGAGTCGAGAAGAGATCTCAGGACGAGGTTGATGACTGTATGGCTCTGGGATTGCTTTCTCGCAGGGAGTCGAGAAAGGATCTTTGGGTGAGGATGAGACTTAATGATACTACTACATTATATTATACTGTGCTACTCTCTTCTATTGCTGCAAGACCGCTGAAGATGCTAGTCTTCGATAGGACTAGGCCTTCTCTCTATTCTTGCATTTCTGCAGCCCAGTCCACATATACAGCCTTCCCTTTGAAAATGTTGCATATGTAGTGTAGATCCTTGCTTGCTGAGTACTTCTGAGTACTCACGGTTGCTTTGTTTACCTTTTCTCCCCATATCAGTTTGTCGTAACAAGATGAAGGAGCCCCTGTGACAGCTACCCTGCCGTCGATCGTCTACTACTACTACCCAGAGGATGGATACTGCTACGAGTTGACTGTCGACCAGGAGTAGGATCGGAGGGTCCCAGGCAGGAGGCCTTCGCCTTTCGATCGTAGTGTTTTATTTTACCCCGCCTTTCTAAAGGCCTTTCTGTTTCTCTTTTAATATCTGTACTCAGATATCTGATGCTTCCGCTGACGCTTGTTCGCAAGCTTATGTATTCGAGCCCTCGAGGCCCCTGGCTTGTAATATAAAGCTTGTATGACTTTATTTATGTTTTAGAGTTGTGTTGTGATATCTTCCCGTGAGTCCTTAGGCTTAATCGTGTGCATTTGCGTGTATGATTAGTGCACGATCGGGCCGGGGCCGTCACAAGTTGGTATCAGAGCCGACTGACTGTAGGAACCCCCCTTTCCAACTCCTTGGCCGAAGTTGAGTCTAGTAACCGAAAATTGTTTTACTAACTTGGCTGTGTGGCTTACGGGCCCACGTCGCCAATTGGGTGGTATTAGGATCTTTTACTCCTCGACCTTTACTCTGGGACTCTGACCTCTCTCCTATTCGGGTTAAAATTTTACTAACTTCAACATTAGGTTCTCGTGATCACATCCACCCGGTGTTCTGAATTATTCCCCCCTTGCTTCGAGATTGTGGGCCAGGTTCTGCTTACAGGATCCTTTTATCGAGGGCACCCTGTTTTGTCACTTGCAGATTCCTCGCTCCAATAGTTTTCTCCGATGTTGATGTAGCCTTTGCTATGTCTTGTTGTGTACTTCCCTTCCGCGTGCCTGCGCGCCGCCTAGTTGTCTAGCCCTCCCTTTTCTACTGTCATAATGCCGGATTCTAACCGAGGCTATGTGTGGATTTGAATGTCTGGTGCGAATATGATGAAGTATCTGTTGCACTTCCTTCGGTTGTGCGTGTTACTTCATGAATCATTCCATACACCTGCAGTTTTTCTTGCTAAACTGCCCCTGTTGATTTGGCAGGATGGCTGATGATCCTCCACCTCCACCTTATATTGCCGCAATGATGCAGCAATTTGAACTGAACCGTCAGGTTATGACCAGGATATTGGCTCAGTTCCCAAACCAGAATGCTCATCAGCAGCCTACACCAATAACACTGTCAGAATTCGTGCGCCTCAATCCGTCCACTTTTCGCAGCTCGACTGATCCAATGGATGCTGACGATTGGCTCCGTGACATTGCCTTCCAGATGAAGTCAGCCAATGTTATCCCTGACAGTTACGTCACCTATGTGACGTATCACCTGAGGGGATCAGCTGCTCAATGGTGGGAAAGCCACAAGAGTATGTTGCCTGCAGAGACAGTAACCACTTGGCAGGGATTTCAGTCAGTTTTCCGTGCACGGTACATTCCTCAAGGTCTGATGGATCAGAAGAAGAAGGAGTTTCGCAAACTCACACAGGGCACAATGACTGTGGATGAATATCAGAGGAAATTCCTTGAATTATCCTGCTATGCTGAGGATGACGTCGACACTGACACTCGCAAGCGGGAGAAATTCCATGAAGGCCTACGTACTGACATAAAACTCGCACTTGCAGTCCATGATTTCACTGATTTCGCAACGCTTGTCAGCAAATCTTTCCAAGTTGAAACAACTCTGACTGAGTACCAGGAGTCACTCAAGCGCACTCATGGAGCTGGCTCATCCTCGGGTCAGCCTGTTCAGAAGCGTCGAGTGTGGATCCCGCACAATGTACACCACCGACCTGCTCCAACACCAAGGCCGTCCTATGTTGCACCTCGTTTGCCTTCACCGCCGAGACAGCTATCGGTTCATGCTGGACCGCCTGATGCTATGGCTTTTCGTCAGGATGCACCACGTCCTTCTGCTGGTTGCAGGAAGAGCCGTCGAAAACATCCTTCTAGGAACGTTGGAACCAGACTACCTGCTAGTCAGCGTGTTCATGTCAACCAAGTCAACATGGAAGAAGCTCGACAGGACCCCAACATTGTGATGGGCACCCTTCTAGTGAATTCAATCCCAGCTTCAGTCCTCTTTGATTCTGGAGCATCGCACTCCTTCATGTCCGAAAGTTTTGCGCGAAGCCATGATATACTTTTCGAGGAGATGTCCATCCCATTAGTAATCCATTCACCTGGGGCTAATTGGCAAACTACCATGGTTAGCCACGGTAACCACATTGTGATCGGAGGATTGATGTTCCCCGTTTCACTCATTGCTCTCAAGACCTCCAACATAGACATTATTCTGGGTATGGACTGGTTGAAGCCTCATAAAGCTTTGATTGACTGTGCCACTGAAACAGTCCGCCTCACACACCCTTCCGGTCAGACTGTCAGATACTCAGCTCGTACAATGCAGGACGCCGAAGCTCAGATATATGTCCTAAATGCATTGAACGCTTCACCTCTTGAAGGAATTGAGAACGTTCCAATTGTTCGTGATTTTCAAGATGTATTTCCAGAAGAACTTCCAGGAATACCCCCTACTAGAGCTGTCGAATTTGTCATCGACCTGAAGCCAGGCACTACCCCTATTGTGAAGCGTCCTTATAAGATGCCTCCGCATCATCTTCTCGAGCTTAAGGAAGAAATCGACACGTCACTTAAGAAAGGTTTCATCCGCCCCAGTTCCTCTGCTTGGGGAGCACCTTCACTCTTCGTTAAGAAGAAGGATGGAACTAACCGATTGGTTCAGGATTATCGGCCCATTAACCAAGCTACAATCCAGAATAAATATCCGCTTCCTCGGATCAATGATTTGTATGATCAACTTGCCGGTTCCTCAGTATTCTCTAAGCTGGATTTGAGATTGGGATACCATCAGATCCGTGTTCGCGAAGAGGATATTCCGAAGACTGCATTTGTTACTCGTTATGGCTCCTACGAGTACACTGTCATGTCATTTGGCTTAACAAATGCTCCAGCCACATTCTCCCGTCTGATGAATTATATCTTCATGGATTACCTCGACAAGTTCGTCGTGGTTTATCTAGATGATATTCTGGTTTATTCGAAGAATAAGGAAGAACATGCCGAACACCTCCGTCTTGTACTGGAAAGGCTCCGAGAACACCAGTTGTATGCCAAGTACTCCAAATGTGAATTCTGGCTATCTGAAGTAACCTACCTTGGTCATGTGATTTCCAAAGATGGAATTGCTATTAACCCAGAACGAGTTCAGGCTATTCTGGACTGGACTCCTCCGAAGAACGTCAAGCAAGTTATTGCCAGCGATTTGTCGAGAACTTTTCTAAGATTGCTAAGCCTTTGACTAATCTGCTTCACAAGGGCGTTAAATTTGAATGGACAGACAAATGTCAGGAAAGTTTTCAAGCACTCAAAGACAAGCTAACATCTACCCCAGTGCTATCTCCTCCAGATACCCGCAAAGACTTCGTGATTTATTGTGATGCATCCCGTGAAGGATTAGGCTGTGTCCTAATGCAAGAGCATAAGGTGATTGCTTATGGCTCTCGTCAGTTGCGCCCACATGAAGAGAATTATCCGGTACATGATCTAGAACTAGCTGCTGTCATCTATGCACTGCAGTTGTGGCGACATTACCTTCTCGGTAATCGTTGCGAGATCTACACGGATCATAAAAGTCTGAAGTACTTGTTCACTCAACCTTCTCTAAACCTCCGTCAGCAAAGATGGATGGAGGCCATTGCGGACTATGATTTGGGTATATCCTATACCCCTGGCAAGGCTAACGTGATGGCTGATGCCTTAAGCCGCAAGTCCTATTGCGACAACCTCATGGTTAGTCGAGCTCAACCTCGTCTTTTTGAACAACTGTGCAAGCTAAATCTGTGTATTGTTCCACAGGGTTCTCTTAATAACCTTGTGATACAACCAGATCTTGAGAAAGCTGTTAAGAATGCGCAAGCTAAAGATGCTGAAGTTGATCTAATGAAGAAAGACCTTCACCTTGTAAAGTACAGGGATTTCTCGCTGTCTGAAGATGGAACCTTGTATTTCAGAAACCGCATTGTCGTACCTTGTTTCGAACTCATGACTGACAAAGTCATGAAGGAGGCACATGATACCCCGTTGTCTATTCATCCGGGTAGCACCAAGATGTATCGTGATCTCCGTCAAAGGTACTGGTGGTCTAAAATGAAGCAGGACATTGCTCGCTATGTTGCTGAATGTGATGTGTGTCGTCGCGTTAAAGCAGAACATCAGAAACCAGCTGGAATTCTGCAACCACTTCCTATTCCTCTATGGAAATGGGATAAGGTTCAGATGGATTTCGTTACAGGACTTCCCAGGTCACAGAAGGGTCACGATGCTATTCTTGTCGTTGTCGACCAACTCTCTAAAGTTGCACACTTTCTGCCTGTCAAAGAAACTATCACTGCTAGTCAGTTAGCAGAATTGTATATCTCCAGAATTGTTTCACTCCACGGTATTCCGAAGGAGATCAGTTCGGACCGTGGCGTCCTTTTCACTTCCAAATTCTGGGAAAGTTTCCAAACAGCTATGGGAACTCATATTACCTGGAGTTCAGCTTATCATCCCCAATCCCAAGGCCAAGTCGAACGAGTCAACCAAGTGCTTGAAGACATGCTTCGGGCTTGTGTTATTTCATTCGGCAAGAAGTGGGAAGAATCTCTCCCGTATGCCGAGTTCTCTTATAACAACAGCTATCAAGCCAGCTTGAAGATGGCCCCCTTCGAAGTACTCTATGGACGTAAGTGTCGAACCCCTCTGAATTGGTCAGAAACTAGGGAACGACCGCTCGTGGGTCCGGATATTATTCAACACGCCGAAGAACAAGTCCGTATCGTCCATGAAAATCTCAAGGCGGCTCAGGACCGCCAGAAGAGCAACTATGATCGCAAACGATGGGGTTTGACTTATCAACCTGGTGATCAAGCTTATCTTCGTGTCACTCCTATGAAGGGCACTCACCGTTTTGGAATCAAGGGCAAGCTAGCTCCACGCTACATTGGTCCTTTCCGCATAATTGCTAGACGTGGTCAGGTGGCATATAAATTGGAATTGCCGCCGCAATTCTCCCATATCCACGACGTCTTCCATGTGTCGCAACTTCGTAAATGCTTCAAGGAATCTCCGCACCGAGCTGTGGATCACGAAATGCTCGAATTGCAAGATGATCTATCTTATAAGGAACATCCGATCCGCATTCTCATTGAAGCTGAACGTCGGACCCGTCAGAAGGTTACCAAGTTCCTCAAAGTGCAGTGGTCAAATCATACCGAAGATGAAGCCACATGGGAACGCGAGGATAATCTTCGTGCGGCATACCCCGAACTTTTTCCTTCTACCTCTTAATTCTCGGGACGAGAATTCTTGTTAGTAGAGGAGATTTGTAACACCCCCGGTGGTTAACTACAGTAATCACCCTTTTGATAATGACAAGTCATCATGTTTAACAGTGCATGATCATCATTTGCATCATAATGCATTTCAACTCCTAAGTCAAATTCAAATTTAAATGAAAGTGAAATATAAAAGTTGTCCAACATAAAAACTAAAATGTTCAATAGATAACAAATATTCTAGAGACAATTCTAAAATTGTAACCAACATCATTGGAGTTGGGTAAGTGACTCAAACAACTTAAAATAGTGGCTAAAAATAACATTTAGTAACCTTTTAATTTATTTAAAACAAATATGAAATTATGTTTTGCCCAAACTAGTTTTTGGAGTTGGAGTATAATGCACTGTGATTTATGGGCTAGGTCTCATATTTTACAAAAGTCAGTTTGAGGCCTAACTAATTACAAAACAGAAAATAAGAATAGATAAAGAGAAAAAGAGAAAACAGAAAGGCTAAAACAAAATAAAAAGGGAAAGCAACCCCCCCCCCCACTGGGCTCCGGCCCACCCCGCGCGCCTGGCCTTTATAGGCCTCGCCCCTCCCCACTCCGAACCCTAACCCCGACCCCCCACTCCTCCTCGTCCCTCCCTCGCCCGACGACGCCGCCGCGCACCAGCGCCCGTCGGCTCGTCGCCGCCGCCCGTCGCCGACCTCGCCGGAACGCCTCGCCTTCCTCCACGGAGCCCCGCCTCGCTGGACGCGTCGGATCCCGTCGCCGGACCTCCTCATCCTCTCCCTCGCCGGGCCACCCCAAGCCTCAACGCCCCCTTCCCGTCAACGTGGGTGAGGACCTCGTCCTCCTCCCCTGTCCCCCTCTGCCCCGTCGTCGTTCGTGTCCACCGCTGCAGTCGGCTGTGCTTGCCGCGCGCGCGCTCGACCCTCCTCCTGCGCCGCTCGCGCTCACCCAGCCCGGATCCTCTCGCGCCCGCGGTAGCCTGTCGCGCCGCCGCCGCGCTCCGCCGAGCGCCGCCCCACCTACCTCCGGTTTCCCTCGCCCCGCTCTCACACCGCCCGGCTCACCTCCACCCTGCGCCCCGCCGCGGCCCCCTGCCGTCCCGTCGCCGGCACCTGCCACGGTCGCGGCTCGCATCGCCGCGCCCCTCCCGGCCCTTGATTCCCCGGGCCTCGCTCCCTCCGGCTCGCGCGCGCCGCGTCGCTCGAGGCCGTGCCCAGCCGCGCTGAACTGGGCGGGTGCCCAGTCGGGGCTGGCGCCTGGTGCCCGCAGCCACGCCGGCTCCGCTTGCAGCGCCCCTGCGCCCGATAGCCCGCTACCCACACCCCTCCTGGGCCACTTCCAAGCGGGGCTCAGCCCCCTGTTCCCTGTTTTAAAAAATATAAAAATAATAATAATAATAATAATTAATAAAAGTAATTAATTAATTAATTAATTAGTGAATTAATTAATTTAATTAATCCTGATTAGGTTAATTTAATTAAGTAGTTAGTGTTAATTAAACAGTAATTTAATTAGTTAATCCTTGATTAACTAAACAGCCTATGACAGGTGGGACCCACTGGTCCTGACGTCATGCTGACGTCAGCAGACACTGTTTCGGATAATGTTAATTTAAATAATTAATTAAATTCCAAAATTAATAAAAACTTTAGAAAATCATAACTTTTAATCCGTAACTCCGATCGAAAAACTTTATACATGAAAATTGCTCAGAACGACGAGACGAATTTGGATACGCGGTCCGTTCGTCCGTCACGCGTCCCTAACTATCCGAACGTGCAACCGTTCCCCTCTTATCGTCTGTCCGATAATTCCAAAGACCCGGGAAATATCGTCAGATATTCTCCCGCTCCGTCTGATACGTGTAATGCTGCGTTAGACTACCCCTAGCACCGTGCATCGTATTTGTCATGCTCATGTTTGCTCTATACTTATACTGTTTCCTCCCCCTCTTCTCTCTCGGTAGCCCCCGACACCGACGTCGCCCCCGAGACCGACACAGCTCCGGATCTTGAAGACACCATTGACAACCTTGCCCTTGCCGCCGAGCAACCAGGCAAGCCCCCCCCCCCCTTTTGATCATCCCGATATCGCCCATTCTATTTCCATGCTTGCATTAGAATTGCTGCTGCTGCGCTGCTGCTTTCCCTATTCTGATGCATAGCCTGTTCATTGTAACCTGCTGTTGATAATTACCTGCATATCCTAATCTGTTTAGTTTAGGCTGGGTAGAGACCTATCAGTGACCCCACTTATCCCGACTGCCGCGCTGGATCGTCAGAAGACCCGATCAACGGGATTGAAGACCAGGCCCCGACACCGCACATCACCCCCCTAGTTGTAACGACACTGCAGCGTTACTATCGAGTGCCGAGGGTGAAGCCTCATGTAGCACTTCTGATGTTAACTCTGTAGAGTAGCTATTCGGTCGTGGTCATCAAGGGTGATTCCTCCTTCACCACTTCCGGTAACGACGCTGTCGTACAACACCTCAAGTGTGAACCCATCGAGGATGAATCCTCCGAGTTCACCTTGACAGACACATCGAGTAGGAATCCAACGAGGGTGATACCTCGGATTCCCCTGATGTTATGCACACACGGATACTTGGACTTTACACTGTTACTTGGATAGGCGGGTCGACCCTGAGGGGTACCCGCGTGCGCCTAAGTGGCGAGTGTTGTGAAGACGGGTGCCAGTGTGGTGCCCGAGTGGTGAATACGAGGCGCGGCCGGGCATTCTTAACCCTTGCAGCAAGTCCTCGAGACGGGGCGACAGGGTCACATCTTTCGTGAGTCTCTGCTCGTTACCGCAAGCCCCTAGTCCTAACGATTTGGATATTTGATCCGAGCAGGCCTCTGGTCTGATAGCACTAACCATCACGTGGGCATAGTATGGGCGTTCTGCATCGTATGCATCAGCCGAAAGCTCTGTCAGACGTCCAGTTCAGCAGTGCGGCATGGAGTGATTGGCGCCATTTCGGTGGTGCTTGGATCTGGGCCATGTGCGCAACGACCCGGAGGGCGAGGGGCGATGGCCAAGACCCCCTTGTGCTTAGGATGTAGACCGGCGGGGACCTCTCTGCTGAGCTGTAGGTAGGGTTGCGATGTGTCGTTTGACCGAGGCCGGGGATGACCCAGGAAAGCGTGTCCGGCCGGAGTTAATCGAGCGTGTTGGGTAAGTTGGTGCACCCCTGCAGGGAAGAAAACTGCTATCGATAGCCTGTCCTACGGTAAAGGACACTCGAAGTTGTATCCTGATTGATACAATTTTAGAACTGGATACTTGGATACTATGGCTCTGGGATTGCTTCTCGCAGGGAGTCGAGAAGAGATCTCAGGACGAGGTTGATGACTGTATGGCTCTGGGATTGCTTTCTCGCAGGGAGTCGAGAAAGGATCTCTGGGTGAGGATGAGACTTAATGATACTACTACATTATATTGTACTGTGCTACTCTCTTCTATTGCTGCAAGACCGCTGAAGATGCTAGTCTTTGATAGGACTAGGCCTTCTCTCTATTCTTGCATTTCTGTAGCCCAGTCCACATATACAGCCTTCCCTTTGAAAATGTTGCATATGTAGTGTAGATCCTTGCTTGCTGAGTACTTCTGAGTACTCACGGTTGCTTTGTTTACCTTTTCTCCCCATATCAGTTTCTCGTAACAAGATGACAGAGCCCCTGTGACAGCTGCCCTGCCGTCGATCGTCTACTACTACTACCCAGAGGATGGATACTGCTACAAGTTGAGTGTCGACCAGGAGTAGGATCGGAGGGTCCCAGGTAGGAGGCCTTCGCCTTTCGATCGTAGTGTTTTATTTTGCCCCGCCTTTCTAAAGGCCTTTCTGTTTCTCTTTTAATATCTGTACTCAGATATCTGATGCTTCCGCTGACGCTTGTTCGCAAGCTTATGTATTCGAGCCCTCGAGGCCCCTGGCTTGTAATATAAAGCTTGTATGACTTTATTTATGTTTTAGAGTTGTGTTGTGATATCTTCCCGTGAGTCCTTAGGCTTGATCGTGTGCATTTGCGTGTATGATTAGTGCACGATCGGGCCGGGGGCGTCACAAAGCAGAGGTTGCCATGCGCTTATTTGTTTGTATGCTCAACCCCTTAGTGCAAGAGAACGTCACGTTATATTGCACCTTGTGATGGAAACCTTTATTATGCAGTCTGTCGCTTTTATTTCTTCACCATCACAAGTTCGTACAACGCTCAATTTTCTCTTACACTAAATGATCTTACACTTTTAGAAGCAATTTTTATTGCCTTATTGCACCGATGACAACTTACTTGAAGGATCTTACTCAATCCATAGGTAGGTATGGTGGACTCTTGGAAATAAGATTTGGGTTTAAGGATTTTTGGATGCACAAGTAGTATCTCTACTTAGTGCGGAATTTTTGGCTACCAAAGATGGGGGGCAAGCACCACATGTTGAAGGATCTATGACAATATAACTTCTATGTGAATATGAACAAACATAAATCATTAAGTTGTCTTCCTTGTCCAACGTCAACAATTTTGGCATATAATATTTTGATGGGGGCTCACAATCACAAAAGATTTCTATGATAGTGTATTTATATGTGAATCTTCTCTTCCCTTATTAATTCTTTCATGAGTTGCATCATTGACTAATGCTATGTTTGTCAATCTCTAATAAAATTTTCTACTTATACTTTTCCTTATGTGGTGTTATCACCTACCATAGGATTAGCATATGATCTTTTCATTTATTTATTTTCTTTTTATTGCAACAAGAAAGTAAAGAAAGCAAAAACTCAAACTAAACTTTATTTTATTTCTCGCGCATGATTACAAGGATAGATCACTAAGCAAGCTCTCAAAAAGAAAGGATCGAACTAAACTTTTATTCATCTAAAGCAAAAGATCGAACTAAGAAAAGTAAAGGCAAAAGGTAGTGGAGGTGATACGATACCGGGGCACCTCCCCCAAGCTTGGCGGAAGCTAAGGGGAGTGCCCATACCCGATACTCAATTTTCTTTTGGTGGTGAAGAAGGAGGTGGTGATGAAGTGGAGGGTTTGTCCTTCTTCTTCAGCTTACGCTTGAGGATGGAATTTTCCTCCTTCAATTCACCGATCTCCTGCTCAAGCTCCAGTACCTTCTTGCATAAATCTTGCTTATTTTCCTGCAAAAGACGGAAGGGTATAAATTGAACCTTAGGCCTCTTTGCTTTGTTGGGGAGGCTTGACTTCTTGAATTCCACATGCATGTCTCCAGGTTGAGGCAATGGGGCCTCGTCCTCATCCGAGCTTGTCTCCTCCTTCTCTCTGGGATAATAGTCTTCCTCTTCCTCCGAAGTCCAGCCATAATGCGACACGTCCCCATAAGACTTGGGATTTGCGATAAAATCAGCAACATAGCTCTCGCCCTCAGAGTCTTGGGATGACATATTTTCAGATCTATAAAGAAAACAGCAAGAAAAGAAGACAGAAGATTTCTCCGCGATACGGTGGTCAATAGGTTCGGGGAGTATATAAAGATTTTTTTACCTTGAGAAACAAGCAAACGGTAGAAAAACGGAGTCCGGAAGGTACCCGAGGTGGGCACAACCCACCTGGGCGCGCCTGGCAAGCCAGGCGCGCCCTAGTGTCTTGTGCCCACCAGGGGTGCCCTCCTAGTTGCTTCTTATTTTCCTAATTTTCTAAATATTCCAAAACTAACAAAAAATATTTTTGCGGAATTTTTGGAGTCCGTTTACTTACCGTATCACGTACCTCCTCTTTTTCACGATTCTGAAGTGTTCCGGAAGGACTCTTTTATGTGTTCTTCCGGTGTCATAGTTTGGATAACATTACTTTCAACATTAATGGGCGTACCTGAGATATAATGTTTTATTCATTGACCATTAACAACCTTCGGGTTAGTGCCTTCGGCATTGTTTATTTTGATAGCTCCTGACCGATAAACCTCCTCGATAACATAGGGTCCTTCCCATTTGGAGAGGAGTTTTCCTGCAAAGAATCTGAAACGAGAGTTGTACAAAAGAACATATTCTCCAACTTTGTACTCACGCTTTTGGATTCTTTTATCATGCCATCTTCTAACTTTTTCTTTAAACAATTTGGCATTTTCATAAGCTTGGGTTCTCCATTCATCTAATGAGCTAATATCAAATAACCTCTTTTCACCGGCAAGTTTGAAATCATAGTTGAGTTCTTTAATTACCCAATATGCTTTATGTTCTAACTCAAGAGGCAAATGACAAGCTTTCCCATAAACCATTTTATAAGGAGACATACCCATAGGATTTTTATATGCTATTCTATAAGCCCAAAGTGCATCATCTAATTTCTTAGACCAATTCTTCCGAGACCTATTGACAGTCTTTTGCAAAATTAATTTTATTTCTCTATTGCTAAGTTCAACTGGACCACTAGACTGAGGATGATAGGGTGATGCAATTCTATGGTTAACATCATACTTGGCTGTGACGCCCGGATAGTTAAGCTACAGTGAACCTCTGCTAATGATGCCATGTCACCTCGGTTACTGTTGATAAACTCGCATCAGTTCGAAACCGGTTCAAATTCAAATTCAAAATCAAGTCAAATAATTAAAGTTTTCAAATGTCAGAACTAAAATGTTCATCATATGGCAAGAAATCTCTGGATGAATGTCATGCAAGGTTCCCATTTAAATTAAGGTATTTAAAATGCTCAAACATTTAAAACAGTAGCAAATAACAATTAATTTAATGCCTTTTATAATTAATAAAATATTAAACTATTTTAAACATATGTTAAACTTTATGTGGCAGTGGGTCTAATATGGTTAGTAATTTAGGTGTGGCATTTGTATTTTTACAGCACAAAAATATTGTGAAACAAATTGAAACAGTAAGGAAAATATCTAAAAGAAAAATAAAATAAAACAGAAACCCCCCAGCCCCAGGCCCAACTGGGCCTCGGCCCAGCCAGGCCGGCCCACCACCTGGCCCCTATATCTAACCCCCACTCCCACAGCCCAACCCACCAGAGACACCCCCACCGACAAAAAAAGGGGATTCCCCCCCCCCCCCCCGTGCGGCCCGATCCAGATCGGGATCGGGATCCCGAGCCCCGACCCCGACCCGCCGGCCGCCTCCTCCGCGCCCCGCCTCTCCGCCTCCGTCGCCGGCCTGCCTCGCCGGACCGCCTGCTCCTCCCCGACCTCGCTTCTCTGCCGGCCACCGCCTTCTCGAGCCCCCTCCTCGTGAGCCACCTCCTCCCCTGCCCCTCGCCCCCTCGCCGTGGACGCCGCGCTCCGGGCCACGCCCCGGCCGCGCTCGGCCGCCTCCTCCGCGCCCAGCCTCGGCCGCGCACCGTGCCCGGCCATCGCCACCCCCGCCGCCCGCTTGCTGCTCCCGTCGCTGTGCTGCTGCTGCAGCCGCCGACGCCCGTGGCCGCCATGCGCGCACGCGCTACCGCGCCCGGCGCCGCCCCACCTAGCCCGCTCCGACCCCGCTTGCCGGCGCCGTCGCCGCGCCCCCACAGCCGCTCGCCTCGCCGGCTCCCTGAGCCCGCACGCGCCGTTGGTCGCCCGGACCCGTCCGATGCCCGAATGGGCACAGCCCCGGACATGTCCGGCTGTAGCCGCTGACCGCCGGGGCCCAGCCCCCAGAACGATTTAAAAAAAGGAATTTAAAAATAAATAGTTAATTAATTATTTAATTAGTTAAATAAATAATTAACTTAATTAAGTCTGATAAGTTAACCTAATTAACTAATTAACCTAATTAACTACTGTTAATTAACTAAACAGTCAATGACATGTGGGACCCACCGTCGGTTTGACCCAGTCAACTGTCCTGTTGACTGCTGACATCACGCTGACATCATGCTGACGTCATATTTCTATTTTTGAATTAATTTAATTAATAATAATTTCAAAATTGATTAAAACTTTAAAAATTAATATAAAATAAACCGTAACTCGGATGAAAATACTTTCTACATGAAAGTTGCTCAGAACGACGAGACGAATCCGAATACGCAGTCCGTTCGCCCGCCACACGTCCCTAGCATAGTGAACGTGCAACTGTTCCCCTCCGGTCATCTGTCTAACAAATGTCCGGAACCGGGAAAACTTTCCCGGATGGGATCCCCCTTTCTCGGTAACGTGCAACCCCACGTTAGAACACACCCGGCACTGCATATTGTCATGTCATACTTTGTGTAGCATTGTTTGCTTTGTATTTACTTTTTCCTCCCCCCCTCTTTCTTTCTCGATAGACGCTGAGACCGCTGACGATGCTGTCGTGAACGACTACAATGTTGACGACCCGTCCTTCTCTGCCGAGCATCCAGGCAAGCCCCCCCTTGATCAACCCGATATCGCCTATTTCTTCTCTCTACTGCTTGCATTAGAGTAGTGTAGCATGTTACTGCTTTCGGTTAATCCTATTCTGCTGCATAGCCTGTCTTTGCTACTACTGTTGATACCTTACCTACAATCCTAAAATGCTTAGTATAGGTTGCTAGAATTACATCAGTGGCCCTACACTCTTGTCCGTCTGCCATGCTATACTACTGGGTCGTGATCACTTCGGGAGGTGATCACGGGTTTATATTATATACTATTACATACTTATCTTTCTCTTCGGAGATGGGGGCTGAAGGGGCAGGTGGTTCCATCCAGGTAGTGGTGGGCCTGGGTTCCCGACGGCCCCCGAGTGTTACTTTGTGGCGGAGCGACAGGGCAGGTTGGACCACCTAGGAGACAGGTGGGCCTGGTCCCTGGTCGGCGTCCGCGGTTACTTCAAATTAACACGATTAACGAGATTGGGTATTTGATCTGAGTCTGGCTACGAGCCTATACGCACTAACCACCACACGGGAACAGTTATGGGTACTCGACGTCGTGGTATCAGCCGAAGCCTCCTAGACGTCAGCGACTGAGCGGCGCGCGCCGGGTTGGACCGCGTAACGCAACTTCCTTTGTAATGGAGGTTGCTAGGTCTGCTCATCGGCCGCCCACGCAACATGCAGGTGTGCAATGGGCGATGGGCCCAGACCCCTGCACGCATAGGATTTAGACCGGCGTGCTGACCTCTCTGTTAGGCCTAGGTAGGGCTGCGACCTGTTGATCTTCCGAGGCCGGGTATGACCCAGGAAAGTGTGCCCGGCCAGAGGGATCGAGCGTGTTGGGTAATGTGGTGCACCCCTGCAAGGAAGTTTATCTATTCGAATAGCCGTGTCCCTCGGTAAAAGGATGACCCAGAGTTGTACCTCGACCTTATGACAACTAGAACCGGATACTTAATAAAACACACCCTTTCAAGTGCCAGATACAACCCGGTGATCGCTCTCTCACAGGGCGACGAGGAGAGGATCGTCGGGTAGGTTTATGCTATGCGATGATACTTGGTGAACTTACCAGCTACTCTCTTCTATATGCTTCAAGATGGAGGCTGCCAGAAGCGTAGTCTTCGATAGGACTAGCTATCCCCCCTCTTATTCTGGCATTCTGCAGTTCAGTCCACAGATACTACCCATTTCATTGATACCATTGCATATGTAGTGTAGATCCTTGCTTGCGAGTACTTTGGATGAGTACTCACGGTTGCTTTGCTCCCCCTTTTTCCCCTTTCTATACTCGGTTGTCGCAACCAGCTGCTGGAGCCCAGGAACCAGACGCCACCTTCGACGACCCCTACTACACCGAGGGTGCCTACTACTACGTGCAGGCCGCCGACGACGACCAGGAGTAGTTTAGGAGGATCCCAGGCAGGAGGCCTGCGCCTCTTCGATCTGTATCCCAGTTTGTGCTAGCCATCTTATGGCACCTTGTTTAACTTATGTCTGTTCTCAGATATTGTTGCTTCCGCTGACTCGTCTATGATCGAGCACTTGTATTCGAACCCTCGAGGACCCTGGCTTGTATTATGATGCTTGTATGACTTATTTATTTCTTAGAGTTGTGTTGTGATATCTTCCCGTGAGTCCCTGATCTTGATCGTACATGTTTGCGTGTATGATTAGTGTACGATTGAATTGGGGGCGTCACAAGTTGGTATCAGAGCCAACTGCCTGTAGGAATTCCCCTTCCACACTCCTTGGCCGAAGTCGAGTCTAGACATTGCAAAACTTTTACTAACATGGCTGTGTGTCTTACGGGCCCACGTCGCCATTGGGTGGTATTAGGATCTTTTACTCCTCGATCTTTACTCTGGGATTCTGATATCTCTTCTATTTGGGTTAAATGATTTTACTAATTATAACTCTAGGTTCTCGATACCACTTCCTGCCGGAGAGCCCGTTCATTCCAGATGATCGACTGCTTCACCAGAAGATTCCGAAGATGCTATTCGATGTTTTCCCGGGACACCTGAGTCCACCGTCTTTGCAAATTCCATACCGCTGTTATATCCTTATGGATAACAACATAACCTTGCCACTCTGACATTCAATCCCCTTTGGTCTTGTTATTACAAGATGCCTCGAACTGCTCTTCGTTGTTCCGACAATCCTTGAGGTTACTGCCTTGAAGTTCTTGCCTCATGAATACCCCCTGCGGATAATTCCTCGCACTTACCGAGTATCCGTTCTTCCCCCTTTGTTCATACGATTCCCAAGAAACATTGAAATACTATTCGATCACCCAAAAATCCGTAGCAGCTTATTGCTCTGCAAATACTTGTCTGCTTGCATTATGGATGCTTCCCATACGTCTGGCAATATTCATTAGTATCCTTTGACACCGTCATTTTGATATTATTGATTCAACATGAGTGCGAATGCACGCGATCATTAGTTGATCCTTTTAAAATTATCTTTCTAACTCAGACATCATTCTGAACATGAGCTGGTTCTCGAATAATCTATTTGCCGTTGATTGTACCCTTAGGTCTATTCTAGTTATCCATCCTTGATCAGAGCGTCTGCTTCTGATCCTTCGTATTCGAATTCATAATTCCTTTGTTATCTAAGCATAAAATTATTCAGATGTCCTATAATCCGATGCCTTTGCGTTCTTTCTTCATCTGGTTGTGTGCCGATGCTCACATCAGCTCCGCTATGGACATCCGATCCTTCGTCGGATTATTAATCGACAGTGTCCTTCATATTTAACTGCCTTGTGAATTCTTCCATGATACATAATGCATTTGGTAAATTGTATCCTCTGCGTTCCCAACCATACTCTGCTTTCGAGCTTGTATAATTTACTCCTGAAGCGTTATATGTTCCTAAGATGCCCTATGGCATGAACATATACCTTCCCTAAACCGTGTGAACTCGAAAGTTTACACAAGACATTCTCTTCTGGTGTTTTACCAGATACTTTTCAATTGTACAACTTCTTTGAAGACGAGAAGCGAATGAAATGTTATGCATTGAAGAAGTGGGAGTCGACCCCGAACCTTTGTGTTCTTGCCCATGGACTCGATGTGGAGCTTATCATGAAAGCTTCTTGCAAGAATATTTAATCATTTGAATAATTCTTTCGGTGTCATTGAATTGGATCCCTTGCAGCTATGGTTCCGACCATGCTAACTTTATTTAATATATTTCTAAAAGGAAACCATTCCAGTGCCTCATCTATTTTTGACAAGGTTAAAGTACCTGTTATCGCAAGTCAACGATCTAGTTCAGTTTCTATCCTGATCTACCTTCGAGTATTACCCTCCGGTATCTCGAGAATATCAAAGAATTGTGTTGCTTCCTATGGGTCTTCATCTAGTATTGCTTCTCACCGATTTCAGATTTCCCCCCGGGTTCTGAGTTATTGGTCACTCGAGAACATCGATAAGTGAATCGATTCCGCACTCCGATTCAATAACTCTAAGTAATTTTCGTTGCTTATGAGTTTAATAATCCTTCAAGCCATTCCTAGCCTGATCGATTATATAATTATCGTGCTAAATTTTAACTGTGCTACCTGGTCCTTCGTCCTGGAGCACAACATTTTGACAATGAGCTAAGCCTACATCGATCTTCCTCGTCATATCATCTCGCCTTGAACAGCAAGCTTGATTTCGAGTTTGTGTCATACCCTTGGTTCCAATAACCTTTCGCTTTCATCATTCCTTTGACTTGATGTCATCGCCGATCGATTACATCTTCATGAAGTCTCTCGACAATTATGTCATGATCATCATCAACATTTTTACTCCTTCCAGGATATCGATCAAATTCATGATGATAAGTGCCATCCTCGTCCCTTGGTAATTTGAGTTACCATCAACAACATCCTTATCTTCCTTTCATCACAACATTGTTCATGTTATGGATACAACTTGCTATCCAGCTTGTATTATGTTCTACCTTGAAGTATTACTGACTATTAAGTCAAGGATGTTGTGAGGATTGCTCCACCTCTTAAGAATTCTTGGTATAGTGATACTTCTCACCATCACCGTTCTTTCTTGGTCCTCGTATTGTTTCTAATCGGAATACCAACAAGTGAATGGTGTTGCTTGGGTTCTGTACTTCCAACAACCCTATTGCTTGTAAGTTAATGAACGATAGTTTCATTCTTTGTGTATTGGTTATCAAATCACCATTCTAACATTGATCATCCTACCTAAGCCCATGTTTTCGGTGCACATTTCAACCAATGTTTAACTATGTATGTTTTTCCTCGAGCATACATCATTATATCATTTGATATGACAAATGTTATCTCCTTGTTCTCATAATTGTGGGAATCTGTCCTTCTGGAAATTCATCTTTTAGGGAATCTCGATGAATGGTCGCTGAGTCCATCAACCACCTCCTCATCCTCTCCTTGGTTTAATGATGAACTCTTGTTTCGAAACTCGATTCCATAGTTCATTTCCCGAGAATCTTGAGATGTCATCTCATCAAATTGTGTTGCACCTTTTTCTTCTCAGGCATCCTGAGTCTGAGGTATCCTGACACCAATCAGATCTGAATCTCGGTCAGATATGATGGTTGGAACATACTCCCAAGAGTTATAACATTGGTCTTTGACCCGATAAGGTGATGTCATGTCTAGCACACCTGGCCGGAGGACCTATTGTTATAGTTCTTCCTTTTCAGCAAGATTAACCATTCTTCCATGAGGAAATTGTAAGACTTATTCTTGAGTTGTTCTTGATGGATCCCTTGTGTATCCAAAGCCTGACCTTTATCTGATAACCCTGTCGATGCTATCTCGAAGCATGACTATGGTACTCCGTACATCCTTAAGAACATTTGTGGCCCAATGCTAAATGTTTCTTGAACAGTTACCCAAACACCGTTGTATGGGCACATATCATGATTCTTCTTACCACTTTTATCTAAATGGTCATGTCTTTGTTCTCCTGACACGTATATCATGCCCTGCTTAACCCTGGGAAGGATATACTCCTATTACTTGTGTTTAAACAAATTTTCCTTTCCATTGGTTTGTTTAAACTGATAATCACATTTTCCTTTCCATTGGTTTGTTTAACCTTTCTTGTGATCTATAAGATATGAGCAGAAATAAATCCTTGCTTAAGTAAGCACCTCGGTATACAACTCTGTCAGCAAGACCCTGTTACTATATGTTGATAACATTTCGGTAACCACCGATGGACGAGAACTTTGCCTATTGGTCCGCCTTGTTTCAACGAGCAGGAAAATGGTTCTCTTCGTCCCTCGCCCTTGGTACCAACGTTGTTGCCAATATAACTGGCAGGCTATGCTCTGACCTGCCCTGCTATCGTGACCATACAAGATGTCACTGCTCCTTCTACTTTTAACCGACATGGTGGGCCCATAACCCACAATTCCACAGGATCGAAACCTGACTCTCTTGTACGCCCCTGTTGCCAAAGTTATTCCTCACGCTTGGCTTCGTATTTAATTCACGAGCCACCTTCCTAGTGATCTATTCTGGTATCAGGCGCAATACTTACTCTCATTACTCTGAACCCCTTTTGCACTCTGTTTTAGACTTCGAGCGATTGTCTGCCCGCTTAGAACTTATTATACCTCCTTTCTTGCTCTCGATGTGTTTCATTTGTTCAACTCGAGAGATACTCACCTGTTCATTCATGGGATAACCCCAGATGATTACCCCTTATAGCATCCTATCGTTGTCAAGCTGCCCCTTACCTATTTGTAAGTACGATGGAGTTCCTGAAGAAAGGATGACGACTTCACCATGATGACCTGAAGCAGAGAAATAAAGACATCAAGGTAATGGATCGACCTCTTCGAGAAGAGCAACCAAGGACGGGAAGATCCATTAGAATTTCGTAACCAGGACTTTCCCCTTTAGTCCCCCGCTTAAATCTCGGGACGAGATTTCTTGTAGTGGAGGAGAATTGTGACGCCCGGATAGTTAAGCTACAGTGAACCTCTGCTAATGATGCCACATCACCTCGGTTACTGTTGATAAACTCGCATCAGTTCGAAACCGGTTCAAATTTCAAAATCAAGTCAAATAATTAAAGTTTTCAAATGTCAGAACTAAAATGTTCATCATATGGCAAGTAATCTCTGGATGAATGTCATGCAAGGTTCCCATTTAAATTAAACTATTTAAAATGCTCAAACATTTAAAATAGTAGCAAAAAACAATTAATTTAATAATAAATAGTTATTTAATTAGTTAACTAAATAATTAACTTAATTAAGTCTGATAAGTTAACCTAATTAACTAATTAACCTAATTAACTACTGTTAATTAACTAAACAGTCAATGACATGTGGGACCCACCGTCAGTTTGACCCAGTCAACTGTCCTGTTGACTGCTGACGTCACGCTGATGTCATGCTGACGTCATATTTCTATTTTCGAATTAATTTAATTAATAATAATTTCAGAATTGATTAAATCTTTAAAAATTAATATAAAATAAACCGTAACTCGGATGAAAATACTTTCTACATGAAAGTTGCTCAGAACGACGAGATGAATCCGAATACGCAGTCCGTTCGCCCGCCACACGTCCCTGGAATAGTGAACATGCAACTGTTCCCCTCCGGTCATCTGTCTAACAAATGTCCGGAACCGGGAAAACTTTCCCGGATGGGATCCCCCTTTCTCGATAACGTGCAACCCCACGTTAGAACACACCCGGCACTGCATATTGCCATGTCATACTTTGTGTAGCATTTTTTGCTTTGTATTTACTTTTTCCTCCCCCCCTCTTTCTCTCTCGATCAGGTTGAGAAACAGGTATTTGTGAGAAACCAGAATATCCATCAAGGAAACAAAAATGTATGTGCTTTGACAATCTTTCTAGCATTTGATCAATAAAAGGCAGAGGGTAATGATCTTCTCTAGTTGCTTTGTTTAATTTTCTAAAATCAATTACCATTCTATAGCCTGTAACAATTCTTTGTGGAATAAGTTCATTCTTATCATTTGGAACAACAGTAATACCTCCCTTCTTAGGGACACAATGAACAGGACTTACCCATCTACTATCAGCTATAGGATAGATTATACCTGCTTCCAGAAGTTTTAATATTTCCGTCCTTACCACTTCTTTCATCTTCAGATTTAACCGGCGTTGGTGATCAACAACGGGTTTAGCATTAGGTTCCATATTAATTTTGTGCTGACATAGAGTGGGACTAATGCCCTTAAGATCATCAAGAGTATATTCAATAGCAGCTTGGTGCTTCCTTAGAACTTTCAATAGTCTTTCTTCTTCGTGTTCTGAAAGGTTAGCACTAATAATAACAGGATATATCTTTTTCTCATCAAGATAAGCATATTTAAAAGTGTCTGGCAATTGTTTTAATTCAAACACAGGATCACCTTTGGGTGGAGGAGGACCTCCTAGAGTTTCAATAGGCAAATTATGTTTAAGCAGGGGTCGTTGTTCAAAGAAAATATCATCTATTTCATTTCTTTCATGCATATGTAAATCATTTTCATGGTCTAGCAGATATTGTTCTAAAGGACCAGTAGGAGGCACAGCAATAGAAGCAAGACCAATTATTTCATCCTTACTAGGCAATTCTTTTTTATGAGGTTTTCTACTAAACTTGGAAAAGTTAAACTCATGAGACTTATCACCAATGCTGACACCGACAGTTTGTTTCTTACAATCTATTCTAGCATTAACGGTGTTCAAGAAGGGTCTACCAAAGATAATGGGACAAAAATCATCTTGTGGGGAACCAAGATCAAGAAAATCAGTAGGATATTTTATTTTCCCACACAAGACTTCAACATCTCTAACAATCCCGATTGGTGATAAGGTATCTCTATTAGCAAGCTTAATAGTAACATCTATGTCTTCTATCTCTGCGAGTGCTATGTCATTCATAATTTCTTGATATAAGGTAAAGGGAATAGCACTCATGCTAGCACCTATGTCACATAAACAATGATAACAGTGATCTCCTATTTTAACTGAGACAACGGGCATACCAACAACGGGTCTATGATTATCTGTTTTATCAGGTTTGACAATTCTAGTAGCTTCATTACATAAGTAGATAACATGCCCATCTATATTTTCTTCTAGGAGATCTTTAACCATAGCAACACAAGGTTCTACTTTGATTTGTTCATCAGGTTTAGGTGTTCTAATATAACTCTTGTTGACCACAGTTGAAACTTTAGCATGTTCCTTTATCCTAACAGGGAAAGGTGGTTTCTCAATATAAGCAGTAGGAATAACTGGATCAACATTATAAACAATAGTTTCCTCTTTAGCTGGTACCGGCTCTTTAACTTCCTTTTTAATAGGTGGGTGATATTTAAACCACTTATCCATAGCATTAAACTTTTGGATCCAATCGGTCCCTTACGGAATAGCGCATAAACTAGGGTTTAAGCTTCTGTCACTCTCGCAACCCATCATCTAATAACTACTCCACAATGCATTCCCTTAGGCCCAAATATGGTGAAGTGTCATGTAGTCGACGTTCACATGACACCACTAAGGGAATCACAACACACATACTATCAAATATCGAACACATATCAAGTTCACATGATTACTTGCAACATGATTTCTCCCGTGACCTCAAGAACAAAAGTTACTACTCACAAATGATAATCATGCTCAAGATCAGAGGGGTATTAAATACATATTGGATATGAACATATAATCTTCCACCAAATAAACCATATAGTAATCAACTACAAGATGTAACCAACACTACTAGTCACCCACAAGCACCAATCTATAGTTCTGGTACAAAGATTGAACACAAGAGATGAACTAGGGTTTGAGAGGAGATGGTGCTATTGAAGATGTTGATGGAGATTGCCCTCCCCAAGATGGGAGAGTAGTTGGTGATGATGATGACGATGATTTCCCCCTCCGGGAGGGAAGTTCCCCCGGCGGAATCGCTCCGCCGGAGGGCAAAAGTGCTCCTGCCCAAGTTCCGCCTCGAGATGGCGGCGCTCCGTCCCGAAAGCCCTCTCCTAATTTTTTTCTAGGTCAAAATGACTTATATACCAGAAGATGGGCACCAGAGGTGGACCGAGGGGAGCACAACCCACCAGGGTGCGCCTGGGCTCCCTGGCGCGCCTAGGTGGGTTGTGCCCACCTGGTGGGCCCCCTCTGGTACTTATTGGCTCCAATATTCCTCATTTATTCCATAAAAAATCTCCGTGAAGTTTCAGCTCATTTGGAGTTGTGCAGAATAGGTAGCCTGACATAGCTTTTTCAGGTCCAGATTTCCAGCTGCCGGAATTCTCCATCTTTGTGTATACCTTGCATATTATGAGAGAAAAGGCATTAGAATTACTCCAAAAAGTATTATTATGCATAAAAACATCATAAATAACAGTAGGAAAATATGATGCAAAATGGACGTATCAATGTTGGACAAGGAAGACAACATAATGGGTTATGTTTTCTTATATCCGAATAGAAGTTATATTGTCATGGACCCTCCAACATGTTGAGCTTGCCTTTCCCTCTCATGCTAGCCAAATTCTTTGCTCCAAGTAGAGATACTACTTGTGCTTCCAAACATCCCTTAAACCAGTTTTGCCATGAGAGTCCGCCATACCTACCTATGGATTGAGTAAGATCCTTCAAGCAAGTTGTCATCGGTGCAAGCAATAAAAATTGCTCTCTAAATATGTATGATCTATTAGTGTGAAGAAAATAAGCTTTATACGAACTTGTGATATGGAAGAAATAAAAGAGATAGACTGCATAATAAAGTTCTTTATCACAAGCAGCAATATAAAGTGACTTTCTTTTGCATTAAGATTTTGTGCATCCAGCCATAAAAGCGCATGACAACCTCTACTTCCCTCTACGAAGGGCCTATGTTTTACTTTTATCTTCTACCCTTATACAAGAGTCATGGTGATCTTCACCTTTCCTTTTTACACTTTTTCTTTTGGCAAGCACTATGTGTTGGAGAGATCCAGATATATATATCCACCCGGATGTAGGTTATCATAAAGTATTATTGTTCACATTACCCTTGAGGTAAAAGGTTGGGAGGCGAAACTATAAGCCCCTATCTTTCTCTGTGTCCGATTGAAGCTTTGAACTCATAAGTATTGCGTGAGTGTTAGCAATTGTGAAAGACTAAATGATAGTTGAGTATGTGGACTTGCTGAAAAGCTCTTGAATTGACTCTTTCCGATGTTATGATAAATTGCAATTGCTTTAATGACTGAGATCATAGTTTGTTAGTTTTCAATGAAGTTTCTGATTTATACTCTACCTTGTGAATGAATTGTTACTCTAGCATAAGAAATTATATGACAATATATGTTGCTGTCCTAAAGATGATCATGATGCCCTCATGTCCGTATTTTATTTTATCGACACCTCTATCTCTAAACATGTGGACATATTTTTCGATTTCGGCTTTCGCTTGAGGACAAGCGAGGTCTAAGCTTGGGGGAGTTGATACGTCCATTTTGCATCATGCTTTTATATTGATATTTATCGCATTATGGGTTGTTATTACACATTATATCACAATACTTATGCCTTTTCTCTCTTATTTTATAAGGTTTATATGAAGAGGGAGAATGCCGGCAGCTGGAATTCTGGACTGGAAAAGGAGCAAATGTTAGAAACCTATTCTGCACAACTCCAAAAGTCCTAAAACTTCACCAAGAATTATTTTGGAATATATAAAAAATATTGGGCGAAGAAAGCACCAGAGGGGGCCCACCAGCCATCCACAAGGGTGGGGGTGCGCCCCCTGCCTTGTGGGCCACCTGGCAGGCCCCCGATGCCCATCTTCTACTATATGGTGTGTTTTGACCAGGAAAAAATCAGAAGGAAGCTTTCGGGACGAAGCACCGCCGTCTCGAGGTGGAACTTGGGTGGAACCAATCTAGGGCTCCGGTGGAGCTGTTCTGCCGGGGAAACTTCCCTCCGGTAGGGGGAAATCGAAGCCATCGTCATCACCAATGATCCTCTCATCGAGAGGGGGTCAATCTCCATCAACATATTCACCAGCACCATCTCCTCTCAAACCCTAGTTCATCTCTCGTATCCGATCTTTGTCTCAAAACCTCAGATTGGTACCTGTGGGTTGCTAGTAGTGTTGATTACTCCTTGTAGTTGATGCTAGTTGGTTTATTCGATGGAAGATCATATGTTTAGATCATTAATGATAATTAATACTCCTCTGATTATGAACATGAATATGCTTTGTGAGTAGTTACGTTTGTTCCTGAGGACAAGGGAGAAGTCTTGTTATAAGTAATCATGTGAAGTTGGTATTCGTTCGATATTTTGATGAGATGTATGTTGTATTTCCTCTAGTGGTGTTATGTGAACGTCGACTACATGACACTTCACCATGATTTGGGCCTAGGGGAAGGCATTGGGAAGTAATAAGTAGATGATGGGTTGCTAGAGTGACAGAAGCTTAAACCCTAGTTTATGCGTTGCTTCGTAAGCGGCTGATTTGGATCCATATGTTTCATGCTATGGTTAGATTTATCTTAATTCTTCTTTCGTAGTTGTGGATGCTTGCGAGAGGGGTTAATCATAAGTGGGAGGCCTGTCCAAGGAAGGGCAGCACCCAAGCACCGGTCCACCCACATATCAAATTATCAAAGTAACGAACGCGAATCATATGAGCATGATGAAAACTAACTTGACAACAATTCCCATGTGTCCTCGGGAGCGCTTTGCTTTATATAGGAGTTCGTCCAGGCTTGTCCTTTGCTACAAAAAGAATTGGGCCACCTTGCTGCACCTTAGTTACTTTTGTTACTTGTTACTCATTACGAATTATCTTATCATACAACTATCTGTTACCGATAATTTCAGTGCTTGCAGAGAATACCTTGCTGAAAACCGCTTGTCATTTCCTTCTGCTCCTCGTTGGGTTCGACACTCTTACTTATCGAAAGGACTACGATAGATCCCCTATACTTGTGGGTCATCAAGAACTTGTTCTACTTGAGTTTTTACCATGGAAGCATGTTTACTAATAATTTTGAGATCATTAACAGTTCTACACATGTAGTCACCCAAGCAGTCAAGCATATAAGCATTACGTTTCAATTGTCTACTAACATAAGCATTGAAATTTTCTTGTTTAACAATAAAGTTATCAAATTCATCCAAGCATTGACTAGCAGACTTATTATGAGGAATATCATCTTCATAAAATCTATAGAGAGAATTTACCTCTACTACCTGTGTCGGAATATTAAAGCCATGTATTTCTTCAATAGGTGGTAAATTCTTAACATCTTCAGCTTTAATACCTTTTTCTTTCATAGATTTCTTTGCCTCTTCCATATCTTTAGGACTGAGAAATAGAATACCTCTTTTCTTTGGAGTTGGCTTAGGAGGTGGATCGGGAATAGTCCAGTCATTATCATTACTCAATATATTATTCAATAGCACTTCAGCTTGCTCAACAGTTCGTTCCCTGAAAACACAACCAGCACAACTATCTAGGTGGTCCCCAGAAGTATCGGTTAGTCCATTGATAACCCACAAGTATAGGGGATCAGTTGTAGCCTTTCTCGATAAATAAGAGTGTCAAACCCAACGAGGAGCTAAAGGTAGAACAAATATTCCCTCAAGTTCTATCGACCACCGATACAACTCTATGCACGCTTAACGTTCGCTTTACCTAGAACAAGTATGAAACTACAAGTACTTTGTAGGTGTAAACGGATAAGTTTGCAAGATAATAAAGAGCACGTAAATAAAAACTAGGGGCTGTTTAGATAAAGAAATAACTAAGTTAGTTTTAGTAGAGAGCTTTTTGTCACAAGAAAGTTATTTGTCCCTAGGCAATCGATAACTAGACCGGTAATCATTATTGCAATTTTATATGAGGGAGGGGCATAAGCTAACATACTTTCTCTTCTTGGATCATATGCACTTATGATTGGAACTCTAGCAAACATCCGTAACTACTAAAGATCATTAAGGTAAAACCCAACCATAGCATTAAAGTATCAAGTCCTCTTTATTCCCATACGCAAACAACCCACTCACTCGGGTCTGTGTTTCTGTCACTCACGCCACCCACCATAAGCGAATCATGAACATATTGCAAACCCTACAGCAGGGATCCCTCACGCTTACGTGACATGGAGAGCACCATAGGACAGCACCAATAATAAAACATGCAACTCAAACCAATCACGATCATCAATCAACCAATATGACAAAACGGATCTACTCAAACATCATAGGATAGCCATACATCATTGGGAAATAATATATAGCGTTGAGCACCATGTTTAAGTAGAGATTACAGCGGGAAGAAGAGGTGTTACACCGCTACATAAAGGGGGAGAGAGTTGGTGATGACGGCGGCGAAGTTGTTGGTGTAGATCGCCGTCACGATGATGGCCCAGGCGGCGTTCCGTTGCCACCGGGAGAGAGGGGGAGAGAGCCCCCCTTCTTCTTCTTCTTCTTCTTCTTCTTCTTCTTCTTCTTCTTCTTCTTCTTCTTCTTCTTCTTCTTCTTCTTCTTCTTCTTCTTCTTCTTCTTCTTCTTCCTTGACCTTCCCCCTAGATGGGAGAAGGGTTTCCCCTCTGGTCTGTAACACCCCCATGTATCAACTACAGTGATCTCCTCTTAATCATTCCAAGTCATCATCATTATGCCAAAAGAAACACAGTTAAGAAATATTTCTACCTCAAATTCAAACTTAAAATAACGTCAAATATTTATTTCTTCAAACTGCAAAACTAAAATGTTCATAATATTGCAAATAATCTAGCAGCAATTATAAAAATATAATCAACATTAATTGGCTTATCTAAATGACTCTAACATCAAGAAACGGTACCAAAACAGCACCTCTTTAATCCACTTCATTTAATCCAAAATTCAAATGAAATCATTTTATCTCCAAACCACTTTTTGGTAATAGTTAATATTGCACATTAATTATTGAGGTAAGTCTCATAATTTACAAAAGTCATTTTGGGGCTTAACATTTTTACTAAACAGAAGAAATGGAAAAAAGACAGAAAAGGAAAAGAAAAACGGAAGCGCTACACTGTACGTTTGGGCTTTAGGTCAACAGTACCCCACGGCCCAGCCCAGCCAGGTCTTCCCCCTCCTTAGGCAGGTGTCGACGCGTGCACGCACCCGAGCCGCGATGGGCAGCTGCCGCCCATCCCCCGGCGTCGCTGCCGTCGTGGGGCAGATAAG
Source organism: Thinopyrum elongatum (assembly GCA_011799875.1). Classification (NCBI taxonomy): domain Eukaryota; kingdom Viridiplantae; phylum Streptophyta; class Magnoliopsida; order Poales; family Poaceae; genus Thinopyrum; species Thinopyrum elongatum. The sequence goes on from CM022302.1 coordinate 106,311,553, forward strand.
AGCATCCCCAGCGACCCCCTGGCGAACCCTAGCTCTCTTCCCCCCCGTCCCCTCGCTCGCTCTTCTCCTCGCCCGAAGCGCTCGCCGCCGTCCTCCACTCGATCGCGTGGTCTCTGTCGTCTCCTCGCCTCGCCACGATGTCGTAGAGCCTCGCCGTCGTCTGCTACTTCGGCTGTGCCAAGCCATTGGAGCCGGGAGCCACCATATCGAGCTCGACGACCTCGTCCTCCTTGTATCTGTTGCCGGCGAACTCCGGCGATTGCGACCGCCTCTGCTGCTCCCGTTGCTCGCCGGGCCTACTTGTGCCTCCTCGGTGAGCTCCTCTTCCTCTCGCCGTTTTTCCCATTGGTCCCGCGCTCGTAGACGCCGTGCTCGCCGTAGCCGTACCCGTCGCCGTCGTCGATCTCGTAGCCGTGGCCAGGTTCGCCGTCGAGCTCGTCCGTGCTCGGCATCGTGCTCAGCATGCTCGTAGGGTTCAAACGTCGTCGCCCCCGTAGCTTACCGAGCCGCGCTTCGCCGTTTTCGCCCGAGCCCGAACTCCGGCGATCGCCGCGCCGCTCGCCGCCGTCACCACACGCCGTCTCCGGCCGTGCCACCACCATAGAACGAGCGCCTCGCTCCCCTCTTTCGAATGCCGCCTCGCGCAAAATGGTGGCCGGAGCGCGATTTCCGGCGACGTCCAACGCGCGCCGCCGTGCAAATTGGTCGCCGGCGTTGAGCCGCCGGCGCCGCTGACCTGGCGCCGATGTGGCCAGCCCCTGCGCCGCTGGCTGTGGGCCCGATGGGGTCCGGTTGACTGGGTTGACCAGTTAACCCTGCTGACTGGGCAACCCAGTCACTGGCACGCGGGCCCCACCCCATTTAAACATTTTTAAATAAATAAAATCTTAATTAAAACATTAATAAATCTGTTAATTAATTAGTTAATTAGTTAGTCTATGACAGGTGGGGCCTAGCTGCTAATTATCTCTGTTTAAATTAAACAAAACTCTGTTTAGTCCTCTACCTATGACAGGTGGGACCCACTGTCAAGTTTGACCTGAACAGTGGCAGTTGACTTGCTGACCTCATGCTGACATCACTGCTGATGTCATAATTAATTTCTGATAATTTAAATAATCCAGAAAATGCTAAAATCTTTAGAAATTCATAGAAATTAAACCGTAGCTCGGATCGAAAAACTTTATACATGAAAGTTGCTCAGAACGACGAGACAAAGCTGACCGTGTTGTCTGTTTCCATGTCGGAACCCTCTACGAAGGTGAACCCGTAAATTTTTGCCCATTTTCCGTTATGTGAATAGTGCATATACACCGGTTAATAAATCCAACTTAAATCCTAAAATAATTAATATGCCTTAGACATGCTTTTAGGCAACCCTGCACTGCACGTTAGCATAGCAAGCTCTGTGTTACCTTATTTGCCTTGTATTTATCTGTTTCCTCCCCCTCTTCTCTCTCGATAGAGCCCGATACCGATGCAGCTCCGGAGATCGACGACCCCCTGACGACCCTACCTTTGCCGCCGAGCAACCAGGCAAGCCCCCCCCCCTTTGATCATCCCGATATCGCCTATTCTATTTTCTCATGCTTGCATTAGATTTTGCTACTGTATTTGATTGCTCCTATCCTGTTGCATAGCCTGTTTTTGTAACTACTGTTGATACCTGCTTGATATCCAAACTGCTTAGTATAGGCTAGTTAGTGACCCATCAGAGACCCCACTTTGACCCAACTGCCCCGCTGGATTATCAGAAGACCCGATCAACGAGATCGAAGACCAGGCCCCGGCACCGCACTTCACCCCCTTAGTTGTACGACACTACTGGGTTACTATCGAGTGCCGAGGGTGATACCTCATCAGCACTTCTGATGTTAACCTTGTAGGTTAGTTCATCGGTTATGGTCATCGAGGGTGATTCCTCCTTCTCCACTCCCGATAACGACGTTGTCGTGCAACTCCTCAAGAGTGGACCTTGAGGGTGATTCCTCCTTCGTTCACCTGGACGATGACATCAGGTGGAATTCCATCGAGGGTGATTCCTCAGGGTTCCCCCTTGGTGTTACGGACACACGGATACTTGGACTTTACAACTATTACTTGGAAAGGCGGGTCGACCCTGAGGGGTACCCGCGAATGATGGGTTGTCGGGTTGACTTGGAGGTTACCCGTGAGATAAATACGAGGCGCGGCCGAGCATTCTTAGCCCTTGCAGCAAGTCCTCGAGATGGGGTGACGGGGTCACATCGATCGTGAGTCTCTGCTCGTTACCGCAAGCCCCTAATCCACTAACGATTTGGATATTTGATCCGAGCAGGCCTCTGGCCTGATAGCACTAACCATCACGTGGGAACAATTATGGGCACTCTGCATCGTAGCATCAGCCAAAAGCTCTGTCAGACGTCCAGTTCAGCATTGCGGCACGGCTGGGCCGGCGCCATCCATGTATAGAGGTGGTACCGAGATTCGCCCTGCTCGCAACGACCCGGAGTGCACAGGGCGATGGCCCAAGACCCCTGAGCGCTTAGGAGGTAGACCGGTAGGGACCTCTCTGCTGAGCTGTAGGTAGGGCTGCGGTGTGTCGTTTGGCCGAGGCCGGGCATAACCCAGGAAAGTGTGTCCGGCCGGAGTTAAGCGAGCGTGGTGGGTAAGTTGGTGCACCCCTGTAGGGAAGAAAACATCTATCGATAGCCGGTCCTACGGTAAAGGACACTCGGACTTGTATCCCGATCAATACAACTAGAACTTGAGATGAGACCTGGATATGTGGCTCTAGGATTGCTTTCTCGCAGGGAGTCGAGAAAGGATCTCTGGGTGAGGTTGATAACATTACTACTACTTTACATTATGCTACTCTGCAATCTTCTAATGCTGCAAGAACACTGAAGATGATGAAGATGCTAGTCTTCGATAGGACCAGGCCTTCTCTCTATTCTGGCATTTCTGCAGCCCAGTCCACATATACAGCCTCCTTTTGAAAATGTGCATATGTAGTGTAGATCCTTGCTTGCTGAGTACCTCGGAGTACTCACGGTTGCTTTGCATTCTTTTTCTCCCCACATCAGTTTGGCGTGACCAGATGATGGAGCCCCTGAGACAGCTACCCCGCCGACGACTACTACTACCACCTCGAGGGTGGTTACTTCTACGAGCTGGCCGACGGCTAGGAGTAGGATCGGAGGGTCCCAGGCAGGAGGCCTGCGCCTTTCGATCATAGTGTTTTGTTTTGCCCCGCCTTCTTAAGGCCTTTCTGTTTCTCTTTTATATCTGTACTCAGATATCTGATGCTTCCGCTGATGCTTGTATGCCATCGAGCTATGTATTCGAGCCCTCGAGGCCCTGGCTTGTAATATAAAGCTTGTATGACTTTATTTATGTTTTAGAGTTGTGTTGTGATGTCTTTAAGTGGGTCCTTAGGCTTGATCGTGTGCATTTGCGTGTATGATTAGTGCACGATTAAGCCGGGGGCGTCACATGGTCCATGGCCTCCATGGCGGCGAAGGGGCGAGAGCCCCTCCGAGATTGGATCTCTCTCTCTGTTTTCTTCTGTTTCTGCGCTCCCAGATTCTGGCCTTTCACCATTTCTTAAATTCCCTGAGATCCGTAACTCCGATTGGGATGAAATTTTAACACGATTTTTATCCGGATATTAGCTTTCTTGCGGCCGAAGAAGGGCACCAACCGACTTACGGGGTGGCCACAAGGGTCCAGGGCACGCCCCCCATCCTTGTGGTTCCCTCGGGCATCGTCTCGCGTTGATTCTTTTTCCCAAAAATCACATATATTCCAAGAAAAATCTCCGTAAGTTTTTATCCCGTTTGGACTCCGTTTGATATGGATTTTCTGTGAAACAAAAAACATGCAACAAACAGGAACTGGCACTGGGCACTGGATCAATATGTTAGTACCAAAAATAGTATAAAAAGTTGCGAAAAGTATGTAAAAGTTGTAGAATATTGTCATGGAACAATAAAAATTTATAGATACGACGGAGACGTATCAGCATCCCCAAGCTTAATTCCTGCTCGTCCTCGAGTAGGTAAATGATAAAAAAGATAATTTTTGATGTGGAATGCTACCTAGCATAATATTGATCATATAATCTAATCATGGCATGAATATTAAAACACGAGTGATTCAAAGCAATAGTCTATCATTTGACATTAAGACAATAATACTTCAAGCATACTAATAAAGCAATCATGTCTTCTCAAAATAACATGGCCAAAGAAAGTTATCCCTACAAAATCATATAGTCTGGCTATGCTCCATCTTCACCACACAAAGTATTTCATCATGCACAACCCCGATGACAAGCCAAGCAATCGTTTCATACTTTTAATGTTCTCAAGCCTTTTCAACTTTCATGCAATACATGAGCGTGAGCCATGGATATAGCACTATAGGTGGAATAGAATATGATGGTGGAGGTTGTGTGGAGAAGACAAAAAAGGAGAAAGTCTCACATCGATGCGGCTAATCAACGGGCTATGGAGATGCCCATCAATTGATGTCAATGCGAGGAGTAGGGATTGCCATGCAACGGATGCACCAAGAGCTATAAGTGTATGAAAGCTCAAACTGAAACTAAGTGGGTGTGCATCCAACTTGCTTGCTCATGAAGACCTCGGGCATTTGAGGAAGCCCATCATCGGAATATACAAGACAAGTTCTATAATGAAAATTCCCACTAGTATATGAAAGTGATAACTCAAGAGACTCTCTATATGAAGAACATGGTGCTACTCTGAAGCACAAGTGTGGTAAAAGGATAGTAGCATTGCCCCTTCTCTCTTTTTCTCTCATTTTTTTGTGGGCTCTCTCTTTTTTGCCTCTTTTTTTTCGTCCGGAGTCTCATCCCGACTTGTGGGGGAATCATAGTCTCCATCATCCTTTCCTCACTGGGACAATGCTCTAATAATGATGATCATCACACTTTTATTTACTTACAACTCGATCTTACGACTCGATACTGGAACAAAATATGACTCTATATGAATGCCTCTGGCAGTGTACTAGGATGTGCAATGATCTAGCGTAGCAAAGATATCAAAAAATGGACAAGCCATGAAAATATGATGCTAGATATCTTACGATCATGCAAAGCAATATGAAAATGAATGCTCAAATCATGTATATGATGATGATGGAAGTTGCATGGCAATATATCTCGGAATGGCTATGGAAATGCCATGATAGGTAGGTATGGTGGCTGTTTTGAGGAAGATATAAGGAGGCTTATGTGTGATAGAGTGTATCGTATCACGGGGTTTGGATGCACCGGCGAAGTTTGCACCGACTCTCGAGGTGAGAAAGGGCAATGCACGGTACCGAAGAGGCTAGCAATGATGGAAGGGTGAGAGTGCGTATAATCCATGGACTCAACATTAGTCATATAGAACTCACATACTTATTGCAAAGCAGTAGTATCATCATTATTATCACCCAGTGGCACGGTATTATCAAGCAAAGCAGTAGTATCATCATAAGCATCATGCATAGCAGAAGTAGCATCATCAATTACTTGCGACATATCAGAATGAATAGCAGATGGTGGTGTCGCAAGATTACTCAAAACAGAAGGTGAATCAAGTGCAGAGCTAGATGGCAGTTCCTTACCACCCCTCATAGTAGAGGGAAAAATCTTGGTTTGTTATCTTTCAAATTCCTCATAGTGATCAACAGATATAAATCCCAAGTGACTCAGAGAATAGAGCTATGCTCCCCGGCAATGGTGCCAGAAAAAGGTCTTGATAACCCACAAGTATAGGGGATCGCAACAGTTTTCGAGGGTAGAGTATTCAACCCAAATTTATTGAATCGACACAAGGGGAGCCAAAGAATATTCCCAAGTATTAGCAGCTGAGTTGTCAATTCAACCACACCTGAAAGACTTAATATATGCAGCAAAGTTCTTAGTAGCAAAGTAGTATGGAAGTAACGGTAACGGTGGCAAAAGTAACAGTAGCAGTTTTGTAGTGATTGTAACAGTAGCAACGGAAAAGTAACTTCGCGAAGATCAATATGTGAAAAGCTCGTAGGCAACGGATCAGTGATGGATAATTATGTCGGATGGCATTCATCATGCAACAGTTATAACCTAGGGTGACACAGAACTAGCTCCAATTCATCAATATAATGTAGGCATGTATTCCGAATATAGTCACACGTGCTTATGGAAAAGAACTTGCATGACATCTTTTGTCCTACCCTCCCATGGCAGCGGTGTCCTAATGGAAACTAAGGGATATTAAGGCCTCCTTTTAATAGAGAACTGGACCAAAGCATTAGCACTTAGTGAATACATGAACTCCTCAAACTACGGTAATCACCGGAAAGAATCCCAATTATTGTCACCTTGGGGTATGCGGATCATAACACATATAGGTGTCTACAACTTGCAAGATAGGATCAAGAACACAAGTATATTCATGAAAACATAATAGGTTCAGATCTAAAATCATGGCACTCGGGCCCTAGTGACAAGCATTAAGCATAGCAAAGTCATAGCAACATCAATCTCAGAACATAGTGGATACTAGGGATCAAACCCTAACAAAACTAACTCGATTACATGATAAATCTCATCCAACCCATCACCGTCCAGCAAGCCTACGATGGAATTACTCACGCACGGCGGTGAGCATCATGAAATTGTTGATGGAGGAAGGTTGATGATGATGATGGCGACGAATCCCCCTCTCCGGAGCCCCGAACGGACTCCAGATCAGCCCTCCCGATGAAGAACAGGAGGCGGCGGCGGCGGCTCCATATCGTAAAACGTGATGAATCCTTCTCTCTGATTTTTTTCTCCCTGAATAGGGTTATATGGAGTTGGAGTTGAGGTCGGAGGGGCTCCAGGGGGCCCACAAGCCTACAGGGCACGCCCCCAGGGCTTGTGGCCTCTGGGTGGCCCCCCTCTGGTTGATTCTTGTGCCAATATTTTTATATATTCCAAAAATATTCTCCGTAAATTTTCAGGTCAATCCAAGAACTTTTATTTCTACACAAAAATAACACCATGGCAATTCTGCTGAAAACAGCGTCAGTCCGGGTTAGTTCCATTCAAATCATGCAAATTAGAGTCCAAAACAAGGGCAAAAGAGTTTGGAAAAGTAGATACGATGGAGACGTATCAACGTCAGCGACTGAGGGGCGCGCGCCGGGTTGGACTGGAACGCCTGCACTTGTATAAGGGGGCTAGGTATGCTCACCGACCGCATACGCAATGTGCGGGAGTGCAAAGGGCGATGGGCCCAAGACCCCTACGCGCTTAGGATGTAGACCGGCGTGCTGGCCTCTCTGTTCAGCCTAGGTAGGACTGCGGTGTATTGATCGGCCGAGGCCGGTCATGACCTGATGGTGTGTCCGGCCGAAGTTGATCGAGCGTGTTGGGTAAGTTTGTGCACCCCTGCAGGGAAGATTGATCTATTCGAATAGTCGTGTCCACGATAACGGACGCTCGGAGTTGTATCCTGATCGATACAACTAGAACTGGATGCTGAGGCATGAAATGGAAATGATGGCTCCGGGATTGCTTTCTCGCAGGGAGTCGAGGAAGTGATCTCTGGGCGATGTTACAACATACTTACTACTATTATAATATGCTACTCTTATCTCTTCTGATGCTGCAAGATGCTTGAAGATGCTAGTCTTCGATAGGCTAGGCTTTCCCCTTCTCTTCTGGCATTCTATAGTTCAGTCCACAGATACTACCCGTTTCATTTATACCGATGCATATGTAGTGTAGATCCTTGCTTGCGAGTACTCTGGGTGAGTACTCATGGTTGCTTTGCTCCCTCTTTTTCCCCTTTTCCATTCTTCTCGGATGTCGCAACCAGATGGTGGAGCCCAGGAGCCAGGCGCCACCTTTGACGATGACTACTACTACACCGAGGGTGCCTACTACTACATGGAGGCCGTCGATGTCTAGGAGTAGTTAGGAGGCTCCCAGGCAGGAGGCCTTGGCTTTTCGAGCATTGTTACTTTTGTGCTAGCCTTTTAAGGCAAACTTGTTTAACTTATGTCTGTACTCAGATATTGTTGCTTCCGCTGACTCGTTTGTATTCGAGCCCTCGAGACCCCTGGCTTGTACTATAAAGCTTGTATTATTTTATTTGTGTTTAGAGTTGTGTTGTGATATCTTCCCGTGAGTCCCTGATCTTGATCATACACATTTGCGTGTATGATTAGTGTATGATTGAATCGGGGGCGTCACAAGTTGGTATCAGAGCCGACTGCCTGTAGGAACCCCCCTTACAACTCCTTGGCCGAAGTTGAGTCTAGTCATTGAAAAACTTTTACTAACATGGTTGTGCGGCTTACGGGCCCACGTCGCCATCGGGTGGTATTAGGATCCTTTATTCCTCGCCTTTAATCTGGGACTCTAATCTCTCTTCTATTCGGGTTAAATGATTTTGCTAACTCTAACACTAGGATCTAGTAACTACTTCCTCCCGGAGAACCCCTTCATTCAAAATGGTGGCTTGATTCATCAGAAGACCCCAAAGATACTCTCCGATGTTATCCCGATAACTTTTCTCATCGCGTTTGCAATTCCCTTCCACCGTCAACCCCTATGGATAACTACATACACTTGCTATTCTTACATTCATCCCTAGTTGCTCTTGTTATTACAAGATACCCCGAAATACTCGTCGTTGTTCTGAGAATCCTTTGTGCCTACTGCCTAGCAGTTCCTTGTCGCCTGAATACACCTACAAATTAATCCTCACACATATCAAGGATTTGTTTTTCCCTAGTTGTTCATGTGTTTCACAAAAGTCTTCGAAATACTATTCGATCTTTCGATAATCCTCAACAGCCTATTGTTCTTGAAATTCTTGCTTGCTTGCATTATGGTTAATCCCATAAGTCTAGTAATCTTACTGGCATCCTTTATCACTATCATTTTGAGTACGTTGATTCAATATGTTGCGGATGCTCGCAATCCTCAGTCGGATCCTAGAATTCATCCTTCCGGCTCAGACGTCATTTTGAACAGGAGCTGGTTCTCAACCAATCAAATTGTCGTTGATTGTACCCCTAAGGCTATTCAACTTATCCATCCCTAATCAGAGCGTCGCTTCTGATCCCTTGACTTGGAATTCATAATTCCTTTGCATTTGAGCTTTGAATTAGTCAGTTGTTTCTATAATTTGATCTCCTTGCATTCTTTCTTCTTCTGGTTGAGTACCGATGGTCACATCAGATCCCTTGAGGACTACCAGATCCTTTGTTGGATTTTATCTGATAGCGTCCTTTGTATTCAATAACCTTGTGAGCCTTTCCTCGGATACATAATGCCTTTGGTAAATTGTATCCTTTGCTTTTGGCAACCATTCTATGCTTTCGAGCTTGTGCTAATTACTTCTGAAGATTTTGGTATATGTTCCTAAGATGCCCCGATGGGTTGAACCTATGCCTTTTCTAATCTGTGTCAACCTGGAAACTTCTACGGTTCATACTCTACTGGTGTTATGCCAGATAAAAATTTTAAATGCTACAACTTCTTCGAAAGCGAGAAGTGAATGAAAGGTTATGCATCGGAGAAGTGGGAGTCAACCTTGGACTTTGTGTTCATGCCCATGGAAACGATGTAGATCCTATCATGGAAGCTCCTTGTAATAATAATTATCCCCTTGATATAATATCATCTCGTGTCTGTGAATTGATCCTTTGCAATCGTGGTTCCGACCATATTTTCTCTTTGATTCCATTTCTCAAACAAGTAAAAGCACTTGCCTTCTGCAGATCGATACATCTCCGCAACCTCTATTTTGATCTTCCTTCAAGTATTACCCTCCGGTATCTCGAGAATATCAAAGAACTGTGTTGCTTCGTATGAGTCTTCATCTAGTGTTGCTTCTCACCGAATTTAGATTTCCCCCGGGTTCTGACTTATTAGCCACCCGAGAACACCGATAAGTGAATCGATTCTGCACTCTGATGAAATAACTCTAAGTAATTTTCCATGCTTACGAGTTTAATAATCCTTCAAGTCATTCCTAGCTTGATCGGCTATATCATTATCGTGCTAAATTTTAACTATGCTACCTGGTCCTTCTTCCCGGAGCACAATTTTTGATGATGAGCTAAGCTCACGTCGATCTTCCTCGTCATATCATTTCGCCTTGAACAACAAGCTTGATTTCGAGTTTGTGTCATACACGTGGTTCCAATAACCTTTCGCTTCATCATTACTTTGACTTGATGTCATCGCCGATCGATTACATCTTCATGAAATCTCTCGACAAATGTGTCATGATCATCATCAACATTCTGAGCTCTTCCAGGATATCAATCGAATTCATGATGAGAAATACCATCCTTGCCCCTCGATGATTTGTGTTATCATCGACAACATTCTTGTTCCCCCCCAACACAAACTTGTTCATATAAATTTTGGAGATACATCCTTTTTGACATGTCGATGGGTTGCTGCTGAACCCATCGGCCACCTTCTCATCTTTTCGTTGATAAAATTGCATGAGATGTTCTAAAAATTCCCGATGGATCCTTTGTGTTCCCAAGGTCTGACCTTTGCCTGATGACCATGTCAATGCTATCCCGAAGCATGACTGTGGTACTCCGAACATCATTAAGAACATTGGAGGTGCAATGCTAGATGTTTCTTGTCCACTTATCCAAACACTGTTGTATGGGTAACGTCATGAATTTCCTCTCCCCTTTACCTAAATGGTAATCTACTTACTATCCTGTCATGGATATCACCATCTGCTTGTCCTTGGAAGGATATACTCTTGATATTTGTGTTTAAACACATTTTTCCTTTCCATTGTTTTGTTTAACCTTTATCGTAATCTAACTTATCTGAGCAGAGGTAATTCCCTGCTTAGGTAAACACCTCGGTGTACAACTCTATCAGTAAGACCCTGTTACTATGGTTGATGACATTCCGGTAACCACCGATGGACGAGAACTTTGCCTATTGGTCCGCCTCATCTAAACAAGCAGGAAAATGGTTCTCTTCGTTCCTCGCCCTTGGTACCAACGTTGTTGCCAACATACCTGATAGGCTATCCTTTGACATGCCTTGCCATCATATCCGTGCAAGATGTCACCACTCTTCCTACTCTTAACACACATGGTGGGACCATAACCCACAGTTCCATAGGATCGAAACCTGACTCTCCTGTACAACCTTGATTCCGAAATATTCTTTGCACTTGGCTTAGTATGTAATTCACAAGCAAACTTCCTCACCATGTTTCATTCCGGTATCAGAGGCAACATTATTCTTCATTTGCTCTAAACCCCTTCATCACCTGTTTAGGCATCAGCTGGATGCCTACCTGGTTGAAACTTGTTGAACCTCCTTATAGCACTCTCGATAGGTTTCCTGGTGCTTCTAAAATCTCCTTCCTTGAGATAATTACCGGATGCCAATCCTTTCAGACATCCGTCCTTATAGTTTTTTCCCTTATACCCTATTCGTAAGTACGGTGGAGTTTCTGAAGAAAGGTTGACGACTTCATCATGATGCCCTGATGCAGAGAATTGAAAACATCAACGTTATGGATCAACCTCTTCTATGAGAGCAGCAAGGAAAGAAGATTCGTTAGAATTTCGTAACCAATTCTTTTCCCCTTACTCCACCCCTTAAATCTCGGGACGAGATTTCTGGTAGTGGAGGAGATTTGTAACACCCCCAGTGTCATGCTACAGTAACCCTTTGTGTTTAAGCTAATCATTTTTCCAAACAGTGCTTAATCACCTTTGTTCAATATCTCATTTGAAATTCCATCTGAATTCTAATTCAAATTATAAGCGAATTAAAGAAATTCTCAAACATGGGAACAAAAATGCTCTAAGTGTTGCAAATATTCCATATCTAATTATGGTGGTGAACCAACATTTTTGTCAAGTGTTTAAATGCACTAAACTATTTAAATCAGTGGCTAAAACAATAGATTAAATGCCTTTTTAAATTATAAAAGTTGCAAACTATTTCAAAAGCCTCACAATCTTTTGTGGTAGTGCCAACTATTGCAATGTAATTATGTGGCCAAGTCCCACATTTTACATAATCCTTTTGGCAGCTCAAATATTGCAAAGCATTTTGTGTAAAAGAATAGAGCAAAAGAAATAAAAAGAAAGGGAAAAGGCCCCCCTGCCCCTGGGCCTAAGGCCACACGAACAGGCCCACCTGGCCCGGCCCACCTGCCTCCCGCATCGTGTCCCTCCTCTCTCCTCCACCTATCAAGCCCGACCGAGCCGGTTCGCCGTCGCCACCGCACCCACTCGCCGTCCCGCGTCGCTACAGTCGCCGCGGAGACGATAAGAACGCCAGCGCCGACGCCCTGGACCGCCCCCAGATATTTCCCCCTCCTCTCGCGCTGCTGTCTCCTTGCCCGTCATGGTCGCCACGGCCGTCGTCGTCGCCTCGCCGCCCGCGTAGCCACAAGGCTCCCCGCGCCTCGCCAGCTCGTCCACGAGCTCCGCTGCGACCTCCCAAACCCCGAGCTCGAGCGCTATGCCACCGCAGCCTCGGGATCGAGCCCGTCTTCATCCACAGTCGCCGGCGCTTCTCCGACGAACGCCGCCGCCCTACTGCTCCTAAGCCACCGCCGGGCCTCCGTGTGCCTTCCCGGTGAGCTAGCCCCGCCATGGCCAAAGCTCACCGCCGCCCGCCCGTCGCCGTCTTGGCTAGGGCCATTTTCACGCATGCCCGAGCCTCGCAGCGACCTCCTGGCGCTCCTAGGACTCGAATGCGCGCAAGCACGCGCCTCCTCTTGCCCCGCAGCGTCGCCCCCTACCTTGCCGGATTCTGACCGCCGCCCTCACCGCTCGCCGCCGTCGCTACGGGCCTCCTCCGGCCTCACCGCCACCATAGGAGGGCGCAGCTCGCTCCGCTCGTTCGGGCGAGCCCAGCCACGCCCAGAGCCGACGCCCGTAGCCCCACCTTGTCGACCACCCGAACGCCGCCGCCCTCCGTGCTCGTCATCGCTGATGATTCCGGCCGAGTCCGGCCATGCCAGCACCACCATTCGACGCGCGGCGGAGTGCCCGTTCGAAAGCACCTGACCGCGCGCAAAACGAGCCCCCTGTACGCGTTTTCCGATGCTCACCGATGTGCTCCGCCGCGGTAGAGGCTCGTCGGAGCTGTTCCGGCGCCGCCCGCCGACGTAGCGCCTTCGCCGGTATCACCTAGTACTGCGTTAGGTCACCCCTAGCTTAGTGTATTGCCATGTTATGCTTTGTGATGCTTTGTTTGCTTTATATTTATTGTTTCTTCCCCCTCTTCTCTCCGGTAGACCCCGAGACCGCTGCTGGTGCCACTGTGATCGACTACGTCGACGACGACACTTCTTCCTTTTCAGCAGAGCTTCCAGTCAAGCAAACCCCCCTTGATCATTCCGATATCGCCCATTCCTTTCCCTCTTATGCTTGCATTGGAACTGCTACTGCTTTTGTATGATCCTATTCTGATGCATAGCCTGTTTTTGTTACCTGCTTTCATACCTTACCTGTTTATCCTAAACTGCTTAGTATAGGTTGGTTAGTGATCCATCAGAGACCCCTCACCTTGTCCCAGTTGCCCCCGCTTGATGACCGATGACTCGATCAACGTGATCGACGTCCAGACCCAAACACCGCACATCACCCCCTTAGTTGTACGACTATGCAGAGTTACTATCGAGTGCCGAGGGTGATACCTCGTCAGCACTTCTAATGTTAACCCTGTAGTGTAGCTACTCGGTCGTGGTCATCGAGGGTGATTCCTCCTTCACCACTCCCGATAACGACTCTGTCGTGCAACCCTTCAAGTGTCGACCATCGAGGGTGATTCCTCCAAGTCCACCTTGACGGTTACATCGAGTGGGAATCCATCGAGGGTGATTCCCCGGGTTTCCTCCTTGCTGTTTTGGACACACGGTTACATTTGACTTTACCACAGAACCATGACTGAAGTCGGGTCGGCCCGAGGGGTGCCCGCGAGAGAAATGTGAAGTCGGGTTGACCGTGAGAGTGCCCGCAAGTTGATGTGTAGTCGGGTTGATCTGGAGGATACCCGCGAGTTTTCCACGCGGCGCGGCCGGGCATTCTTAGCCCTTGCCGCAAGTCCGTGAGGCAGGGCGACGGGACCACATATCGTGGATCATTGATCGTTACCGCGCGCTCCCAAGACACTAACGATTTGGATATGTGATCTGAGTAGGCCTCTGGCCTTTTTCGCACTGACCACCACGCAGGAATAAGTATGGGCACTCGGCGTCGTATGTATCAGCCGAAAGCTCTTCGAACGTCAGCGACTGAGCGGCGCGTGCCGGGTTGGACTGGAACGCCTGCACTTGTATAAGGGGGCTAGATCTGCTCACCGGCCGCGTACGCAACGTGCAGGAGTGCAAAGGGTGATAGGCCCAAGACCCCTGCGCGCTTAGGATGTAGACCAGCGTGCTGGCCTCTCTGTTGAGCCTAGGTAGGACTGCGGTGTATTGATCGGCCGAGGCCGGTCATGACCTGATGGTGTGTCCGGCCGGAGTTGATCGAGCATGTTGGGTAAGTTTGTGCACCCCTGCAGGGAAGATTGATCTATTCGAATAGCCGTGTCCACGGTAACGGACGCTCGGAATTGTATCCCGATCGATACAACTAGAACTGGATGCTGAGGCATGAAATGGAAATGATGGCTCCGGGATTGCTTTCTCTTCTGATGCTGCAAGATGCTTGAAGATGCTAGTCTTCGATAGGCTAGGCTTTCCCCTTCTCTTCTGGCATTCTGCAGTTCAGTCCACAGATACTACCCATTTCATTGATACCGATGCATATGTAGTGTAGATCCTTGCTTGCGAGTACTTTGGGTGAGTACTCACGGTTGCTTTGCTCCCTCTTTTCCCCCTTTTCCATTCTTCTCGAATGCCGCAACCAGATGGTGGAGCCCAGGAGCCAGGCGCCACCTTCGACGACGACTACTACTACACTGAGGGTGCCTACTACTACGTGGAGGCCGCCGACAATCAGGAGTAGTTAGGAGGCTCCCAGGCAGGAGGCCTTGCCTTTTCGATCGTTGTTACTTTTGTGCTAGCCTTCTTAAGGCAAACTTGTTTAACTTATGTCTGTACTAAGATATTATTGCTTCCGCTGACTCGTTTGTATTCGAGCTTATGTATTCGAGCCCTCGAGGCCCCTGGCTTGTACTATAAAGCTTGTATTATTTTATTTGTGTTTAGAGTTGTGTTGTGATATCTTCCCGTGAGTCCCTGATCTTGATCGTACACATTTGCGTGTATGATTAGTGTACGATTGAATCAGGGGCGTCACAGCCAGGTCCTGAGCCAGAGTACCCTATGGGCGTCTACCATGGCAACAAACCCAACGCATTGGGCCATGTCGTTGAGCAGGTGACTCAAAGACCCCATCAGAACCTCTAGGCTAAAGCACGAACGTTGACAGAAACGGCTGCCATTTCATGGAGTCCCTCCTGACATCCTTCTTTGCCTTGGCGGCTGCCTTTTGAGCAGCAGCAGCTACATCATTGGGCTGGCCAGCACATATGATGTAGGCACAAATGATGGAACCATACCAGACACCTCAAAAATATCTGAATCAGGAGGCATCCGCTCCTCGATGGGAAGTTGGGAGTCCTTGACATAGGACACCGCGAACTGGCTCTAGGACACGACAAAGGCCTGACTAAATTCTTGCATGCTCATGTACTACAAATGTAAGCATCAAGAAGAGTGGAGCACACTACACATCGAGCACACTACAAGCACTAAACATGGACATTATGAACGAGCACTACATATAAACAGCGTGAATGAACACTACACATGTACAGACGGATCACAGTTCAACACATCAGCTCAAATCATACCAAGGAGTTCAACAACCTAGCACGCATACTTGCATACTAACGTACTACACATCAGGCATGCTACCAATCCATCACCACTAGTTGTGAATCTTGCCAACATGGAAACAACTCCTAGCATGCTACAAATCCATCACCACTAGCTACCAGAACATCACATTCTCACAGATCAGCAGTGTACAATGCTACTATATGGTCACAGATCTAACCCTACCACATGCTCACAGATCTAGCTAGAACGAGTATAGAGAAAGGGGTGATTGAACTCACCGACGCCATCGGTGCAACTCGAAGGAAGCGCGGAACAGGTCAGAGAAGAGGAGGACTCGAATCGCCGCCGCCGTCAACCGATGGCTGGAGAAGGAGCGTCGTTTACCTGGTCGTCGGTGTTGATCCGCGCGGGAGGGAAAGCTTGAAAGGAGGGAATGGTGATGGGAGTTTAGGCGGTGAGGTGAGGCCGGCTATATAGAGCTCGCGCCATCTCCGCGGACGTAAGAGGTCAGTGTTGTGTTCCCTTCCCCAGCATCGCTCGAGTTTGACTCGCTCAAAACGGCCGATTTGGTTGTTCCTAGCAGGCCTGGCTGAGGAATGCTTTAACTTCTGTACGGACCGAGAACCTAATGCAGGCCAGGCAACCAAACATACTGAAATCTTCCCGCGCGGGCTGGTTAAGGTTGATGCGAGCTACCTAGCAGCGGCGAATTTTTGTTTCTTTTATAGGGGAATTTTTGTTTCTTTAGCGCGTGATGCCTTTTATGCCAGTTATAATCGTGACGCCTTTTTATGCCCTCACATTTTAGTCCTACATTTTGTATTTCAAAATATATTTACAATGGAAAAAAAATTCCTAAGAGCTTGTGCAATGGAACAACTTTTCTCTAATCGTTGTGTATTTTTTTCTGCAGGATTTGTTTTATAATTTGTTTCTGCAAAAATGGCAATGGAAAAGCAAATAAAATGTTTCTACACAAAAAAAAAACTGGCTGGATAAAGAGATTATGACAATCCATCGCAATGCCAAACACAACCTTTTTAAGATACGCCGACAAGATAATGACACAAGAGAAGAATGCTTTCTCCAGTTCTCTTCGCCAATGCGACAAATGCATAATAATTTCGAAGTTACTCAGCACTGGATGTAAAACAGAACGGCATTATCTACCATCATACTAGAAAAAAATCTACAGTTGGCATGAAAACCATGCGAAATATACATAACCATTCACTAGATGTGTATTACTGCAGTCACACACAGATCCAACTGGTCAGCCTCCTTCTCAAAGCAATATCATAGTGTTTGGAGCACAATGGCCAATTATTTTGATAGGCACAGTTTTGATGCCAGAAATATCGTTTGGACTGGGCATAACACATGCCCAGAGTCCGTTCCTGTCACCAACCGGATGATCAAATTTCGGTTTTCCTAGCTCTACTCGAAAATGGGTAGATCAGGAGCCTTATTCTCCGACCCAACATCTGCATCGTTTGAGGATGCAGATAGCGATAGCGCGGCCAAGGCCTTTGCTTGAGATTCTTTGTCCATGTCCAAGAAGAGGCGATGCCTGGCGAGGAGCAGAGCGCAAGCAATGTGTCTTCAGTGTTAAAAGCTTGGCCACTGAGTGGTGAAGTAAATAACATAAAGTCACATGGACGTAGAACGCTTACCATCTAGAGTCTGATGTTAGCTCTGGGTGAAATGCGGTGGCAAGGATGTTCCCTTGCCGAACTGCAACAATCACCCGATCTTTGGAGTACACTTGGTCCTGCAAGATTTGATTTACACATCAGTTCCTGTGCTCATTTGATTAGACCGATAAATCTTATTGAGTCCATCTACATTGCCACATTGGACCCTACAACTCTAATCTTTTCAAATATGAGCAGAATATGATAACTGGCAGCAGAAGATGGATATTATGATCAAACTCAAGAGAGCAAAAAAAAAAGAAAAAGAAAAAAGCAAACCTCCAAACCCTCGCCAGATGTTATTGTAATGCTGGGTCTGCCAGCAGGAACAGGGCAATCAGCTAATACTTCAACATCCTGGCCTACTTCTAGGATAGCAGGTGCTCGTATAAATACGCCACGGCATGTATGACTCCCTCCTTCCTTCTCTGCAAGCATTGGCACTGAAAGTTCTGTTTCGAAGCTTTGAAGCTGCAAGAGAAATGTAGTCTGCAATCAGACATGGTGTTCACATTCTTCCCCATTTATCTGATGAACTTTCGAAGATCAAATGATATCACCAACTAAGTTAGCCATCAAATAAACAACGTGGACCTCAAATTTACCTGGCTACCAAAAAAGTTACGGTGGACAGTACAATCTAGTCCACCAACAAGCTCCTGGCCTCCTGTTTTCTGTCCTGCAAGTTATATTGCTTATCAGTCATGATGTCCCATCAATTAATCTCACAGAGAGAAAGTCTTAAGAAGTTACTGGTAGGTGGTCCAGAATTCCACATACCTACTGCCTTGTCTGCAAGGAAGATGAGCCCAGCACAGGTTCCCCATACAGGTTTTCCTGTGCCGACAAATTCTCGAAGTGCAGGAAACTGCAAAGAAGATGGGTTGAAATGTTTGAGCATTTTACAGTGTAAGTAAATAAAACAGGTAACAATTGAGTAAATCTGTCACAAGCTGTTCTGCTGAAGCTACAGGCTCCAATGTCATGACCATGTAGAGGAAATGTCGAAAATTACTGCCATTTCGAATGACTGCCATTTTCCACAATTCTCTATTCGACAGCCAGCACTACTACACATAGACAACTAACTGAATTTTATTTCGATGCAGTTCTCTTTTCCTTTTGATCAATGCAATGAAGCACTAAAACAACCTCTCTTTGGTTTTCCTTACAAACAGTGGTAAAATGTACTCCCTCCGTAAAGAAATATAAGAGCGTTTAGATCACTAAACTAGTGATCTAAACGCTCTTATATTTGTTTACAGAGGAAGTACATCAATAAGGATAAGACAGTGTTTCTCAAATCTGATCAAAAGCAAGTTGTTTGATCAAATTTCAGTGATGAATATACTAATTGGGCAGGCAATTACTAGTGCAGTGTGCTAACCCAGTTGATTCATTTTCTGATGTGCAACCAATTACTAGTGCGGTGTACTACCCACCTGAGTCATTTTCGGCCACGGCAAAATTTAACAAAGAAAGAACCTCATCATTTGGATCCAATTTCCCATCTCCAGTGAACCATCAACAGTATATGCATGGATTCAGAGATATTTCGCAGAGCCTCCATCAACACATACACATACACATACTACACATAGACGGCGATGATGAAGCATGTGAGAAACGAGGAGCGTACGAGGTTGTGGAAGTTGGCGAGCTTGGCCATGGTGGTGCTCTCGCCGCCGGGGATGATGAGCGAGTCGATGCCAAGCAGCTGCTCAGCCTTCCGCACCTCCACCCCCTTGGCCCCGATCCTCCTCAGCGCTGCACCCGGACCCGAAATCAGTAACACGACACGACACGCGCGCAAGCAAGGCGGGGAGGAAAGAAGGAGGAGGAGGAGGAACGCGCGCGCACCGGCCATGTGCTCGTTGTAGGAGCCCTGCAGCGCGAGGACGCCGACCACCGCCGCCATGGCCGCTACCTCTCTGTCCCTTCGCCTGCCTCGGGACGTGTGGTGCGGCTTGGGTAGGTGGGTGAAAAAGGGTCGGAGGGTGGCGGATGACGTCACGGGAGTGGGGGAGGGAGGGGAGGAAGGAGGCGCACGTCGCCGTGGGCGGCGGCCGCCACACACGGTGAGTGGGTGACGGACGGACGGACGGAGACGGCGCCACTGGGGGAGCGGGAGTCGAGCGACGGCGGCCGTCCGATCGTCGGTGAGATAGTCCTGGTCGTCTATTCTTACTGGGTTAGGGGCTGGGCTCAAGTGGCGGCTGTGAGACCGTCAGCCCACCAGCCATAGTGGCACATACTATTTTCCATCCCTACAAAAGAAATAAATAAATTTGTTATTTTCAACCCTAGAAAAAGTTGCTATCCTACAAAAGAACCCATCAACTTGTTATCACCAACCATAGAAACATGCTGTCAGTTTGTTCCTTAGAAACGATGCACTCCCTCTGATCCATAGATACATCCGTTTGAGCGACGAGTAATATGGATGAGAGGAATATTTCTTTTGCTTCAGTTATGGTGCATGTTGCAGGAATTAGCGTGCGGTGAACCGATCAGTTTTTTTTTTATATTTAACAGCCGATTTATACTCAGAAGATAGGGAAAAATTATGTTAACATAAAGTGTGTGTGTGTGTGGTGTAGACGATATCATGAAAAATAAAGATCTACTAGGTTCATCCTCTGACTCCGTCGAGCAACTAGCTCACATGACTTGCTTCTATCTTCTATGGCAGTTCCATGAGAAATGAGCGGTTTGACAACCCACCCACCAAGGATGTGATCTTGGTATAACCAATTCAGATTTTAGGTTTAGGGGTTATTATAGCTTGTGCAAAAAAAAATCCCTTTTGCAGTTACACCACACGAAACAAAGGGTAGAGTCAAAACATGAAAAAAGATCAAGAGACATTGATTTTGAAAGAGTTCTTGACAACTTTTAGTTTTATTAATGATTTTGTTGTTGTTCATATTTCTTTCTAGTTGTTTGGATCTATCACAATTTCATTGGTTGTTGGATAAAGCCATAAATCAGACCAGTTTGTCTCTCTCAGGTCATAAAAAACTAGAATTGGTGATCTTGCCGGTTTGTTAAGCTCAATGGCCAAGCCTGCCACTTTGTTCATATTTCTTTTTAGTTGTTTGGATCTATCACAATTTCATTGGTTGTCAGATAAAGCCATAAATCGGACCACTTTGTCTCTCTCCGGTCATAAAAATCTAGAATTGGCGACCCTGTCGGTTTGTTAAGCTCAATGGACAAGCCCCCCCCCCCCCCCCCCCCCCAAAAAAACGACAACCAAATTAGATGGTTTTATCCGTTTTTCATACAAACTGGAGCAATTGAACCGGTAGAAGGTGTGTATGCTCATCCTTGATTGACGGGATTCGAACCAAGGTAACATGGTTGCGAATTGGAGAGCCAACATGCCATAGTAACCAAACTTACCACGAGTTAGTTCTGGGCTAAGCAGAAGGAAAACATCTTATTTGACCTTTTGTTCTCTATGTATTTTTTTCTACGTATCAAACCCAACGAATCGATGATTCAATTGGTAAAAACCTGAACATGCAACGCCCATGCACCCAGGAGGAGCCCACGACACCTACCACGTGGGACCATGCTAGAGAGAATTAAATCACTTGATCAATCACCACAAATAGATATTTACAATCCAATGTGAGGCTTTTCGAAATGATTTCTCTGGTACCCTACTAGAGGGAATTCACCTCCTATCTTAATCAATAAAATTTCCTAGCTACTCTTCAATAAGGCGTGATTAGTCATTAGTCTAACCAGGACTACGTGTTTGTAGTAGTAGCTATCTAGCCATGTCTCTCTTTTGTACGTGTTTGTCCAAACCAAGAAAATAAAATGGATTTCTTTAACAACAATTTCATTAGAAGATTGCATTGCACATCACTGAAAATCAGACAACTTAATGCCTCTTGTTTTCATTTTTAGTGTTTGAGTGGTAAAGAAAGCGAGAAGATCATGTGCATGTATGTAACTTAACCAAGAAAAGGATGACCATGACACAATAAACATGGGTGATTCGATGAACTCATATACTTCTTAGAGAGAGAGAGAGAGAGAGAGAGAGAGAGAGAGAGGAAGAGATGTGAACGAGAGGGAGGTACATGGTTTTTATTTCTCTCCTACGATGTACTCTATATAAGTCACCATTTTGATATGCATAATGAAACAACCACATGCTTGATGCGGTGCAGATCTTTTGGGCGGATGCGGTCACGTGATCCAATAAATTTTCACATCACAACGTCACCCTATGAACGATATAATGCTACATGACTGATCTCTTTTCATGCCTTGACTTCACACTTTTCACACATCTATATGTGTAAACTAAAGCTAAACAATGTAATAAATTTTTGGGGGCTAAAATAGGCTTGGGAGGCAAACGGAATGCCAAAACTCGACAGAGGTGCCTTGGGTGTAAGAAAGCTACATGGCCAATATGCACAGACTAAAAAGTGCATGCCTGGACGAGTATGGTCTCTAGGAACTAGAAGCGGGGTTGTACTTCTGCGCACAACCTTTCATCTAGGTTAGGCGTTGTTTAGTCATTCAAAAATTTGCTACATCTTTGTGCTGATGCTTTCGGTGTTGATCACTCTGCTGGGCAGAGCGTATACATGCTGGTGTCGCGTGGCTGGCCTCGCTGGTGACCTCATGGATGTAAAAAAAATTCTGGCTAATGCAAATGGTAGAATACCTGTTGATTCCCGTAAAGAAAAAGTAAGATGAGTACACAGTGTTGTGTGCTCAAGTGGGCTTTTAACGTAAAAATCTGACCATGGATAATAAACAAAAAATAGTCAAAATTTGTTACTCCAAGTCCACGAGCCCACCCGGCCAACATTTGTGTTGCAGGCAACAACACGTACTCCCAGTGTTACGAGTCTGCCACACGACCAACACGCGACAAAACCATCAATCCACACACATGGTTCTTTGATCTTCTCCAACACCAATTTGACATTCAGCTACCAATTGGCGTAGCTGATAGCCTTTTCCTTGATGCATGGACTTGGGTGCTTGTCCGTTGCGTCATGTCTATGCATTAATTTGTGCTTCTCTCATAAACTATTTTTTGTGAGAGATTTTTCAGTGTGGTTAAGTCAGTTTTGCGAGGAGCATTGCAATCCATTGCATTTCAATTACTTAATTTGCTTTCTACTCGGTTGCGCCACGCTTCATAAACTCATATATATAACATAATTAAGAAAAATATAATATAAACCCAAGGATATATGTGCTATTATATAAAGTATAAAGCAGTGAACAAAATTAAAGAAAAATTAAGATCTTTCCCATGCATGTGCGTTCGCTAGTGTGTTAATTTTATTAACAACTAGACTTGCTCCTTGACTCATCGCGTGGTTTAATTTATAGGATTTTTTTGTTCCTCCCTAAACCAAACAAATGATCAAGTATACTAGCACCATCACAACAATAAAGTTCACCCCATCCGTACAACAGGGTGTTGTTCTGTTGCCCCAGTCACAGTGATTGGCCGTGTAGGAGAACAAGACCCCCGGTTTGTCCAAGCCGAGCAAAGTTTAGATCCTTATTAAAATGAGGTAAAATAGATCTCTTTAACAGTAATTCCACACTACAAGAAATCTGTTAATACATGACGGATCTTGACCGTCATGGATCAGCCAAAAACTGTCATGCATGCCCAGCCACGACGGATTTAAAATCCGTCATGTATATCGCGTCATAATTTGACATCATACCCTCCATGACGGATCTTGACCGTCATGGATCTGCCTCGAGCCCGACCAAGCCCAAACTAGGCCCAAGTCTTTGTGACAGAACTAGCCGTCATCGACCAACGCCACGTAGGATTTTCAATTGACAATTTGGAATGACGTGGCTGCCTATGCGGACACTATTTTCCGTCATGAAATTCGTCATGAATCTAGGATCAATTTAAATTTAGTCCCGTCCATTTCTTTCAGTCCAATTTTAAACCAATACACTTTTAGCACAATGGGTTACACAAAATATTGCCAATTTTGGGCCAAGACAGTATTTCCAAAGTGTTATACATTACAAAAATCATTCAATATATAAAATCCTCCGTAGGTATCTACAACAAAACAATTTATAAAATCCATAGGTATCTACAACAAAGCAGTTTATAAAATCCTCCATGAAATGATAATATACAACATATATTGACAAAATATATCACATAGCAAGGTTAGGAACTAGTAGTCCAGTATAATCCAATTTACAACAACAGAACATATAAACTACTAAGGTTGTTATTCATGTTTTGTCCTCGGCCCTCCTGATGGCAACCATATGTCCTGGCGGATTGTGATGGACAGCACCATGTAGCCTGCTACCCAATCATACCTACCATATTTACAACAACATTAGACATTTGAAGATATGAATAGATAGTAGTAGAAATAAGAGAATTAGAAGAAACTTCAAAAATCAATTGCATGTTCTCTAAAATCCTTAAATCTTCTTGTGCCTACAAATGAGAATAATAAAGTATCTATTATAAAAAAACAATAAACATGAGATTGCTACAAATTAATCCAAACAAAAATGTGTCAGATGGAAGTCTAATCAAGTTGACTTATAAGTGATAATGTAATAGAACATACATAGCAAAACTCATGTACTATAGCAGCACCAGTTGAGGCCGTATAAATCCGCCAAATAATGGCATCACTAACAAACAATATCCATGACGCGGAGCCACTGCTCGTCGATCTGGCTGGCGTAAGGTTCTAATGTTCATGTCTCAACAAGTTTACACATGAAATTAAATATTTATCAGGGCACTGACAATAGTAAACAACAATTGTTTGTCAACTAAACTTCAAATGGCATACAAAATAACTAAGAGCCATGGCCACTAATAGATCTACAGAAGTGGCAAATGGTTCTGTTAAGAGATACTGAGATAGTGGTTAGGATGTATCAGTTATTGATTTTAGCCACATGCATACTGGGATTACTTTGATTCGAGTGCATAAGATGATAACTTTAACCACCAAGATCAATGGGGCACAAACAAATCAGTTGAAAACCCTGGTGAAAAATGCGTAACTCCAAACTAGATGAACTAAATAGGTGTAGTTCAGTAACACTTGAGCTGGGTACTGGAAATAATAGGAGTGGCAGTAGAGAACTAATCCCTGGTTAATCACGGAGCAGCTCCACCGCGGCCACCCTCTTAAGCTCTACTGTGCGCTATGCGGTGGCACAGCTGCTAGCGTTACCTAGACCTGCATCCCAAAAACAAGAGATCATAATCAGACAATTAGAGTGTTAAGTGACCGAAATAAAAACAGCGAAATAACATTAAGAAAAAGATTTGGGATCACTTGTCAGGAGCACTATTGAGAAGGGCGACTTAGGCATGGAGCAAAGGAGTTGAAGAAAAAATGTGTTGTGTTACTGTGTAAGCAAGTGCTAGCTTGGTGTGTGCCTCCAGGTTGAGAGAGTGAGCTAACACGTGGCTTTGGTACTAGTACTAGTAGGTGCACAACTAATAGTAGTACTACTGCTCTAAACTGACTCACTAATACATGTGCTTAGTACACAAATTAACAGGTTTAAACCTCTGTATTCTTACTGTAGGACTGCCACAATGTAACGATGTAATTTTCTTATTAGATTCAGATTAAACTTATTTCTGGAATGCATATTCAGCGGGATGCAGGAGACAACAAGGAAAGAAAAAGAAATGCCTAGTGAGAAAAATCTAAACAGGACATGTCGACATGTTAATACAGTAACAGAAATAATGTCTCCAAGACCTAGGGGGGAAATCTAAACTGAATTAGATTTTGGTAGAAAACTAAACTGATTTACATCTTGATAGAAGACCACATACCACAGTGCAGCGGGTTGTCTACTTGGTACCCTGCAGTTTATCTCTATTTGGTACCCTGCAGTGTGCAAGATACAGAAACAATTAAGAGAAAATTTATTTTGTCAAAGATTCAAAGAGGAAGCACGCAGAGCACACCAGCTGCTGCTGCTGCACTGGAGCTCTTGATAGCAGCTGCCGCCACCTTGTCAGCACGCACACAAAACACTCTTACAGATAGAGAAGGCTGCAATTGACCCTGACAGTGTTGGACCTTTGTTATCAATCTATATAGGAAAAAAAGTGAAGCGAACTGTCCAAATACGCATGCATCATTAAGTGTGCCCTACAGTATAGTATACAGCGATTGGAAGAAAACTCAACAATAAGATTTTAACTTACTGCACTTGCATTCAGACATCACCACCAATGTGGCATTCTGAAACAAAATTGCTCTAGTGCAGCCGTGGTTCCAATTGAGGTGTGCCCTACAGTCTTATAAAAGACAAACAAAATAATAAGGTTTCAGGAGCAAGCAGTTGCACAACTACATCACTCCTTGTCTTCTTCCCTCAGATACATCAGCAATTGAAAAAAAAAGTTCGTCAATCGGACGAGTCAGCAACACACTCTGAACCCAAAGACAGAATATGGAGTAGTGGGTGAATCAAGCTCAAGCACAAATTTAACTATTGTCCAGATAGAGAGAATGAATTTATAAGGTTGTACAGGTAGAATGAACAATTTACCTACAGACATACTGCTCATCGACAAGCTGCTCCTTGAATGCCAAGTACTCATAAACGATTCACGAACTGTTGGGCCCTACACTTCCTGCACACACTCACGAGGGGATCAGACCGAATCATGAGAGGGGGGGGGGGGGGGGGCATCAGGGATGAGGTTAGTGTGATCTGGGCTTAACCTTGGTGGAGAAGAAGGTCTCGCCGATGGCAGCCCAGTAGTTGGTCGCCCGCCGCTGGACGTTGGACAGCGACAGCACCGCGCAGCCCGCAAGGTGGGCGCGAGGGGGCATGGTGTGGACGGAGAGGAGCTGTCTGAGACGCGTTGTGTGGACGGAGAGGAGCCGTCGAAGATGTGCAACGCTGGACACGATGCCGCAGCCGAAACCCTAGCCATGGCTAAGGGTCGCGGGCGAGCGCCGGAGACCATGAGCGGCGGATCCAGCCGGACTAGAGGACGAAGGGGTCGAAGATGTGTTGCGAGAAGGATGGATGGGTGGGGGATGCGGCGGATCTGATTGTTGCTGGAGCTGCGAGTTGAGGGGAAGGGAGGGGGAGGGCCGGCGGCGAGGTGTGGGAGGAACGCGAGGAGGTGGTGGGTGGCGGCGCGCTGTGGGAGACAGGGGAGGCGGCCAAGGAGGACAGAGAGGAGGAGCCGAGCAAGAGAATTTAGGGTTAGGTTTTTATACGGGAACGGGTAGACGGGCTTTAGCGGGCTTGCGGGGTTGTACCAGGTCATCATGACAGTATCCGAAAATGTCATCAGAAATCTGTCATGGATTAACAGATTTCTTGTAGTGCCACTCGAAGATTTGCACATCACATCGATGGAAAACGGACAAATAAACGCCTCTTGTTTTCATTTTTAGTGTTCGAGTCAGTGAAGAAATGCGAGAAGATTATGTGCACTTATGTAACTTTACCAAGAAACTGAGCCCTAGGATAGAACGAAAGTGATTGATTCGGTGAACTCGTACTGAAGGCCCTGTGCTGACTACATGTGCGTGTGTGTGTGTGTGTGTGAGAGAGAGAGAGAGGTGCCACTCTATATAAGTCATCATATTGAATAAAACAACACGGGTTAGGTGAGATCCAGGTCTTTTTGATGGATGTGATCACGTGATCCAATAAATCTACATCACAATATTATTGCGTACGAACAATATAGTGCTACATAATCGATCTCCTTTCATGCTTTGACATCCCACTTTTCACATCTATATTCGTAGACTTAAGTTAAATAATGCAATAATAGTTTTAGGGCTAAAATGGGCTTAGGAGGCAATCGGAATACCAAAACTCGACACGGATAGCTTGGGTCTAAGCAAGCTACATGACCAGTGTGCACAGACCCCTTGATCACATCATGCAGAACACGGAGCAGGGAAATCCTCAGATAAAGGGAAACAATGGCAATGCCAATCAAGTTGGCTTCTGGCTTAACAACTTCCTCGCAGTCAGCCTGCCCGTCTACAGCTCCTGCACAAACAATGGCAATGGTAACAATGAGTAAATTTGTGACAAGTTGTTCTGCTGAAGCTACATGCTACAAATCTACAATGCCATGACCATGTAGGGGAAATGTCAAATTTTTTGAAGATGCAATTTCGAATAAGTGCCATTTTTCACAATTCTCTACTCGACAGTCAGCACTACTACACATAGACGACTAACTGAATTTTACTTCTATGCAGTTCTCTTTTCCTTTTGATCAATGCAATGAAGCACTAAAATAACCTCAGATCTCTTCGGTTTTCCTTACTAATAGGGGGGAATGTGCATCAATAAGGATAAGACAATGTTTCTCATGCGATCACAAGCAAGTTGTTGGATCAAATTTAAGTGATGAATATACTAATCACGCAGGACATTACCAGTGCAGTGTGCTAACCCACTTGATCCATTTTTGGCAACGGCAAAATCTAACCAAGAAAGAACATTATCACTTAAATCAAATTTCTCACCCTCCAGTGAACAACTGACCATCAACCGTATCATGTCATAACTGATGCATATATTTCAGAGATATTTCTGTAGAGCCTCCATCAACACATACACAACAGTACAACACATACGCAACGATTATGAACATGTGAGAAACGGAGAGCGTACGAGGCAGGGGCGGAGCCAGCATGTAGTCGTTGGGTGCAAATGACACCAACGACATGTTGCCAATCATGTAGCAGTATATACTAAGCTGCTGTCTGAACCCAACAAAATCCCACGGCTGCACCTATTGACTTCCCTACTGGACTAATTGGAAGGCTTTTTAGCCCTTGTATTCGGTCCAAACTTGCATAGTCCAGCTAATAGCCCATAGCTGACAGCCCAAAAGTAAAACAGATCAATCTGTACCCGTACATTATACGCGTAAGTAGCCTGATCGCTGCAGTCCTCATTGCCTTATCGGTCGGGTCGCTTCGCGTACCGCGACAACGCCAAATCTTATTATTTCGTCTCTCTCTCTCCGTCCCTGGTCGCACAGTCGGCGGCGGCCGGCAGTGAGTGGCAACCCGGAAGTTGCACCCAATAATTAATAATCGAGGTACAGAGCAAATCCCTCCATCTTGCACAGGTCCTCTCCAGCCCTAATATTCTAAAAAAATTATATCTAAATGTTGACTGATCTAGGCCATGAACCGGTATTATGCAAAAAGGAATCGATCATTAGAATCAAGTAACGTTGAAGGCACTTCGAGGCCAGCTCAATGCTAGTCTCTCAAAACCTTCTAATCAGAGAGAAACTGACTTGGATGATTTGCCATATGATCCCGCTGACTGGAAGAGAATTTCAGAGTACACTCGTGATCCTAAGAAGCAAGAAAAGATACTTAACCAGGGGACCATACAGGCCACTGCCTGATTTTGATTATCCACATAGGATTACTGGCGATGACCTATGAAGATTTAATCCAGAATGGTTCTACAAATATGGCGGTTGGCTTGAGTTTATGATTGAATGTCTAATTTGCTAAGTGGAGAAAGACAAGTTTTCTATCATTAGTAACGATGAGGTGTTTGATATTTTTAAGAAGATGAAGGATCGACAAGCGAAACTTAAAAATGTGAGTGACTTTACATGTTTTGCTTTTTCTACTTGTTTAAAACCCATGAAGTTACCTTGCCATTTCTGTGTAATTTTTTACATGAAGACAGAAGATGCCAATAAAGTTACAATGCTTTTTAGTACTTTATTTTAATATTAAACAAGTGGTTTTAGTGTTTCATCGACCCGGCATGTCATCATTCTTTAGTTTTAATAGAACAGCTATACATGTTATGCTATTTCGGTTGCTTAATTTGTCCTTGAGTGGTATGTTCTTGTTTTGAGATGGTCTAAACTTGTACAATACTATAGTTAGATTATGCTAAAATTCCGAGTGAACCCATAGGCTAAATTTCCTGGCTCCGCGCCTGGTACGAGGTTGTGGAAGTTGGCGAGCTTGGCCATGGTGGTGCTCTCTCCGCCGGGGATGATGAGTGAGTCGATGCCAAGCAGCTGCTCCGCCTTCCGCACCTCCATCCCCTTGGTACCGATCCTCCTCAGTGCTGCACCTAGACCCGAAATCAATAAC
Source organism: Thinopyrum elongatum (assembly GCA_011799875.1). NCBI lineage: Eukaryota > Viridiplantae > Streptophyta > Magnoliopsida > Poales > Poaceae > Thinopyrum > Thinopyrum elongatum. The sequence goes on from CM022302.1 coordinate 106,341,217, forward strand.
ACGACACGAGCGCAAGCAAGGCGAGGAGCAAAGGAGGAGGAGGAACGCGCGCGCACCGGCCATGTGCTCGTTGTAGGAGCCCTGCAGCGCGAGGACGCCGACCACCGCCGCCATGGCCGCTCCCTCTCCCTCCCGCCTCGTCGCCTGCCTCGGGATGTGTGCTGCGGTTTGGGTAGGTGGGTGGAAATGAGGTAGGGGCTGGCGGTGACGTCACAGGAGTGGGGAGGGAGGGGAGGAAGGAGGCGCACGTCGCCGTGGGTGGCGGCCGCCATACACGGTGAGTGGGTGACGGACGGACGGACAGAGACGGCACCACTGGGGGAGAGGGAGTCGAGCGACAGCGGTCGTCCAATCGTCGGTGAGATGGTCCTGGCCGTCCGTTCTTACTGGGTAGGGGTCGGGCTCGAGTGGCGGCTGTGAGACTGTGTCAGCCCACCAGGCCTAGTGGAACGCACTTTTTCCCTTCCCTATAAGAGAAATAAATTCCTTCTCAAAAAATAAATAAGGGAAATAAATAAATTTGTAATTACCAACCCTAAAAAAGTGGTCGTCGTACAAAAGAACCCATCAACTTGTTGTCAGTTTGTTCCTTAGAAACGATGTACTCCCTCTGATCCATAGTCTAGATATATCCATTTGAGCGACAAGTAATATGGATCAGAGGAATATCTCTTTTGCTTCATTTATGATGCATGTTGTGGGAATTAGCGTGCCGTGATCTGATATGTTTATTTTTTTTATATTTAACAGCCGATTTAGTCAGAAGATAGGGAAAAATTATGTTAACATAAAGTATTGGTGTGTGGGTTTGTGTGTAGGGGGGGGGGGGGTGAAAGGTGATTTTTTTTTTTAGTTTTCTTCCTCGTTGTGGGGGGTTTTAAAAAAACAAAAGACGCATCATGAAAATAAAGGTCTAGTTCATCCTCTGGCTCTGTCGAGCAACTAGCTCACATGACTCGCCTTTTATCTACTATGGTAGTTCCATGAGATGAGCGGTTTGACAGCCCCCACCAAGGATGTGATCTTGGTATAACTGATTCACAATTTTAGGTGTAGGGGTTATTAAAGCTTGTGCAAATTTTCCCTTCTGCATTACACCCCAGGAAACAAAGGAAGAGTCGAAACATGAAAAAAGATCAATGAGACACTCAATATGAAAGAGTTTCTAATAAATTTTAGTTTTATTGATGATTTTGTTGTTGTTCATATTTTTTAGTTGTTTTGATCTATCACAATTTCATTGGTTGTCGGATAGAGCCATAAATCGGACCAGCCTCTCTCCTATCATAAAAATCTGGAATTGGCGACCATGCCGGTTTGTTAAGCTCAATGGACAACCCCGCCACCGACCCCCGAAAAAACAATAACCAAATTGGATGGTTTTTCCGGTTTTCATACAAACTGGAGCAATTAAATCGATAGAAATTAAGGTGTGTATGCGCATGCTAGATTGATGGGATTCGAACCAAAGTAACATGGTTGCGGATTGGAGAGCCAACATGCCGCACCAACCAAACTCATCACGGGATTAGTTCTGGGCTAAGCAGAAGGAAATCATCTTCTTTGACCTTTTTCTCTATGTATTTTTTCTACCTATCAAGCCCGATGAATCGGCAATTCGGTCGGTCAAAACCTGAACATGCACCACCCATGCACCCGGGAGGAACCCGCACCACCTACCACGTGGGACCATGCTAGAGAGATTAAAATCGCTTGATCATAACTTATTTTATAACTTAAATCGATGTCACCACACAAAGATATTTGCGATCCAAAATGAGGCTTTTCAAATGGTTTCCATGGTACCCTGCTAGAGGGAATTTACCACCTATCTTTTTTTGAGGCATATTTACCGCTTATCTTAATCAATAAAATTGTTGAGCTTCTCATCAGTAAGGGCCGTTGACAGGGGCTGTGCGAGCTGTGCGCTCACACAGGGCCCCCAATTTGGGCCAAATCCTATTCGGCGCTTTATAAGCCAGTTCATACAGGGCGCACACCACTGGATCTCTCATCGATGCTATATGGGCCGGCCCTTTTACCTTATTTCTGTTTTTGAAAACGCGAAGCAAAAGAAAAGCGGGTCAACTGGGATTCTCCTGCTTCGCCGTACACTGCGATAACCCCCACGCCACCAAGCCTAATGTAATCACATGCATCGTTCTCTTTTTTTTTCTTCCTCGTACTTTTATTTTTCCTTTTTCCATTTTCCGTTTTTCTTCTTTCCTTTTTATTTTTTCTTTCTTCCTAGTTTGATGCAAAATCGATGAACTTTTTCTCAAATTCGATGAACTTTATATTTCAAATTTGATAAATTTTTTCTCAAATTTGATGAACTTTTTCAAACACGATGAAATTTTTGAAACTCGATGAACTTTTTTTCAATCACGATGAACTTTTTCGAAACTCGATGAACTTTTTTTCAAACTCGATGAACTTTTTTGAAACTCGATGAATTTTTTTAAACTGAATAAACTTTTTTCAACTTCGGTGAACTTGCTTTCAAATTTGTGAACTTTTCTTCCAAATCAATGATTTTTTTTCAAATTCGTGAACTTTGTTAAAAATGGATGAACCTTTTTCAAATTTACCAACTTTCTTCAAATTCGATGAACTTTTTTGTTTTTTGCGATCTTTTTTTTCATTTTTTTGAAAAAAAATTTGTCAGACAGTCAACAGGCCCAGTCGACTGCGTCCACTCAACCATGAAGACCTGAGCGAACAGCGATGAGCCTAGCTAGCGAGCGAACACGCGAGCGAGAGCAAAGACCAGAGCAAGCAGGAAGAGAGGCGCTTAATGGGCCACGGCCCGCTCTAAAGGCGCGTGAGCGCCAGCTTCCTCTCCTGGCGCGCTATAGGCGCCGAGGAGGAGCTCTCCCAACTTGGGTCGAAATTCATGTGTTAGTTTCAAACGTGCACCTTTCAGTTTTAGGCCTACATTTGCCTGGTCGCTGAAGCATACATTTTGGGCCTGGTCAGCTCCCGCTGATCGCATATGTCATCCTCGTCCTGAAGTCGATCGATCGAAAGACGAAACGACGGCGCACGTATGTACGTATCCTGGGTGGCTGGGCGATCTGGATCCTTGTCGCTTTGGCAGTCAGATCAGCTAGGTCACAGGGCCGTCAAGCGGCACGCATGACGCATCACGGCAGAACCAAAGCGGCAAAGGAATTGCAGGCGCCGGCCGCCAACACCGGCGCATGGGCAGCCGAACAGAAGGGAGAAGGCCAGCAGCTTGAAGGAGTAATGGGTACCTGCCGCCAGCGACTGGCTACCCCACTAATTCATCTATTTCGAGTTCTTCACAAGCCTATAAGTCAAGGTTTGATCCTTTTCTGCTCTGCTATCTTGAATTCTTGACGAGCCTATAATTCATGGAGTTCCAATGCACCGATATTATTTTGTTTTGTTCATAATCAGAAACAATCATGCATTCTTGAAATTATGTTTGCGTCTACTATGACACAAGAAAGATTCAATGGATTGACGACAATAGCCCATGGAAATGATGTCCTGGAGAAGATTAATTATGAAGATGTAATTAAAGATTTCATTTCAAAGAACATAAGACGATGACACCTTTTGATGACACAAGGTTAGCTTATCGCTTACTTATACCATTGCCTTTTGCATTGGCATTTTGTATATTCCTAAGTCTTGTATAAGAAATAACATAAATTTTAGTTATATTATTATGTGAGAATTTTTTTTTTAATTAAGACCCCATCTTGCTTTTCGCACTCGGGCCCCGAATTTTTGGAGACGGCGTGTGATTAGTCTACCCAAGGCTACATGTTTGTAGTAGTAGCTACTTAGCCATATCTTTCTCTTGTACGTGTTTGTCCAAACTGAGTAAATAAAATGGACTTTCTTTAACTGCAATTTCACTAGAAGATTGCATTGCACATTAGTGAAAACCGGACAACTTAATGCCTCTTGTTTTCATTTTTAGTGTTCGATTGGTAAAGAGAAGCGAGAAGATCATGTGCATGTAAGCAACTTAACCAAGAAAAAGATGGCCATGACACAATGAAAATGAATGATTCGGTGAACTTGTATATCACAAAGAGGGAGAGATGTGAATGAGAGGGAGGTGCATGGTTTTTATTTCTCTCCTACTATGTACTCTACACAAGTCACCATATTGATAAGCATATAATAAAACAACATGGGTTAGGTGCGGTCCACATCTTTTGGCCAGATGTGATCACGTGATCCAATAAATTTCCACATCACGATGTCACCGCTTATGAACGATATAATGTTACACGATCGATCTCTTTCCATGCTTTGACTTCTCACTTTTCACACATCTATATGCGTAGATTGAAGCTAAACAACGCAATAATTCTTTGGGGGGCTAAAATAGGCTTGTGAGGCAAACGGAATGTCAAAACTCGTCAGAGTTAGCTTGGATGTAAGCAAGTTACAGACTGGCATGCAAGATTTTCTTTCTGATCTGTCTTAAGAAAGTGCAAGGCTGGACGAGCATCATCTTTAGGAACGAGAAGCTATGGTGTACCTCCACGTGCAGCTTTTCATCTAGAGGTAAGGTGTCGTTTGTTTAGTCACTCGCAGATTCATTGCATCTTTGTGCTGATGCTTCGGTGTTGGTCACTCTGCTGAGAAAATTTACACATATGTATGTTGGTGTTGAGTGTGATGAATGTAAACATTTTCTTAGTTAATGAAAAAGGCAAAATAAATTGTCGGTTTGCGCAAAAGAAATAAGAGCCCCGCTTCGGTACATCCCTCTACTAAACGTATAAAGAGCGGTATGGACCTTTCATAAATCGTATCTACTTTCGTATGTATAGTGGGTCGTCCGCCGAAACGTATACACTGTACACACCCCCTCTGACCTGGGCTCGGCCTAACAATGTTTTTTTTTTTTGCAACCTTAAAAAAAATAAGCATGTTATGTCAAACTCAAACTCAGAACCTCACAGTTTAGAGCTGAATGCGTTAACCACCCGGGATACCTCACCTCCTATGTCTAAGTTTTTCTTTTTCCATCTTTTGTAGTGCGGCAAATATAACGCTAAAAAGAAAGACTTTGATTTTATTTTTCCTATCAGGTTGTTTTGGCTTGGCTTTTTCTTCAGTTTTTACTTAGGTTTTTATATTATTTTATTTTCCTCTTTATTTTTCCTGTTTATTTTTTCCTTTTTTCTCATTTTTTCAAATGCGTGAATTTTTTGAAAATTCAAATCTTTTTTCAAATTTGTGAGCTTTTCTCAAATCTGTGAATCTATTTCGACTTCATGAACTTATTTCAAATTTCACGAACTTATTTCAGATTTCATGATTTTTTTTTCAGTTTTTGGCTAACACTCTAGTGAACTTTTTTCAAATCCATGAACCTTTTCAGTTTCGTTGCAATTTTTTTTTAAATTCATCAAATTTTTTTCAAACCAAGTTTTTTTTTTCAAATTTGTGAATAATTTTTCAGATTATCGATTTTTTTAAAACATGTGTCTTTTTCTTTTTTCTATTCATATTTTGTTTCTCTGTCATTTTCTTCATTTTTCCTTGTCGTTTTTTTTCTTTTCCAAAAACTGCTTGTGCTTTTAGATTTTTTAAAATATTAATTTTTTTTGTTTTACCAAATTTTGTTAATAAAACATATTTTTATTTAAGAAGTTGTACATATATTTCGAAGAAAACGTTTGTGTCTTAAAAATTGCTCAGAACAAAACATGAATTGTTTAAAAAAAGTGTGAACTAAATTTTAATCACGACCATTTCCTGAATTTTTCGAACTTTTTCGGAAATACTATAGGCCCAAAGTGGTCGGATCCTTCCCGGGACCCTGCGCAAGCGGGAGCTACGTGCACCGTGTTTCCTTTTTTTTTTAAATACTAACAATTCTTTTTTGAATTTTCCTGAACATTTTTTGTATTTGTGTAGAAAAGATTTGAAAACAGGAAAAATAATTAAAATTTAAAACAAATTTTGAAAGCATGAACATTACTTGAAAATCCCTAAACAAATATTGAAAAAATGAACATTTTAGGAATTTGTGAACAAATTTGAATACAGGGACATTTTTTGAATCAGTGAACTTTTTTTAAATCCGCGAGCGCTTGGCCGGCCCAACATGCGGCCTATGGGAGCAATGTTGTGGCCTAGTTTGGCTAAGGCTTAAGCTTTTCTTTCGTGTACCTTTTCTGTTTTCGTTAATTCATTTTACTGCATTTTGAACTTTATTATTCTTTTTGAAACCTGTTCAACAATTTGAATTTTTTTGGAATAACAAAATAACAATTTTTAGTAAGTGTTTTAAATTATGGTTTTTAATTCTTTCTTCCTTCAAATATTTATTAAATGCTTGTAAAACATTTACTATTTAATTATGATTTTAAATATATTTTTACTTCAAACCTAACATGATATCTACGAGAAGGCTCCAACTGAGAGCACATTGTTTTTTTCACGACATCCTTGAAATGGTCTCAATTTTTTCCCATGGCCTTGTATGAAAAATTCAAGGCAACATGTCAAGTTGTTTGGGTTTTCAACTAGTTTTGTATTTTTTTGGAGTTTTTCCAGTGAAAAAAAGGCTCATAAATAGCCGAACGTGTCGCAACTTGCATACAATGTCGGAATTCGTTCAAACCAGACATGTATTCCTACCATGGGCTTCTTGCAAAAGTTGGCTTCATTTCAAGGATGTCCAAAACAAGACCATGTTCAATGAGGGTGTCGGGTAGGCCGGAAGGCTCCGTCTGAGAACACATTGTTATTCTCGACATCCTTGAAATGACCCATTTTTTTCCAAGATCTTGTATAACCAACTCAAGGTACCATGCCAAAGTTGTTTGGGTTTTCAACAAGTGTTTTATTTTCTGGAGTTTTTTCGATGAAAAAAGACTGATAAAATGGCCGGACATGTTGCGACTTCCATACGGTGTCGGAAATTGTTGAAACCTCGCATGGATTCCTACCATGGGCATGACACCTTCATGCAAATGGTCAGTCATTCTTTTTCTTTAATTTTTGTTTTCATTTTTCAATTTTTTTGTTTTAAAATTTATTTTTCTTTTTTTCAAAAAAGTTGTTTTTTACAAAATTCAAACATTGTTCCGAATGTCAAAATTTTGATCCTACTTTCATATTTTGTTAAAAAATTGAAAACTTGATTGCATTTCAAAAAATGTACATGTTTTTAAATTTTGTTTTGGAGTTCCTCTTTTTCAAAATTTGTTTACAAATTTTAAAATCTTCAAGATTTTTCAAATTTTGTTCATGTTTTCAAAAAAGTTAGATTTTTCAAAATTTCTTTGCAATTATAATTGGTTTTCAAATATGTTCTTGTTTGTCTAAAAATGTTCGCATTCTAAAAAAAGGATTCAGATTTTTTTAAATACTACAATAATCATTATGGTTCGCCACAGTATCCAGTCCGGTCTGCTGCAGTACCCGGTTTGGTACCTAACTGCCGCCCTTGCTTGTCCTGCGCTTTGAAATGGTCTCCAGCTTTGAACTTACAACCATGGAAAGTCAAACATGTCTCATATATGGATGTAAAAAAAACATGTCTCATATAGGTATAACTAACTAAATTCTTTTTTTCGTTCGTTTTGTTCTTCGTCGTCCAGAAGCTTAAACTGAAAAATCAAAGTTCATGCTAGATTGATGAGATACGAACCAAGGTAACATGGTGGCGGATTGGAGAGCCAACATGCCGCACTAACCAAACTCATCACGGGATTAGTGCTGGGCTAAGAAGGAAATCATCTTCTTTGACCTTTTTTTCTATGTTTTTTTTGTACCTATCAAACCCGACGAATCGGCAATTGAGTCGGTGGAAACCTAAACATGCACCACCCATGCACCGATGAGGAGCCCGCGCCACCTACCACGTGGAACCATGCTAGAGAGAATTAAATCGCTTGATCATAACTTATTTTATAACTTAAATCGATGTCACTACACAAAGATATTAGCGATCCAAGATGAGGCTTTTTCAAATGGTTTCCATGGTACCCTGCTAGAGGTAATTCATCACCTATCATAATCAATAAAATTGTCGAGCTTCTCATCAGTAAGGTGTGATTAGTCTGCCCAAGACTACGTGTTTGTAGTAGTAGCTATCTAGCCATCCCTCTCTACGTGTTTGTCCAAACTGAACAAATAAAATAGATTTCTTTAATAGCAATTTCACTAGAAGATTGAATTACACATCAGTGAAAACCGGACAACTTAATGCCTCTTGTTTTCATTTTTAGTGTTCGAGTGGTAAAGAAAAGCGAGAATATCATGTGCATGTACGTAACTTAACCAAGAAAAAAATGGCCATGACACAATGAAAATGAATGATTCGGTGAACTCGTATATTAGAGAGAGGGAGAGATGTGAATGAGAGGGAGGTGCATGGTTTTTATTTCTCTCCTACTATGTACTCTACACAAGTCACCATATTGATATGCATATAATAAAACAACATGGGTTAGGTGGGCAGATGTGATCACATGATCCAATAAATTTCTACATCACGATGTCACCGCCTATGAACGATATAATGCTACACGATCGATCTCTTTCCATGTTTTGACTTCTCACTTTTCACATATCTATATGCGTAGACTGAAGCTAAACAATGCAGCATTCTTTGGGGGCTAAAATAGGCTTGGGAGGCAAACGGAATGCCAAAAGTCACCAGAGTTAGCTTGGATGTAAGCAAGTTATAGCCGGACGTGCAAGTTTTTTTTTTGGGTCTGTCTTAAGAAAGTGCATGCTTGGATGAGCATGGTCTTTAGGAACAAGAAGTTATAGCGTACCTCCACGTGCAGCTTTGCATCTAGGGGTAAGGTGTCGTTTGTTTAGTCATTTGCAGATCCGTTGCATCTTTGTGCTGATGCTTTCGGTGTTGGCCACTCTCCTGATAGAGACATAGAGAATTTACACATGTGTATGTTGGTGTTGACCTCAGCGATGTAAACATTTTTGTAGTTAATGAAAAAGGCAGAATAAATTGACATGTTCACCACCCGGGCTACCTCACATCCTATGTCTAAGTTCTATTTTCATCTTTTGTTGTGCGTCAAATATAACGCTTAAAAGAAAGACTCTAATTTTCCTTTTCAATCGGGTTGTTTTGGCCGGGTTTTTTTTTTCCAGTTTTTACTTGGGTTTTTATATTCTTTTACTTTTCTTTTTTTCCTTTTTCTAAATTTTTCAAATGCGTGAATTTTCTGAAAATTTGAAAGTTTTTTCAAATTTGTGATCTTTTCTCAAAATTTTCAATCTATTTCAACTTCATAATTTTTTTTTCAAATTTCACAGACTTTTTTTTTCAGTTTTTGCTAACACTCTAGTGAACTTTTTTCAAATCCATGAACTTTTTCAGTTTTTTTCATCTCTTTTGCAAAATTAGTGAAGATTTTTCAAATCCAAGAACTTAATTTCAAATTTGTGAATATTTTCTTCAGAAAACCGGCGTCTTTTTCTTTTTTTGTTCGTATTTTGTTTCTTTCATTTGTTCATTTTCCTTTTTTCTTTTGCAAAAATACCCGTGCTTTTAATTTTTTTTCAAAAAATATTCTTTTTTTCAAATTTTGTTAATAGAAATATTTGTATTTTAAATTTGTACATAAATTTCAAAGAAAGCATCCGTGTCTTTAAAATTGCTTAGAATAAAACATGAATATTTTTCAAAAAGAGTGAACATAATTTTAATCACAATTGTTTTTTAGTTTTTCGATTTTTTTTTAAATATTGTGGACCCAAAGTTGTCGTACCATTCCCCAGACCCTGCGCAAGCGGGGGCTATGTGCACCGGGCTGTCCTTTTTTTGGAAAATTCAAAATAGTAACAATGTTTTTTGAATTTCCACGAACCTTTTTTGTATTTGGGTAGAAAAGAATTGAAAACAAGAAAAAATTTAATTCCAATTTTTCTAAAAACACAAACATTATTTGAAACTCAATGAAACAAATATTGAAAAAAGGAATATTTTAGGAATTTGCGAGTAAATTTTGAAAACATTGACATTTTTTGAATCGGAGAACTTTTTTCAAATCTGTGAGCGCTTGGCCGGCCCAACTGGCGCCCGATGGGAGCGATGCCGTCGCCTAGTTGGGCTAAGGCTTAATTCTCAAAAAAAATTGGGCTAAGGCTTAAATGTTTTTTTGTTTTTCTTTTCTTTTTCCGTTAATTCATTTTACTTCTTTTTGAACTTTATTATTCTTCTTGAAACCTGTTCAAGAATTTGAAATGTATTTTGGAATAACAAAATAACATTGTTTAGTAAGTGTTTTAAATTATGGTTTTTAATCCTTTTTTCCTTCAAATGTTTATTCAACGCTTTTTAAAAACTTTTACTATTTAAACTATGATTTTATATACTTTTTCCTTTAAAACTAACATTGATATCTATTAGAAGGCTCTGTCTGAGAGCACATTGTTTTTCTCGACATCCTTGAAATGGTCGCAATATTTGTCCATGGCCTTGTATGAAAAATTCAATGCACCATGCCAAGTTATTTGAATTTTCAACAAGTTTTGTATTTTCTGGTGTTTTTCCGGTGAAAAAATGTGGTAAATAGCCGGACGTGTGGCAACTTGCTTACGATGTTGGAAATCGTTCAAACTGGCATGTATTCCTACCATGAGAATGCCCACCTTCTTACCAAAGTTGGGTTCATTTCAAGGATGTCCAAAACAAGACAATGTTCAACCATGATGTCCGGGTAGGCTAGAAAGTTACGTGAGAGAGCACATTGTTTTTTTAAACATCCTTGATATGGACCCAATCTTTTCTCATGGCCTTGTATCATCAATTCAAGACACCATGCCACGTTGTTTGGGTTTCCGACAAGTTTTGCATTTACAAAGTTTTCCCGGTGGAAAAAGGCTGATAATGGTCGGATGTGTCGCAACTTGCATACGGTGTTGGAAATTGTTCAAACCTGGAATGAATCCTACCATGGGTATGCCCACCTTCCTGCAGAAGTTGGGTTCATTTCAAGAATGTCCAAAATAAGACCATGTTTAATGAGAGTGTCGGGGTAGGCCGGAAGGCTCCGTCTGAGAGCACATTGTTTTTCTTTACATCCTTGAAGTGACCCGAATTTTTTCATGGCTTTGTATGACCAATTCAAGGCACCATGCCAAGTTGTTTGGATTCTCGACAAGTTTTACATTTTGTGATTTTTTTGGTGAAAAAGGCCGATAAATGACCGGACGTGTCGCAACTTCCATACGGTGTCGAAAATTGTTCAAACCTCGCATGGATTCCTACAATGGGCATGACCACCTTCCTGCAAATGACCAGACATTCTTTCTTTTCTTTTCCTTTAATTTTTGTTTTCATTTTAAAAAATTGCTTTTCACAATTATTTTTTTTCGAAAAAACTTAAAAAAATTCAAACATTGTTTTGAATGTCAAAATTTTGATCCTATTTTCATATTTTGTTCAATTCTTTCTAACAAATTATGTTTCAAAAAATATACATGTTTTAAAATTTTATTTTGGAAATTAAAAAAATTCTTATTTTTCAAAATTTGTTGAAAAATTTAAAAATATTTGATATTTTTCAAAGTTGATCATGTTTTTAATAATTTAGTTTTACCAAAATTTCTTTGTGTTTTTCAAAAGATGATCTGAAATTCAAAATACAATTGTTTTTCAATTTTGTTCTTGCTTGTCTAAAAATGTTCGCATTTTTAAAAAAAGATTCAAAATTTTAGAAAACACTACAATAACCATTCCGGTCGCTACAGTATCTAGTCCGGTCTGCCGTAGTACCCAGTTTGGTACCTAACTGACCCCCTTGCTTGTCATGCTCTTTGAAATGGTCTCCACCTTTGAACTTACAACCATGGAAAGTCAAACATGTCTCATATATGGATGTAAAAAAATATGTCTCATATAGGTATAACTAACTAAATTCTTTTTCTGTTCATTTTGTTCTTCGTCTTCCAGAAGCTTAACCTGAAAAATCAAAGTGATTTGATATGGGCCTAGGAAGATATCGGAAAATGATAACGAAAATCCACATATGACAAATGGGGAGATGTAGCGAAGTCCATGTCAGTCAACAGCATCCTCATACTCTAGTGAAAAAGTCTAGCTGACCATACCTTTTGCATGCCACGAGGACTTCTGATCGGGAATATCTCCTGCAAAATCGAAGCCAGGCATATATGCAGGTGAGAAATGAACAGCAAAGGTGATAAAGTCAATGTTCTCTGGACAGACTCTCTCCGATTCGGCTGCTTGTGATGGGTAGTATCATATATTTGTGGAATTATTTTATTAATATTCAGAATAGTTCCGACAGGTTCCAGAAGCGTTTCCGGGTCATCGGAAGGGTTTCGGTGAATATCGGGTAATACCGTTTAATTATATATAGGTGTAAAATATTTTCGGGGATGTTAAATTATATATATAATGCTTTGAAAATGTTAAGAACATTTTATATTTAATATAAATATCAATGTGCCTTAAAAGGCCAAGAGGTGGAAGGCAACTTGGGCCAGAAGGGCCCAAGTAGGAAGGCGCCCCCCTTTCCTTACAGGGAGGGGGGGGGGGGGGCGCGAATTGGACTTGGGGAGGAGTCCTACTCCTCCCCCTATGGCCGCGCCCCAAGGGGGACTTTCCCCCCTTGGTGGCTGCCCTCTCCCTCCCCTCTAACCTATATATACTGGAGGTTTTCCACCCTATGTATATACAAGTTTTGGAGCCTCCTGTAGTTGATCTAGTTCTAGTTCTTCTTGGTCCTAGTTGAATAATTAGAGCTAGCCCTAGCCACCTCGAATCCTCATAATTAGAAGCCATGTGTGGTTCTAATCTCCTTCCTCTAATTCCGCGGCGATGATTAGCTCTGGACGGCGAAGCGCTGCCGGATCGTGAAGACCGTACGCTTGCAACCAAGTAGAGAGGTCATGCTTTCATACTTCCGTTCGAGGGATCATTCGTGGGCGGTTCGCGGGATCGTCATTAACATTCGAGGGACTTCAAGTAAGATCTACATCGACTCGTCTAATTTCGCTGCACTCCCGGAGTCAGTAACTATCGTTGATCACAACCCATTATGCATCTTCACATTGTTCCTGGGTGATCGTAGGGCGATTTTTTTTGTTTTCTACTACGTTTCCCAACAGTGGCATCATGAGCGGTTATATGAGTAGATGCAGGTTGCGATCTAGATCACATGTGGATGTGAGGGTAATGTTCTTGCTATGCTTCCCTCGAGTGCTGCTTCGGTTCAGTTCATTGATGGCATGGTGTCGCTTTCTACAAGGTTCTGACAATCGCTCGACTCTGACTGTCGACGATCTTAACAGTTCCTTGGGCTTCACCATAGTCAAGAATAGTGAACCATCGCGTACACAAGAGGGCGATGAAGATGGATGATCTTCTAGGGGGTCACACATATTAGACAAAGTTTAGTGTGGGGGAATGAGATTTTTAATTAAGTCTCTTCTTTCACACACCCTGAAAGTTAATCTAGCAACAAGAATTATCGCTTTATGGTGTGCATGTAGGTAGCTAGGTTTATCCGTAAACCCTAGAAGCCACATAATTAAAATTTGCCAAAACCGATTGGAGGTCATCTAACTTGGTTTTGTAGGGTTTGCATATGATGTCGTATAACCTTCGGCCTGATAATGAGTTTATGTATGAGATGGTTATATGTTGTAATGTTAAGTGGCATGCACGTCACGGCATGATGGCTGGAGCCACGAGATTGCCACCTTGATGTAAATATCATAGAGATATGTCACAGGTGACGGTGGCAAGACGTACACGAAGGATCTCGACAAGGATAAGGTGTACCAAGGCACAGGTCGAGGAGCTATAATTTCGTGCTACAGCAATGTTTTCTGAAATGGTCCCCACGACAACATTTTCTGAGATTGCCGCCACGACAACGTTGTTGAAATGGTTGCCACGGCAACGAAATATTGGCCGTCACGTCGCTTCAACTGGAGATTGAAGACGGTCATGGAGAACTCCCGGCGCCCAGGGCTATACCATATCATGCTATTATGAATTGCCTGAGATGTTTATCCCTTTGTTGTTTGCACCCTTTGATTGCACAGTAGTCAATTATTATAGTGATCTCTCACAGTAATTATCAAGTTAAAATATGCTCTTCCAGTGTTGCAACCGTCTATAACATGTAGCGTTTCGGAGTGGGTCATGTCCACATGAGTACAAATGGGACGTGAGGTGTAAGACGGAGATGGTCATACCATGTATGCAGATAGCACTCGGCTGTCTTGAAGTTCTGGCAGAATCGTTCTAAGCTCGGAGCACAAAGCATCGAAATATGAACAAGAGTCATATGGAGATATGATAGGCAAAAGTTTGCCTACCGGTCAAAATTCTCATCATCAGTGATGTCCACATCAATGGCTGAGAACTAGATTTGGATCTTGAATCACTCACTATCAATTATGAGAGATATTGATTTGAGTGGGAGCACAATTATGTATTAATTAAGTTTAGTAACTAGTGCAAATTAATTATGAACAATGTCTATGTGTAGTTTGCATTATAGTTGTAGAATTATGGCTCACGGTTCCACCTTTGTTGTTGAAATTGATTGACTGTTATTTATCTGGTTGAAACTTTATGTTTGAGAGGATCGTCCTCTAAAAGTGCCAAGAAGGATTTTGTCCTACTGCATGTTGACAATACTCTCTTGCTGATGCTGTGGATAATGAGACTCACGTCCTTCGATCCAAAAGCTAGAATTGCATTACGGCCTGCTTGCTTCCGAGAAACCTGAACTTCAAAATGTTTGGGATAGTTATGTGATATTCTTGGAACTGAAAATTGTTTTCAGAAACAAACAAAGGCTAAAAGATTTGCGATATCTAAAGAAGTGTTTTGTTTGCAAATTCTATTGAAGTGTTCAACTATGTTTAAGATTGAAATGCATAAGATCCGGAAGAAAGCCAATCATGTGTTGACGGTGAAAACTTGTAGAGAAAGAACAAAACCAAAGGATGTAATGAGACATACATGGCTAGGGGATTGTGGGGCTCACGCCACTCTTAAAGTTGTTGTTTCTTCTGAGAGTAAGAGAAATATTGAAGTAAAACTACAAGAAGTAAAAGGCAGAAAGAAAAGAAGACTAGAATGTCCAACTCAGGTATGAATGTCATACAAGTTATGAGATGTAGAGGTGGTTGGTCAAGTAAAGTGCAGTTCTTGGGAAATATGATCAATTTGTTGATCGCAGATTCTTCGGTAATGTGGTTAAAAGGTTAATCACAAGGATATCGACTCGATTGCATATTATTGCAAATCATTGAAGAAACTTCAAACGGCCTAAATGACCAACAAATAATGAGGACAAAATATTTTGATAGATTGTAAAAGGTTACAGTATTTCTATCAGTGTATTTCCTCTATATTTATCATCATAATTCATTTTAGAGTTTTTGTATACTCTAGCCCATTGCATAGAAGTTGCAAGGAGGTTGTTCATGATAAAACAATAGTTGTTTGATGTTATGAACAAAAGGGCATACTCTTATTGTGAATAAGATATATGTTATGAATATTGATAATACAATTGAACATCCATAACACTGATGCTAAATGTCGCAAGACTAAAAGAATACCACATCTGTGTGGCGTTGCATTTAGTCACATTGGAGAAACCAGCATGGAGAAATTTGATAGTGATGAATTTTGAAGTCATCTGATTGAGAATAATCTGACACTTGCAAGTTTCGTCCAATTAGTGAAGTAAACTAAAATACTATTCACATGCCATAGAGAACGAGCAACAAAATAATTGGCAATATGCATATCGATGTGTGTAGTCCAATAAGTGTTGTTGCAAGCAGTGGATTTATCTATCTTCAAGGGTGACTCAAGTAGATATTTATATTTACTTATTGATACATAAAACTGGATCTTTTGAAATATTTTAGAAGGTTTTCAGAATGAAGTAGAATTTATTATAACAAGAAAATTATGTTTCTTCAATTAGATTGCAGAAAGGAATATTTGAGTTACAAGTTTAGCAAATGTTTGATGAGCTATAAAAAGTATTTTATAGCTTGCAACTCCTAGAACACTATTAAGAGTAGAGTGTTTTAAGTAGATGTAATCAAGCTATGTATGACATGGTGAGATCAAATATGACATTAATTATTTCACCAATATACTTTCAAAGTGATGCTTTAGAGACTACGACTTTTACACTGAAAAAGGAGTGCCATCAAATTTATTGAAATAAGTGCTACTTTGTAGGTTATCCCAAATAGTTGGGTATTCCTCTATCACTATGCCGAGGCAAAGTGTTTTGACATAGAGTGCGGAAGTTTGGAAGAAAATATTTTTCTACAAAAGAGTGAGTGGGAGGACAGTACAACTCGACAAGATTGCAGAATATTCGTAATCAGCTCAAAGAAAAGAAACACTGGAAGTAATTCTAGAATTTCTTACTGCGACTGATACGAAAGCCTCAACATGAGATATAGAGACTACAGTCGAACTTGTAGCTGAACTATATAGCTTGGAAAAATTCGTGCGGACCTTTGTGGTATGCGGATGAAATATTGTTGGGCAAACAATGAACCTACAATTCACGGAGAAGCGTTGATGGGCCCTTGTAGGAGATATGCCCTAGAGGCAATAATAAATGTTATTGATTATCTCCCTGTTCATAATTAGGTTTATGTTCCATGCTATAACTGCTATGGTTCTCGGGTCTGCAATAAAACGAGGCTTGGAGGAAAACTCATATGCACGTGTGGGATAATAAACGATAAAATGTATTCCTAGTCAAGCCTCTATGACTAGCTCAAGTGTTGCATGATGGTTCTGTTTTCCTGATCATGGGCATGTCTATGCCAGCAACTTTGAGGGCACAATGTTAGAAGAACATTTGTGTTGAATCGACCCGAATTGATGTTATGCTATGAGATACATTCGTCACAAGTTAATGGTTAATAACACAGAGATGGTTAACGTTTGCATGATTCCTTAGACCATGAGAGTATCGGGTTTCTTCATGCTTGCTTCATGAACTTTGGGTTTTGTTAAACGTCATCCGTAAATGGGTGGCTATTACGGCGGCTTACGGGTTCATGGAAAAGTGTGTCAAGTAACTTGATAGCTCAAGATTGGGATTTGCTCCTCCGACGATGGAGAGATATCTCTGGGCCCTCTCGGTGTTACGGTATCCATCATCGTCTGGCCAGACACTTTGTGATTTGATCACGGGGATGCCGGAACATGGAACGAGAAAAGAGAACAATACCGGTAACGAGGTAACTGGCATAGTGGACAAGTTGTTGACCCACAGGGATGCCAACATGTCTCACCTCGGGTATTTGTAACATATCGCGAAGCAACAGGAATAGCACACGGCAACTGGAGGTTCACTCGAATATTTATTCGTGTGGGTATAGGGGTCAATATGGGTGTCCACGGCTCCGATGTTGATCATTGATCGGAAAGAGTTCCGGTCATGTCTATACTTCACCGAACCTATAGGGTCACACGCTTAAGGGTCATCTATCTGTTGAACGCTAGACAGGGAGTCTGAGAGAAAGTCACCGAAAATGTTTCGGAGACAACGAAAGAGTTCCGAGAGAGAGAACACCGAAAGAGTTTCGGTAAAACCGAAAAGTTGTTTCAGAATATATTATTTGGTCAAAAAGCGTTTCGGCACCGCCTGGAAATTTTCAGAGGATGCCAGAATTGGTCTGGGAACTTCTGGGAATTTTCAGAGAGAAAAACCGGAAATGTTCCGAAACTGCCGTAACCGCTGTTGATGCTTTCCGCTGATAAAAACCACCGCACCGAAAATGTTTCGGATCGTGCCCAGAATAATTTTAGAGGGTGCTAGAAATGTTCTGGGACCTTCTGGAATTTTTCAGAAAAAGTTTCGCGGAAAACATCTTGTGTCAGCGCGGGGGGACAAGATCCCACGAATCGGGGGTTGCATGTTTGGTGGCTTTTTGTCTAGGGAGCATGCATGTTTCATGGAGACATGTTGGTGGCTTGTTGGGGGGGCCCCCCCATGGGGGGGACAAGATGTGGGCCGGCCCAAGGGCTGCCATGGTGGTGTCCCCTTGGTGCCCCCCCTTGTGTTACCATTATGCCCTTTCATGTGTGACATGAAGCTTGGGTATTTTGGTATTTCAACATCCCACCCCACCCCTTGCCTTGGCCTATAAAAGGAGGAGTTGGGGCTGCCATCTCCTTCATCCCCTTGCTCTCATACTCATGCCATGCAATTATCTGGCTTCTCTCTCCCTCCCACGAAAAGAGTTTCGTAGAGCCGAAAGGCTGTCTGGGTTCCGGTGGGAACTAGTTCTGGACGGCGAAGCCCTGCCGGATAGATGACACCGTATGTGTGCAACTCTGTAGAGAGGTCGTAGTTTCGATCTTAGTGCCCGTGGGGCTGTTCGTGAGTGCCTCCCGAAGGGCTGTCCATGTGACGGTCCGAGTTCTGTGAGTCCTCCCGAAGGGCTGTCCGCGACACCGTCCGGGGACTGTCCGACCGCCTCCCGGAGGGCTGTCCGGGTGGCGGATGAGGGTATACATCCTCGCGGTTGGGAGGTTGTAAATCCTAGCTGCGGGGATCTGCACCGACGATCGTCATCGACTCTAGTTCCGCTGCGCTACGAGTCGGTAACGAAATGATCAAAACCTTGTATGCAGTCTCCATAGTGGTCCTGGGCTGGTGCGTAGGGCGGAATTTTTTTGTTTTCTGCTGCGTTACCCTACAGTGGCATCATGAGCCGTGCTATGCGTAGATGCAGGTTGCGATCTAGAATACATGAGATGTATGGGTGTTGCACAATATAATTAGGTAGTAGATGAGATCTATTGCTGAAAATTATTTGTGTGGGTAGCAGATGAAATCTGTTACCCGATGTTCTTGTTGCTTCCCTGGAATTTGCATATTTCTGATCTTGATAACAGCATGGTGGAGTTTCAATGTTCTGGCAATCCGCGATCCTGATTGATCAACGAAGTGCTAACAGTTCATTGAATTCCACCGTAGTTAAAAAGAATGATGAAATTTCGCAGACAAAAGGGCAATGCAGATATGATCTGCACGGGGGTCATGCGTATGACGAAGTTTAGTATGGGGTTCAAGATTTTATTATCTCGTGCTTCATACACCCCGCATTGTTAATCTAGCGACTTGAATTATCATACTTGATGATGGACGTTGGTAGCTTCGGTTTGTTTCGAAACCTTAGAAGCCACGAAAAACAAGTTTTTGCATGAACCAATTAGAGGCGTCTAACTTGGTTTTGCAGGAGGGTTTGCATGTGCATGTGATGTGGTATAGCAGTGCTCATAATAATTTGATTATGTATGAGATGACTATATAATGTAAATTTATTAACATGACCTGCGTGTCATGATTCGGCATGATGGCTGGAGCCATATGATTGCACTTTAATGACCTGCGTGTCAACCTTGTTGTAATGCATTATTTTATTAGCTATAGAGATAGCAATATTACCTGGTGCATCGACAAGGTAGTGGCAATCTTCGCGAAGGTGAACACCGATGCGAATGCCGAAGACGAAGAATTGAAAGACTTCTCCGTCAGAAAGGGCTATACCATATCATGCTATTATGAATTGCCTGAGATGTTTATCCCTTATGGTGCACCCTTCTTGATTGCGTGGTAGTCGCTTTTATTAGGGTGATCTCTCACAAAAATATCAAGTAGTTAGTGTTCTCCCAAGTGTAGCACCGTCTACAATATGTATCTTTTCGGGGTGCGCCATGTACACATGAGCACGAACGATTAGAGAGGTGTAAGGCGGGTGAAGGTCAGACCTCACTGCGTGATCACTTGGTTGTCTTGACGTTCAGGCAGGACAGTCCTGAGCTCGGAACACACGCATTGAAAGATGGACAAGAGTCACATAGAGATGTGATTGGCAAGTTGGCCTACCGATTGAAATTCACGTCATCAGTGATGAACCCGTCAATGGCGTTGAATTGATATGCAGATCTTGAATCACTCACAATCAATTATGAGAGATATTGATTTGAGTGGGAGCGCACTGTTGAATTAACTTGTTTAATTCTCAGTGCAATTAATTATGAACACTGTCTAAGTGTGGTTTGCATAATAGTTGTAGAATTATGGCTCGCGTTTCCACCTTCCCTATTAAAATTGAATAAGCTGTTAAATATCTGATTAAAACTTTACGGTTGGTAACGTAATGTGAGGATTGTCCTCAAGAGTGCCGAGAAGGACTTTGTCCTATCGCATACTTTCGGTATTCTCTCGCTTATGCTATGGATCATGTGACTCTTGTCCTTCGATCCAAAAGCTAGAATTCCGTTTTAGTCAAGTGCAATATGTTTGCTTCCATGAGAGCCGAACTTCGAAAGTTTGGATAGTTATGTGATATTCATGGAATCTGAAAATCATTTTCAGGGACAAACAAAGGCTAAAATATATGAGATATCCATAGCAATGTTTGTTTGCAAACTATTAGTAAAGGAGTTTACTATGCATTAGACTGATAAGAGAGGGATCCAGAAGAACGCCTGTCATATGATGAAAGGTGAATAAAACAACAACTTAAAGAGGAAGGAAGTGTCCAAAGGGTGTTATTGTGACTTACACGCCTAGGAAGTCCAGGGCTTATGCCACTCTTAAGTTGGGTGCTTCTTCTGGAAGTAGTAGAAATACTAAAAGTTAAACTGTTAGAAGTATAAAGGCGAAAGAAAGAAGACTGGAATATCCAGCTCATGTATGAATGTCATACAAGTTTTTGATGTACAGAAGGCTGGTCAAAGATATAGTTCTTGGGAATTATGGTTAAACATGTTAATCACTAATTCTTGGGTATTGTGAGACAATCACAAAGATACCCACTCGATTGCATTCTGTTGCAACTCGATGTAAGAACTACTATGGCCTGGAAGACTAGCCAGGAATGAGGTTTAGGTATACACAGGGAACATAGTAAATGTTACTATACCTTCCATCGGTGTATTACCGTCTATATTTATTTTCATAATTCATTTAGAGTTTCACAAACTCTAGCCCATTGCATAAGGTATCTTACAAGAAGGTTGTTCATAAGAGAACTTTTGATGTTCGGTGTTATGAATAACATAAGGGCCATACTTTCATTATGAATGAGATGTATGTTATGAATGTTGATAATAATACATTACCTCTATATTTACTTTCATAATTCATTTTAGAGTTTCATACACTCTAGCACATTGCACAATGTTTGTTGCAAAAGAGTTGTTCATAAAAACAACAATTGTTGTTCAGTATTATGAATAACATGAAGGGCCATGCTTCCATCCAAGATGGGACGTATGTTATGAATATTGATGGTAATATGATACATCCATAACACTGACGCTAAATGTCGCAAGACTAAAAGAATACCACACAAGTGTGGCACTGCATTTGGTCACATTGGAGAAACCCGCATGGAAAACTCCATTATGATGGATTTTGAAGTCGTTTGATTTTGAATCATCTGACACTTGCAAATTTCCTCCGAAAAGTGAAGTGACTGAAATACCGTTCACAGGCCATAAGGAATGATCAACAAACTTATTGGTGATCATACATTTTGATGTGTGTAGTTCAATAAATGTTGTTGCAAGTAGTGGATTTATCTATCTTCAGAAATGACTCAAGGAGATATATGGATATTTACTTGATGAGACGAAAGTCTGGATCTTTTGAAATCATTCGAAAGGTTTTCAAATATGAAGTAGAAGTTATTGTAACAAGAAAATTATGTTTCTACAATTCGATTGCAGAAAGGAATATTTGAGTTACAAGTTTAGCGAATGTCTGATGAGTTGTGAAAGGGGTTTCATAACTTGCACCTCCCAGAGCACCACTGCAAGTGGAAAGTCCGTGAAGATGTAATCGAACCATTTATGACATGGTAAGATCAAAGATGACATAAATAAATTTGCCATTATCCCTTTTAAAGAGTGATGCTTTAGAGACTGCGACTTTTACACTGAAAAGAGCTCCATCTGGTCTGTTGAAATGACACCATGGTATGGTACGCCCAACCATGTTATATCTTTTCTTAACATTTGGAATATGGGGCTTGTGTAAAAGGTTACAAACCTATTCCAAATCAGACAAGTGCTACTTTGTAGGTTATCCCAAGTCATTGGGTATTCCTCCCTCACTATACCGAGGCAAATAGGTTTGCCACAAAGAACGGTATGCTTTTTGAAGAAAATGGTTCTTTCAAAAAGGTGAGTGGGAGAATAGTGCAACTCGACAAGATAAACAGTATCTTCGTCATCAGATCAAAGGAAAGAGACCTTGGAAGTAATTCCAGGTTTCCTACTGCAACTGATACGGAAGTCTCTACAATAAAATGTATGGACTTCGGTCGAACTTGCAGCTGAACCACGTAGGCAAGGCTCGTGCAAACCTCTCAGGTGCGTAGACGAGATATTGTTGTTAGACAACAGTATACCTACGATACACAAGGAAGCGTTGATGGGCCCTGACTCCGGAATTGGCTAAATGCCAATACAATCCGAGATAGTTTCCATATAAATGTTTCAAGATTAAAATCTTGATACACCTTTCGGAAGACTTAGAGTCTAACGAATTTTATGGAACTTAAAACTGATACGGATAAAAATGTTTTATCCATAAAGCTCGACTTGTTGCAATAACAAGTTCAAGGAGTTGACTACGATGAGGTTGTTTCACCGTAGCGATGCTTAAAGTCGGTTTGGGTTGAACTAGCAATTAATACATATTTCAGTCATGAGATATGAAACATGGATGACAATAGGATTTCCATATGATGGAAATAAAACCAAGGACTTGCATGTGTTACAGTCCAAGGTATTTTGTCAGTCCAGAGGATGCTAGTAAGTATGCAAACTTCAGAGTTCCAGCAATGGACAGAAGAGAGCAAAGTGGAGTTGGAATCTTCGTGATTTGATGAAATGGTCAAAAGGGTTTTTGACTTCATCAATGGGTAACGAAGATGCTTGTGATTCAAGAAAGTAAGTGGGAGCATAATAATATTTCTAAAAACGTTGTGTGCTTGACACATTGTTAATTGGAAATAAATTTCTTGACATGAATTAGGACTTCATTTGAAAATAGTTTTTCGATGAAGTACTTAGGCTAAATAGCCTCGATATTAGGAATGATGATCTATGGAGATAGATTTACCTGATGGGGCTAAGCAAAGATACATATTGACAAGATGCTAAAACTTTTTAGCATTTAAAACGCCAAGGAGTGATTCTTGCCGAAGTCACGTGGAAAGAGTTTTTGCAAGACTCGGTGTCCCTAAACACTGATGAGCAAAATACATGATGGAGATTCCACACACTCTTGTGTTTGGATTAATCATGTATTCAATGGTATGTAAAACAACCAGATATGTCCAATACTCCAAAGTTGTTGCGAGTACAGATACCAAAGTGATCAAAAGTACTGATCATGGGACAACAGTGAAAAAGGGTCATTGAGTACTATAGTAGCACTGATGACATGTTTTATCGCAAGTGGAGATCATGAAGAGTTCGTTGTAAAAGGTTACATCGATACAATCTTCATCATTTCTCCATGCGATTTTCGATTTAAATTGAGGGTTTTTTGTGTAACACACAATATGGTGGCACAGTTAGTTGGAATTTGTTCCAAACAAGTTACTGTGGCGAATTCTATAACATAGGTGAAGTATGTTGCCGCTTTTAAAAGCGACAAAGAAGATGTTGAATCATATAGTTCATTCATGAACTTAGTATGGTTCCAAGATGGCTTTTGTCAATGGGACACTACTGCAGGTAGTTGCTCCATAACTCAGTCTGAGGAATCCAGGTTCGACCTGTGATTCACATACATACAAAACCACGTCCACACAAAATATGAATTTTGTGAAAGCGTGAAAACGCGAGGATATGCAAAGATACACACGGAACTGAATTTGTCAGATTCGTTGGACATCAGGCTATACCACAAGCGAAGCATATTTACACCGGTGTGCCACAGGTGTAAAGTGCATTAGCATTAACTAGATTATTGACTCTAGTGCAAGTGGGAGTCTGTAGGAGATATGCCCTAGAGGCAATAATAAATGTTATTGATTATCTCCCTGTTCATAATTAGGTTTATGTTCCATGCTATAACTGCTATGGTTCTCGGGTCTGCAATAAAATGAGGCTTGGAGGAAAACTCATATGCACGTGTGGGATAATAAACGATAAAATGTATTCCTAGTCAAGCCTCTATGACTAGCTCAAGTGTTGCATGATGGTTCTGTTTTCCTGATCATGGGCATGTCTATGCCAGCAACTTTGAGGGCACAATGTTAGAAGAACATTTGTGTTGAATCGACCCGAATTGATGTTATGCTATGAGATACATTCGTCACAAGTTAATGGTTAATAACACAGAGATGGTTAACGTTTGCATGATTCCTTAGACCATGAGAGTATCGGGTTTCTTCATGCTTGCTTCATGAACTTTGGGGTTTGTTAAACGTCATCCGTAAATGGGTGGCTATTACGGCGGCTTACGGGTTCATGGAAAAGTGTGTCAAGTAACTTGATAGCTCAAGATTGGGATTTGCTCCTCCGACGATGGAGAGATATCTCTGGGCCCTCTCGGTGTTACGGTATCCATCATCGTCTGGCCAGACACTTTGTGATTTGATCACGGGGATGCCGGAACGTGGAACGAGAAAAGAGAACAATACCGGTAACGAGGTAACTGGCATAGTGGACAAGTTGTTGACCCACAGGGATGCCAACATGTCTCACCTCGGGTATTTGTAACATATTGCGAAGCAACAGGAATAGCACACGGCAACTGGAGGTTCACTCGAATATTTATTCGTGTGGGTATAGGGGTCAATATGGGTGTCCACGGCTCCGATGTTGATCATTGATCGGAAAGAGTTCCGGTCATGTCTATACTTCACCGAACCTATAGGGTCACACGCTTAAGGGTCATCTATCTGTTGAACGCTAGACAGGGAGTCTGAGAGAAAGTCACCGAAAATGTTTCGGAGACAACGGAAGAGTTCCGAGAGAGAGAACACCGAAAGAGTTTCGGTAAAACCGAAAAGTTGTTTTGGAATATATTATTTGGTCAAAAAGGGTTTCGGCACCGCCTGGAAATTTTCAGAGGATGCCAGAATTGGTCTGGGAACTTCTGGGAATTTTCAGAGAGAAAAACCGGAAATGTTCCGAAACTGCCGTAACCGCTGTTGATGCTTTTCGCTGATAAAAACCACCGCACCGAAAATGTTTCGGATCATGCCCAGAATAATTTTAGAGGGTGCTAGAAATGTTCTGGGACCTTCTGGAATTTTTCAGAAAAAGTTTCGCGGAAAACATCTTGTCTCAGCGCGGGGGGACAAGATCCCACGAATCGGGGGTTGCATGTTTGGTGGCTTTTTGTCTAGGGAGCATGCATGTTTCATGGAGACATGTTGGTGGCTTGTTGGGGGGGGCCCCCCATGGGGGGGGGAGATGTGGGCCGGCCCAAGGGCTGCCATGGTGGTGTCCCCTTGGTGCCCCCCTTGTGTTACCATTATGCCCTTTCATGTGTGACATGAAGCTTGGGTATTTTGGTATTTCAACATCCCACCCCACCCCTTGCCTTGGCCTATAAAAGGAGGAGTTGGGGCTGCCATCTCCTTCATCCCCTTGCTCTCATACTCATGCCATGCAATTATCTGGCTTCTCTCTCCCTCCCACGAAAAGAGTTTCGTAGAGCCGAAAGGCTGTCTGGGTTCCGGTGGGAACTAGTTCTGGACGGCGAAGCCCTGCCGGATAGATGACACCGTATGTGTGCAACTCTGTAGAGAGGTCGTAGTTTCGATCTTAGTGCCCGTGGGGCTGTTCGTGAGTGCCTCCCGAAGGGCTGTCCATGTGACGGTCCGAGTTCTGTGAGTCCTCCCGAAGGGCTGTCCGCGACATCGTCCGGGGACTGTCCGACCGCCTCCTGGAGGGCTGTCCGGGTGGCGGATGAGGGTATACATCCTCGCGGTTGGGAGGTTGTAAATCCTAGCTGCGGGGATCTGCTCCGACGATCGTCATCGACTCTACTTCCGCTGCGCTACGAGTCGGTAACGAAATGATCAAAACCTTGTATGCAGTCTCCATAGTGGTCCTGGGCTGGTGCGTAGGGCGGAACATTTTTGTTTTCTGCTGCGTTACCCTACAGCCCTGACTCCGGAAATTGGCTATATGCCAATATAATCCGAGATAATATCCATTCACATAATTCAAGCTTAGTACTTGATGAACCCTTCGAAAGACTTAGAGTCTAAAGAATAGTAATGGATCTATAAACTGTCAAAGATAAAAATATTTTATAATGCTTTGACTTGTTACAAATAGTTTATGACAAGATCAAAGAATTGACTATGATGAGATTGTCTCATCATAGGAATACTTAAAGTCAATTCGGGTTAAACTGGTAATTATTAAATATTTCAATTATGAGATAAAGCAGATTGATGTCAAAATGATTCCCATGAGATGGAAATAGAACCGAGGTTCTATATTTGATGCGATCCAAGGTAATTTTGTCGATTCAGAGGATGCTAGTAAGTATTCAAACTTCAAGAGATCCTATAATGATTTGAAGCAAGAATAGTGGAGTTGGAATCTTCGTACTGATGAAATGGTCAAATAAATTGATTTCATCAAGTACAGCGAAGATGCTTTTATTTACAAGAAAGTAAGTGGGAGCATCATAATATTTCTAAACACTATATGTACATGACATATTGTTGATTAGAAGTTATTTTCTTGACATGGATTAAGACTTTATTGAAACTAGTTTTTCAGTAAAATACTTAAACAATGAATAGTCTTGGTATTAGACATAATGATCTATGGAGATAATAGTGTCTAATCGGACTTGGCCAAAATACATATTGATAGAATACTAAAGCAGTTTAGTATGAAAAATATCAAGAAGAGTTTCTTGTCAATGTCACATGGAAGGAGTCGGTATCCTGAAATACTGATGAGCGAATATGATTTCGATCACACTTGTATTCCATGGTATGTAGGCAACCAGAAATTTCCAGTACTCCAAGTTATTTGTAAGTAGAAGTTACTAGTATGGTCAAATTGTTGATCATAGGATAACAATGAAAATGCCGTTAAAGATTAATGACATGTTTCTCACAGACGGAGAAAATGAAGAGATTGTTGTAAGGAGTTACATCTATGAAGGCTCGTTGAAGTAGTACATCGATAAAATCTTCATCTGTGCTCCAAGTGATTTTTCGATTTCAAATTAAAAGTGATTTATGGTGGCATAGTAAGTTGGAATTGGTCCAAGAAAGTTACTGTTGTGAATTCTATAACAGAAGGCTAAGTATATTATTGCTTTAGAAGCAAAAATGAAGGGTGATGAATCGAAAGTTCATAAATGAACTTGGTATGGTTTCTAGATGATTGTATTATTGGAACACTATTCTTAATAGTAGTTCCATAACTCAGTCTAAGTAATCAAAAGGTTCTACCAGTGATTCAATATATATACAAAGCCGGTTTCACACAAATTATTAATTCTCGTGAAAGCATGATAGATTCATAGAAATGCAAATGATACACACGGATATGAAATTGTCAGATTCGATAGGACGAAGTCTATACCACAAGCAAAGCATGGACTGACACCGGATTGCCATTGGTGTAAAAGTTAAAAGTGCTAACTAGATTATTGACTCTAGTGCAAGTGGGAGACTGTTGGAAATATGCCCTAGAGGCGATAATATTGTATTATTATATTTCCGTTATTCATAGTTAAGAGTTTATATTTCATGCTATAACTGCTATGATCCTGGAATATGCGACTCAGTGGAAAACTCATATGCACTTGTGAAATGATAAACGGTAAACAATAGGTTCCCGATCTCGCCTCCAAGACCGGCTCAAGTGTTGTTGGTGATCATGTTTTCCTGATCTTAGGATATCGTTAAGTGTAACAATAGTCCTAAAACAACATTGAGGGTATGATGTTAGAAGAATGATCATATTGAATCGACCCAATACTTCTCTGTTATACTATGTGATCATATTGTCTGAAATTATCTGTTATAACACGGAGTGTTAGAATGTGTTTTAGTTCCTCAGACCATGAGAGTGTCTCAGTCACTTCCTACCGGACGGTGGGCTTTGGGGTTGCTCAAACGTCATCTGTAACAAGGTGATCATAACGACAACTTTCAGCCTCACCAGAAAGTTTGACACGTGACCGGACAGCTCAAGAGTGGGATCTGCTCCTCCAACAATGGAGAGATATTCTTAGGGCCCTCTCGGTGTGACAGCATCCATCATTGTCTGGCCAGACACAGGTAACTACGTCACGGGGATGCCGGAACACGTCAATGAGAAAGAAGAACAAAACCTGTAACTGGAGCAACCGTATAGTGAGCATGGTGATGATTCAGGAGGATGCCGATGCACGCCAGGTTTTGTAAAGTATCGGGAAGCAAAGGGAACATCACATGATAGCCAAACATTCACTCGAATATCATTCGTGTAATCATAGGGACCGATATGGATGTCCACGGTTCTGCTATCGGTCATTGAACGATGGGGTTTCGTTCATGTCTATGGTTTACCGAACCTACGGGGTCACAAGCTTAAGGTAATCATGATCTGCTGAGTGTTAGTAGGACGGGAGTGATGAGAATATATTTGTGGAATTATTTCATTAATATTCGGAATAGTTCTGAGAGGTTCCGGAAGCGTTTCGAGGTCGCCGGAAGGGTTTCGGTGAATATCGGGTAATACCGGGTATTACCGATTAATTATATATAGGTGAAAAATGTTTCTGAGGATGTTAAATTATATATATAATGCTTTGAAAATGTTTAGAACATTTTATATTTAATTTAAATATCAATGGGCCTTAAAAGACCAAGAGGTGGAAGGCAACTTGGGCCACAAGGGCCCAAGTAGGAAGGCGCCCCCCATTTCCTTATAGTGTGTGGGGGGGGGGGGGGGATTGGACTTGGGGAGGACTCCTACCCCTATGGCCGGCGCCCCAAGGGGGACTTTCCCCCTTGGTGGCTGCCCTCTCCCTCCCCTCTAACCTATATATACTAGAGGTTTTCTACCCTATGTATATACAAGTTTTGGAGCATCCTCTAGTTGATCTAGTTCTAGTTCTTGTTGGTCATAGTTGACTAATTAGAGCTAGCCCTACCCATCTCTAATCCTCATATTTAGAAGCCCCGTGTGGTTCTAATCTCCTCTCTCTAATTCTCCGGCGACGATTAGCTCTGGACGGCGAAGCACTGCCAGATCGTGAAGACCGTACGCTTGCAACCAAGTAGAGAGGCCGTGTTTTCGGACTTCCATTCGGGGGATCATTCGTGCGCGATTCGCGGGATCATCATCAATGTTCGAGGGACTTCAAGTACGATCTACACCGACTCGTCTACTTCCGTTGCACTCTCGGAGTGGGTAACGATCGTTGATCACAACCCGTTATGCATCTTCATATTGTTCCTGGGTGCTCGTAGGGCGATTTTTTTTGTTTTCTACTACGTTTCCCAACATGGTGTGGGGGGGGGGGGGTGGGGGGTGAGTGAGATGTGAGTGAGAGGGAGGTTCATGGTTTTGATTTCTCTCCTATGACGTACTCTACATAAGTCACCATATTGATATGCATAATAAAACAACAAGTGTTAGGTGCGGTCTAGATCTTTTGGACGAATGTGATCACGTGATCCAATAAATTTTCACATCATGATGTCACTGCCTATGAACGATATAATGCTACATAATTGATCTCTTAACATGCCATGACTTCCCACTTTCTAACACATCTATATGCGTAGATTGAAGCTAAGCAATGCAATAACTTTTTGGGGCTAAAATAGGCTTGGGAGGCAAACAGAATGCCAAAATTCGACACACAGATACATGAGGTGTAAGGAAAGTACACGACCTACATGCACAAACTGGTGCACCTGTTCTTCTTGCTGGACTCTTAAGAAAGTGCATACCCGGATGAGCGGTCGCTACGAACTGGTAGCTGGGTCCTAGTTCACCGCACTGCTTTTCAATTTGGGATAGACTGTCATTTGTTTAGTCACTGCTTGCAGAT
Source organism: Thinopyrum elongatum (assembly GCA_011799875.1). NCBI lineage: Eukaryota > Viridiplantae > Streptophyta > Magnoliopsida > Poales > Poaceae > Thinopyrum > Thinopyrum elongatum. Next base: position 106,371,288 of record CM022302.1, read on the forward strand.
TTGTTGCATATTTTTGCTGGTGCTTTCGATGCCGGCAACTCTCCTAGTAGAGACATAGAAATTTTACACGTACGTATGCATGTGTCCAGTCTTATGGATATAAACATTTTTCTAGTTAATGAAAAAGTTAGAGCAATTGCTGGTTTGCACAAAAATAGTGAACATGTCTAGATGGTGTTGTGTGCCCAAGTGAACTTTTTAAATAAAAAGCTGTCTATTGAATACACAAATATAGGCAAAGTTTGTTACTAAGAATCCACTCGCCCACTCGCTCAATGCCTATTTTGTGGACACCAACATGTACTCCGACTGTCCCGAGTTTGCTGCATGATGAACACACGACACAACCATCATTCGACACAATGTTTCTCCTCTCTTCTGCAACACCAATTTAACAACCAATACACATCTCCCGTAGCTAGTAGTTCCTGATGGATAGGCTTTGTTTACTTTTGTGCGCCATACCTATACATTCATGTGCTCTCTCTCTAAAAAATGGAGTTGTATTGCTCAAGGAGGAGTAAGTTCACCCTGCAAAGGCTAGGGGTATTGAGGCTAGAATGAAGCCACACCATAATTCTAGCTTCAGTTCTACCAAATTTTGCTAAAACATGACTAACATTATTTTTGTTCCTCCTAACATGAGTAAACACAGTTTCCCTATTTCCCATGTGATGCTGAATTTCCTGGACTACCGTCGAGTACTTGGAATGATCCATTCAACTTGCAATTTATTGCATTTCATTTAGTTAATTTGCTTTTTATTGAGGTGTGCCTTGCCTCGTCAACTCATATCTACAAGGTAATTAATGAAGATATAATATAACTAAAAGGATGTGTACTATTATGCAAACTATAAAGCACTAAGCTAAAATAAAGAAAAAAAATGAGATGGACGGCAGCCTCAGGCTACTCGGCGACGTCCAGGCAGGATGGTGAACAAGATGGCGGGCAGGATCGGCGGCACCCTGGTCATAGGCAACGCTCTCCACGGCGGCGCTGAAGGAGCACCGAGGCATATGACCTGATCCTCATGCTATCGAGGGTTAGCGATGGAGACTAATGATGTGCGTATCCTATGTCTACTGAAGGTGTAGATCTCTGCATACCACTATCAGACAAATAACTCAATTGATTTGATGTTTTAGTTACAAGAAAGTACTACAGCTGGCCATGATAATTGTGCACATAGACATTGTTGGCAAATTCTAGCCTATCTCTCTCACCTCACCTCGATCTCTCTCTGAAACTCAGGTGACAGGAAGAACAGGGAGGTTTGACGCTGCATAAAACTTGCAGCTTTTCTGCTCTTCTTCTCTCCTCTTTATTTCCGAAAGCAACAAGGAAAACGGGGTCGTGGCCCCTTACATTGCGCCACCACCGATCGTGGTGCTCGTGCCATCCCACGAGCGATCTGGAGGGGGCGCAGGACTCGTTCAAACTCCAACAGAAAACGAGCTAATCTCGCTATCTGAAACTACCTGACGAAACTGAAGAAAAACAAACGACACTAGCCTAAAACCTGCAGACTTGGGTTTATTCAACAATCACCCCCTAAACTCTAGTCTGCCTACATTATTTTCTTCATCCCAATCTTGTCACGCAGCTGAATGAATCTGATTCGTCCCAGAGGCTTCGTCAGGATGTCAGCCAGCTGATCCTCAGTCCTGATGTAGTCGACTTCCATCTTCCCCTCTTCTACGCACTCTCTGATGAAGTGGTAGCGCAAGTCAATATGCTTGCTCCTGTCATGCAGAACAGGATTCTTGCAAAGTGCAATGGCGGACTTGTTGTCCACCAGGAGCGTAGGCACCTGCAGCTTTTCAACGGTGATCTCTGCGAGCAATCTAGCCGCCCACACCCCCTGACAGGCGGCAGTGGTGGCCGCTATGAACTCTGCCTCGCAAGATGAGAGGGCCACCACTTTCTGCTTCTGCGACAGCCAGATGACGGGGCTCTCTCCAATGAAGAACAGCGCCCCCGTCGTGCTCTTGCGATCGTCGATGTCGCCGGCCATGTCGCTGTCGCTGTACCCAAAGAGGTTGGCTCCTCCAGTTCTTCGGCGAGGGAAGTGGCAGCCCAAGCTGCGTGTCCCCGCGACGTATCTGATGATGTGCTTCACCGCCGTTAGGTGTTCGACAGTGGGCGCCTCCATGAATCTGCTCACATAGCCGACAGCATAGGTGATGTCAGGCCGTGTGTGCGTGAGGTAGCGCAGCGTCCCCACCAAGCTTCTGTATTCTGTTGCGTCGGTCGGAGCCGCCGTGCTGCCCTTGCTCAACTTCAGACGTGCTTCCATGGGCGTCGGACTCGGGTTGCAGCCAGTCAGTCCAGCCCTCTCCACAATCTTGTCGGCGTACGCGCTCTGAGCGATGGTCACCCCGGCTGCTTCCTGGCGCACCTCAATGCCCAGGTAATAAGAGAGCAGCCCGAGATCGCTCATCCTGAACGTGCCCTTCATCTCTGTCTTGAAGTTGTCGATCTCCTTCGCGTCCGCTCCGGTGATCACCAGGTCGTCCACGTACACCCCCAGAAGAAGGAGCTCGTGGCCGGACCCACGTGCGTAGACGGCATGCTCAGAGTTGCAACGGCGGAAGCCCATGGCGACAAGCGTCGCGTCGAGCTTGGCGTTCCAAGCTCTCGGAGCCTGATGCAGGCCGTACAGTGCCTTCCGCAGTCGCAGCACCTTGTGCTCCTGGCCGGCGGTGACGAACCCCGGCGGCTGCTGGACATATACTTCTTCCGCCAGGTCGCCATTGAGGAACGCCGACTTCACGTCCATGTGATGGATCGCCCACCCCTCGTGCGCGGCGAGGGCGAGCAGAACGCGCACAGACTCCAGTCGAGCTACTGGAGCGAAGACCTCATCGAAATCGATCCCCTGCCTCTGCGCAAAGCCTTTTGCGATGAGCCGGGCCTTGTGCCTGACGACGTTCCCGGCGGCGTCCCTCTTCACGCGGAAGACCCACTTCACGCCGATGGCGTGGTGGCCGGCGGGAAGATCCGCCAGCTCCCACGTTTCGTTCTCCTCGATGGACCCCATCTCCTCGAGCATTGCCCTCCGCCAGCTTGGATCGCGCTCTGCTTCTCTGAAGGTGTTCGGTTCCTCAGCAGATGCGATCAGCAGCTTCTCAGTGTGCTGCACCGGGCTTCCAGGCTCGTCGAAGAGATCGGCGATGCGGCGAAAGCGGTGAGCCGCACGGGCGAGGTCGTGCGCATCGAGCACGGGGGTCCCTGAGGGCGGAGAGACGAACTCCACGCCCACCGGAGTGGAGATCGCTGCAGGAGTACGTTCTGCAGAGGAGGCCGCTTGACTGCTGCCTGCTGTTGAGGGCGTGCGCATCGCCGTGGCCGCGGACCCGGGCGCTGACTCTGCATTGGTGTCAGTCGGGGCCTGCGGCGTCGACGGCGTCTGCGGCTCCGATCCTTCCTCGCCGCCGTTGTGAGCGATCTGCACCTTGTAGACAGGGTACTGAACGGTGAAAAACTCACTTTGTTCTGTCTGAGCTCCATGAGCGGTGTCCGCCCAGTTCCAGCGTGCGGCCTCGTCGAAGACTGCATCCCGCGTGACATGGACACGCTTGGACGACGGGTTGTACGCTCGATAAGCCTTGCCTCCCTCCTCGTACCCGACGAACACCATCGGAGTGGATCGATCGTCGAGCTTGCTCTGGTGTGGCTTCACCGTCTTCACGTGCACCACGCAGCCGAACGTGCGGAGGAAGTGCACCGCTGGTCGCTCGCCGTGCCACGCCTCATACGGCGTCATGCCGATCACAGAGCGAGTCGGCGATCTGTTCAGGATGAACACGGCGGTGGTGACGGCCTCCCCCCAGAACTCTCCGGGCATGGCCGTGGCCTTCATCATGCTCCTAGCCATGGCCACCACGGTTTGGTTGCGCCGCTCCACGACGCCGTTCTGCTGCGGCGAGTACGGCGCCGTGAGCTGCCGCTGTACGCCGCGCTCCGCGCAGTAATCGATGAAGTCGACGGACGTGAACTCGCCGCCGCGGTCTGTCCGCAGGGCACGCAGCTTGCGCCCCGTCTCCGTCTCCACCCGCGCCTGAAAGCGCGTGATCGCGCCGGCCGCCTCATCCTTGGACCGAAGTACGGTGACCCACATGTACCTTGACATGTCGTCGACGAGGAGGAGGAAGTAGCGACGCCCTCCGGCGGTTGCGGGTGTGATCGGCCCGCACAGATCGCCATGAACCAGCTCCAGAACGTCCTCAGCTCTGAAGTTTGCCTCCGCGGGAAAGGAGTTGCGCCTCTGTTTGCCGGCGAGGCACCCGTCGCACACCTGATCGACATGGTCGATAGCGGGCATGCCACGGACCAGCCCTTGCTGAGCTAGCTTGCGGAGGGCTTGGAAGTTGAGATGCCCAAACCTGGCATGCCATTTCCACGCCTCATCTGTGGCGCACCGTGCAGCCAGACAGACAGGGCGTGCGAGCTGGAGCGGGTACAGGTACAGGCGGTTGCCTGCCCGCCGTACCTTTGCGATGATGCGCCGCTGCGGATCGAAGAGAGTGAAGACGCCGTGCTCGATCTCCGATCTGCACCCGACCTGATCAAGCTGCCCCACGCTGATGATATTGCTCCGGAGACGCGGGATGTAGTAGACGCCGCTCAGTACGCGGTGCCCGCCGGTGTGGTCAGTGAAGAGCACGCTGCCGCGCCCCCTGATGTCGACGACCGATCCATCGCCAAACTTGACTGTGCCGGTGACGCGGTGGTCTAGCTCGCTGAACGATCCCTCCTCGCCGGACATGTGATTGCTGGCGCCCGTGTCCAGGAACCACACGCCGGTGTGCTCGTCCGTGGCCAGGCCGAGGTGAGCCTCGATGCGCTCTTCATGCAGCTCGACTCGATCGCCGTGATCGCCGATGTCTACGGACAGCTCGCACACCTGCGCCATGAGGTGGTGCGTTGGGTCGGCGTCGTCGCCGGCGTTCCCCTGCGCGAGGAGTGCCTTGGCTTCCTCATCGCGCTTCTTCTTGCGACAGTCGCGCTTCCAGTGCCCTGGGATGTTGCAGTAGTGGCACCGGTCGCGATCGTCGTCGTTGCCGGCGCCGGAGCCACCGGCGTGTCCTCTGCCAGCACCCCCGTTCTGGCCGCGTCCACCGCCGCCGCCGCGGCGCCCGCGACCTCTCCCGCGCCGGCCTCGAGACGAGCCGGAGCCCGAGCCGCCAGCGTGTGGATCGCCACTCTTGAGGCGGGCGTGCCACTCCTCTTCAGTGAGAAGCAGGCGCCCCATGCTGTCGGTGGCCTGGTGCAGCTCATGGCGTTCCTCCGCCGCCTTCAGTCTCCCAGTCAGCTCCTCGACGGGAAGCGTGTCGAGATCAACTAGAGTCTCGATCGACAAAGCAATCTGCGAGAACTGCTTGGGTACTACTGAAAGAAATTTTCTAACCACTCTTTTTTCAGGAATTGTCTCACCGAGCTGCGCCATCTGAGCCACCATTGCTGTGAGACGCATGGCAAATTCGTCCACCGACTCGCCGTCGGCGAACTTGATGTCGCCGTACTGCTTGGTGAGGGTCGCGAGCTTCGCCTCGCGCACTCGTGCCACCCCAAGCCTCATCGTATTCAGGGATTCCCAGGCCTCCTTCGCCGTCGCCTTGGCGGCGAGCGTCGGCCCCATCTCCGGTGGCACCCCCCGAAGAATTGCCTCGAGCGCCAGGCGATCCTCGCTGCGCTCGGCCGTGCCCGTCTGGACGGCGTCCCAGAGATGCCGTCCCTCCATCATGACCTGCATGAGGACAGCCCAGTCGGTGTAGTTGGTCCTCGTCAGCTGCGGCCACGCCGCGCTGCCGGTGTCGCGAGCCATCCGCGCCATGGACCTCTCAGCCACGGCAAGCTCGTTGCCGTCGGAGACCCGTGCCCGCGGAGTTGGCGGCGACTTGCTACCACCGGAATCGTCTGGACCCGCCATTCCCACGGTTGGAACAGGGCTCTGGTGCCAATTGTTGGCAAATTCTAGCCTATCTCTCTCACCTCACCTCGATCTCTCTCTGAAACTCAGGTGACAGGAAGAACAGGGAGGTTTGACGCTGCATAAAACTTGCAGCTTTTCTGCTCTTCTTCTCTCCTCTTTATTTCCGAAAGCAACAAGGAAAACGGGGTCGTGGGCCCTTACATTGCGCCACCACCGATCGTGGTGCTCGTGCCATCCCACGAGCGATCTGGAGGGGGCGCATGACTCGTTCAAACTCCAACAGAAAACGAGCTAATCTCGCTATCTGAAACTACCTGACGAAACTGAAGAAAAACAAACGACACTAGCCTAAAACCTGCAGACTTGGGTTTATTCAACAGACATCACTCACCAACACTATCATCAACGACTCTAATGATTGACCAATAGACTTGCGCAGACACCAGAGCTCCATTATCGAATCGATACAATTGCTGCTCTATTGTTCTCTCATGCTCAAACCATGGTTTGTCCAAAACGAGCATGTAAAATGGATTTCTTTAATAGTAATTTCACTAGAAGATTTGCATAACACATCAGTGGAAAATCGGACAACAGAATGCCTCTCGTTTTCAGAGTCCGTGAAGAAAAGCAAGAAGATTATGTGCATGTACGTAACTTAAAGAAGAAAATAATGCCCACAAAATAATGAAAATGAGTGATTCGGTGAACTCATAGGGGGGGGGGGCGAGAGTGAGCGTCAGGGTGAGACGTCAGTGAGAGGGAGGTTCATGGTTTTTATTTCTCTCCTTCGATGTACTCTACATTAGTCACCATATTGATATGCATAATAAAACATCAAGTGTTAGGTGCGGTCCAGATCTTTTGCACGGATGTGATCATGTGATCCAATAAAATTTTCACATCATGATGCCACTGCTATGAACGATATAGTGCTACATAATAGATCTCTTCCATGGCTTGACTTCCCACTTTCTGACACATCTATATGCGTAGATTGAAGCTAAACAATGAACAATTTTTTTGGGGCTATAATAAGCTTGGGAGGCAAACAGAATGCCAAAATTCGGCACAGATACATGGGGTGTAAGCAAACTACACGACCAACATGCACAAACTGGTGCACCTGCTCTTCTTGCTTGTCTCTCTGAAGAAAGTGCATACCCAGATGAGTATGGTCTCTATGAACTGGTAGTTGAGTCCTACTTCACCGCACTGCTTTTCATTCAGGGATAGACTGTCATTTGCTTAGTCATTGCTTGTAGATTTGTTGCATCTTTATGCTGATGCTTTCGATGTCGGCAACTCTCCTAGTAGGACGTAGAAATTTTACACGTATGTATGCATGTGTCGAGTCTTATGAATATAAACATTTTTCTAGTTAATGAAAAAGGTAGACCAATTGCTGGTTTGCACAAAAACAATAAAGATGTCAAGACGGTGTTGTGTGCCCTCGAATGCACCGATACTTCAGGCAACCAGCGAATCGGTATCGGATACCGTATCCGATACTGATACTCCTCCGATACGCCCCCGATACGTATCCAAGGAGTATCCGTGAATAAATGATTTAAAACAATTCAGATACTTGAAGGATACTTTTTCAGTTCGTTTTGGATACGGCCCAGCCCATCTAAGAGACCACTCAGCCCAGTTAAGAGGCAGATAGCAACCCTAGTACCCCAATGCCCCCATCCTTGCCCTCCCAGTTTCTTTCCTCCCTCCCGAGCTCACACCAGGCGGCGGCTGGTGGCTGCGTACCTAGCAGCTACTCATCCAGGGCCGGCGGCAGCGGCGGCTAGCCGGCGACGAGCTGCTACTCCTCACCAATGCCTCCTATCACGCAGCAAGCAAGTATGTACACTTCTTTCTCCCTTTCTCCTGCCCAGCCAAGCTCATCCCCTCTTCTTTCTCCTCTGATCTGTGAAGATCTCATTTGTGACGCCCCCGATTCAATCGTACACTAATCATACACGCAAACGTGTATGATCAAGATCAGGGACTCATGGGAAGATATCACAACACAACTCTAAGAAATAAATAAGTCATACAAGCATCATAATACAAGCCAGGGGCCTCTAGGGCTCGAATACAAGTGCTCGATCATAGACGAGTCAGCGGAAGCAACAATATCTGAGTACAGACATAAGTTAAACAAGTTGCCATAAGATGGCTAGCACAAATGGGGATACAGATCGAAGAGGCGCAGGCCTCCTGCCTGGGATCCTCCTAAACTACTCCTGGTCGTCGTCGGCGGCCTGCACGTAGTAGTAGACACCCTCGGTGTAGTAAGAGTCGTCGAAGGTGGCGTCTGGCTCCTGGGCTCCAGCATCTGGTTGCGACAACCGAGTATAGAAAGGGGAAAAAGGGGGAGCAAAGCAACCGTGAGTACTCATCCAAAGTACTTGCAAGCAAGGATCTACTCTACATATGCAATGGTATCAATGAAATGGGTAGTATCTGTGGACTGAACTGCAGAATGCCAGAATAAGAGGGGGATAGCTAGTCCTATCGAAGACTACGCTTCTGGCAGCCTCCATCTTGAAGCATGTAGAAGAGAGTAGCAAGTGCAGCATCAAGTAACATCGCATAGCATAAACCTACCCGACGATCCTCTCCTCGTCGCCCTGTGAGAGAGCGATCACCAGGTTGTATCTGGCACTTGAAAGGGTGTGTTTTGTTAAGTATCCGGTTCTAGTTGTCATAAGGTCGAGGTACAACTCCGGGTCGTCCTTTTACCGAGGGACACGGCTATTCGAATAGATAAACTTCCCTGCAGGGGTGCACCACATTACCCAACACGCTCGATCCCTCTGGCCGGGCACACTTTCTTGGGTCATACTCGGCCTCGGAAGATCAACACGTCGCAGCCCTACCTAGGCCTAACAGAGAGGTCAGCACGCCGGTCTAAATCCTATGCGCGCAGGGGTTTGGGCTCATCGCCCATTGCACACCTGCATGTTGCGTGGGCGGCCGGTGAGCAGACCTAGCAACCTCCATTACAAAGGAAGTCGCGTTACGCGGTCCAACACGGCGCGCGCCGCTCAGTCGCTGATGTCTAGGAGGCTTCGGCTGATACCACGACGTCGAGTACCCATAACTGTTCCCGCGTGGTGGTTAGTGCGTATAGGCTCGTAGCCAGACTCAGATCAAATACCCAATCTCGTTAAGCGTGTTAATTGATATAACCGCGGACGCCGACCAGGGACCAGGCCCACCTGTCTCCTAGGTGGTCACAACCTGCCCTGTCGCTCCGCCACAAAGTAACACTCGGGGGCCGTCGGGAACCCAGGCCCACCACTATCTGGATGGAACCACCTGCCCCTTCAGCCCCCATCTCCGAACAGAAACATAAGTATGTAATAGTATATAATATAAACCCGTGATCACCTCCCGAAGTGATCACGGCCCAGTAGTATAGCATGGCAGACGGACAAGAGTGTAGGGCCACTGATGTAATTCTAACAACCTATACTAAGCATTTTAGGATTGTAGGTAAGGTATCAACAGTAGTAGCAAAGACAGGCTATGCAGCAGAATAGGATTAACCGAAAGCAGTAACATGCTACACTACTCTAATGCAAGCAGTAGAGAGAAGGAATAGGCGATATCGGGTTGATCAAAGGGGGGGCTTGCCTGGAAGCTCGGCAGAGAAGGACGGGTCGTCAACACTGTAGTCGTACTGGGGGTCGCTGGCAGTCTCGGAGTCTACCAGAGAGAAGAGGGGGAAGAAACAATAAATATAATGCAAACAGATGCATAACAATGCATGACATGACATATAACGGTGCTAGGTGTGCCCTAACGCGGTGATAGGTGATACCGGCGAAGGGGGGAAACATCCGGGAAAGTATTCCCGGTGTTTGACGTTTTCGGACAGACGGACCGGAGGTGGATTGTTGCATGTTTGCTATGCTAGGGACGTGTGGTGAATGAACGGACTGCGTATTTGGATTCGTCTCGTCGTTCTGAGCAACTTTCATGTAGAAAGTATTTTCATCCGAGTTACGGTTTATTTTATATTCATTTTTAAAGATTTAATTCATTTCTGAAATTATTATTAATTAAATTAATTCGAAAATACAATTATGACATCGTCGTGACACCAGCATGATGTCAGCGGTCAACTCTGACCGTTGACTGGTCAAACTGACACGTGGGTCCCACTGTCATAGACTAACCAAGTTAATTAGGGTTTAAATAAGCAGGATTAATTAAGTTTAATTAAACTAGATTAATTAAGTTAATTATTATTTTTTATTATACATATATATATATATATATATATTTTTAAACCTTTTTTTTAAACGTGCCAGGGGCGTGGGCCCCAACTGACAGTGGCCCAGAGGGCCATAGCGGGTCGGGCGTGCGGGGGGTGGGGGGGGGGGGCAGGGCGCAGCCCCAACGAGCACACACCCATGGGCGCGCGGGGCGGGGCGCAGCTGGCTGCGGCCAGCGGGCGCGGCGAACCGGCCGGCCGGAGTTGCGCCCAGCAGCGGGCGGTGGGAGAGCGGGGCGTGCGGGCGCTGCTGTGGCCGGGGGCGGAGGGGCGAGGCCGTGGAGGAGCAGGGGCCATGCGGCGTGGTGGCGATGCGGGACGACGCGCGAGGGTCAGGCGGGGCGGCGAGGGGCGGCGGTCACTGCGGCGAGGAGAAAGGAGAGGAGGGAGGCGCTCACAGCCGTTGACGGGGAGCGGGGGCGGCGAGGCGTGGCGGTGACCCGCGAGGAGGAGGTTGGGGAGGTTCCGACGACGGCGTTGGGCGACGAGGGGGACTCCGGCGTGGGGGAGGAAGGCGAGGGAGGCCGGATCCGCGACGGGGCCTCCGAGATCCGTCCATCTCCGGTGAGGAGGTGGCTTGGCGTAGCACAGACGCGAAGAGCCAGGCGGCGGCCGTGGGAGGAGCTCCTGCGAGGCGATGGCGCGAGGACAGCGGGAGGCGGCAGTTCCACGGGCGCGGGCGCGCCGGCGGGGTAGGGCTCTGGCGCGGCAAGGGATTCCGGGGCGGGGAGGGCAGCGCTGGAGAACGAGAGGGAGTGGGGCATCGGTCAGGAGGAGTGGGGGTCGTGGGGGAAGTGGGGAGGGGATCGCTAGGGTTCGGTCGCCCCAGGGGGGCTGTAGGCGGCGGCTGGGCCGGCCTGGTTGGCCCAGAGGCCAGCTGGGCCCTGGCCCAGTGGGAGGGGGGTTCTCCTTTTAAATATTTTTGTTATTTTGTTTTACCTTTTGTTTTTATTTATTCTTTTCTGTTTTATTTATTTTAGTTAGCAAAATAGTTTTACAAAAATATAACCCTTGCTCCTAAATTAGCATAATACCATAGGCCACTTCCTCAAAAAGTTGGGTGACTAAATAAACTAGTTTAATATTTGTTTAGTTTTTAAAAGCATTTAAATAATTGTTCTTGCTATTGTTTTATTCATTACAGTGCATTTAAACACATTATAAAAGTGTGGTTCCTTCACCAATATCATTTGTGATTTATTTGTCACAATCCGAACAATTTAGTTTTAATATTTGAAAACTTTTGTTGTTAGCCTAGAATTTGAATTTGAATCGGTTTTGAACTAATGCGAGATTACCAACAGTAACCGAGGTGACGTGGCATCATTAGTGGGGAATTACTGTAGCTTAACTATCCGGGCGTCACATCATTTTTCTCATCTCCTCCAGATGGCTCCTCCTGCTGAACCTCCTACTGTACCTACAAATTTAAGGGCACCATTGTGGAGCCATATTCAAATCATAGAGAAATCACCTGGAGGGGGCAACACTAAATGGAAATGCAACCACTGTGGTCATGAAGCTTTGAGTAGCTACTCTAGAGTTTCTGCTCATTTGCTAAAGAAGACAGGGAACCATGGTATCCATGCATGTAAAAAGGTCACAGTTGACATTCTGAATCCCTTTTTTTGAAAAATAAATAAATAGTAAAACGTATCCGTATTGGCACTTTTTCAAAATGACGAATTTACGTATCCGTATTGGCCCGATACTGATACCCGTATCCGTATCGGTGCATTCGAATGTGTGCCCAAGTGGACTTTTTAAATAAAAAATTGGCTGTTGAATACAAAAATATGGCCAAAGTTTGTTATTCTGGCCCACTTGCTCAACACTTATTTTGTGGAGGTCAACATGTACCCCGACTATCCCGAGTTGACTATCCCGAGTTTGCTGCACGACGAACACACGAGACCACCATCAATCGACACAATGTTTCTCCTGTCTTCTTAACATCCAGTACCCAGCTGCCGTAGCTAGTAGTTTCCTGGTGGATGGGCTTGTTTTCTTTTGTTCCATCATGCCTCTCTTTCTCTCTCTCTCTCTCAGAAAAATGGAGTTGTGTTAGTCAAGGAGGAGCAAGTTCATCCCTGCAAAGGCTAGGGCAATTTAGGCCAGAATGAAGCCACACCATAGTTCTAGCTTCAGTTCTACCAAATTTTGCTAAAACATGACTAACATTATTTGGGTCCCTTCTATTATGAGTAAAGGCAAATTCCCTATTTCCCATGTGATGCTGATTTTGCTCGACTATCATCGAGTACTTGGAACGATCCATTCTCTCCTACGATGTACTCTATATAAGTCACCATATTGATATGCATAATAAAACAACCATGTGTTTGATGCAGTGCAAAACTTTTGGGCAGGTGTGATCACTTGATCCAATATATTTCCACATCACAACATCACCTATGAATGATATAATGCTACATGACTGATCTCTTTTCATACTTTGACTTCACACTTTTCACACATCTATATGTGTATACTAAAGCTAAACAATGTAATAATACTTTTGGGGCTAAAATAAGCTTGTGAGGCAAACAGAATGCCAAAACGACAGAGTTACCTTGGGTGTAAGAAAGCTACATGACCAGTATGTATACTAGAAAGTGCATGCCTGGTTGAGTACGGTCTCTAGGAACTAGTAGAAGCTAGGTCGTACTTCTGCACACAACTTTTCATCTAGGTTAGGTGTTCTTTAGCCATTCACAATTTTGCTACATCTTTGTGCTGATGCCTTCGGTGTTGGTAACTCTGCTGGCAGAGGCACAGAAAATATACACGTATACATGCTGGTGTCAAGCGTGGCTGGCCTCGTTGGTGACCTCTTGGATGTAAACAACTTTCTAGCTAATGCAAATGGTAGAAGAACTGTTGATTCCCGTAAAAGAAGTAAGATGTCTACACAGTATTGTGTGCTCAAGTGGGCTTTTTAAGTAAAAAATGACCATGGATAAACAAAAAGTATGCAAAATTTATTACTCCAGGTCCATGAGCCCACTCAGTCAGTCTCCTGTGTTGCAGGCAACAACATGTACTCCCAGTGTTCTGAGTCCGCCGCAGGATCAACACGCGATAAAACCATCAACCCACACACATGATTCTTTGCTCTTCTCCAACGACAATTTGACATTCAGCCCCCAATTGGCATAGCCGGTAGCCTTTTCCCTGATGGATGGACTTATGTGCTTGTTCATTGCGTCAAATGTCTATGCATTAGTGTGTGCTTCTCTCATGCACTCTTATTTGTGAGGGATTTTTCAGTGTGGTTAAGTCAGTTTTGCAAGGAGCACTGCAATCGATTGCATTCCAATTAGTTAATTTGCTTTCTACTTGGTTGTGCCATGCTTCACAAACTCATATTTATAACATAATTAAGAAAAATATAATATAACCCCAAGTATATATGTGCTATTATATAAAGTATAAAGCAGTGAACAAAAATAATGAAAAAAAAATCCTTCCATGCCTGTGCATCGGCCAGTGTGTTAATTTTATTAACAACTAGACTTGCTTGTTGACTCATCGCATGGTTTAATTTATAGGATTTTATATTGCTCCCTAACGAACAAATGATCAAGTATACTAGCATCATCACACCAATAAAGTTCACCCCATCCGTAGAACAATTTGTTGTTCTGTTGCCCCCATCATAGTGATTGGCCGCGTAGGAGAACAAGACCCGTGGTTTGTCCAAACCTAACAAAGTTTAGCTTCTTATTAAAATGAAGTAAAATGCCTCGAAGATTTGCACATCTCATCGGTGGAAACTGGACAAATGAACGCATCTTGTTTTCATTTTTGGTGTTTGAGTCAGTGAAGAAAAGCGAGAAGATGATGTGCACGTATGTAACTTTATAGAATGAAAATGATTGATTTGGTGAACTCGTACCGTAGGCCTTGTGCTGACTACATATGAGAGAGAGAGAGAGAGAGGTGGAGGGAGGGAGAGGGAGAGATGTGTGTGTGTGTGTGTGTGTGACACACACACACATAGAGAGAGAGAGAGATGTGAGTGAGAGGGAGGTTCCTGGGTTTTATTTCTATCCTACGCTATACTCTATATAAGTTACTATATTGAATGAAACAACACGGGTTAGGTGCGGTCCAGATATTTTGGGTGGATGTGATCACGTGATACAATAAATTTACATCACAATAATCATTCCATATGAATGATATAATGCTACTTAATCGATCTCCTTTCATGCTTTGACTTCCCACTTTGCACACATCTATATGCATAGACTCATGTTAAATAATGCAATACTATTTTTAGGGCTAAAATAGGCTTAGGAGGCAAAAGGAATACCAAAACTCGGGACAGATAGGTTAGGTGTAAGCAAGCTACACGACCAGTGTGTGCATGCTAAATGCTCGGCTCCTTGAGTGCATCATGCAGAACATAGAGCAGAGCAGGGAAATCATCAGAAACAGAGAAACAATTGCAATGGCAATCAACTCCGCGTCTCCCTAAATGTTCTGCTGAAGCTACAGGCTGCAATGCCATGACCATGTAGGGGAAATGTCAAATTTTTGAAGATGCAATTTCAAATAAGTGCCATTTTTGACAATTCTCTACTCGACAGTTAGCACCTCTCTTCCTTTTGATCAATAAAACGAAGCACTAAAATAACCTCCGATCTCTTTGGGTTTTCCTCACAAACAGGGGGAAATGTGCATCAATAAGGATAAGACATTGTTTCTCATCCTATCACAAGCAAGTTGTTTGATCAAATTTTAGTGATGAATATACTACTCGCACGGGACATTACTAGTGCAGTGTGCTAACCCACTTGATTCATTTTCAGCTACGGCAAAATCTACACAAGAAAGAACATTATCACTTAAATCAAATTTCTCACCCTCCAGTGAGCAACTGAGCATCAACCGTATCATGTCATGACTGGTGCATAGATTTCAGAGATATTTTGTAGAGACTCCATCAACACATACACATACACAATAGTACAGCACATACACGACGATTATGAACATGTGAGAGCATACGAGGTTGTGGTAGTTGGACAGCTTGGCCATGGTGGCAGGGGCGGAGCCAGCGTCCAGCCACCCTGGGCACTTGCCCGGGATCGTTGGCTCTGAGACATGGTACATCCTTGATAAAGAATGGGCAAATTTTACTGTTGATCGTGGTTTACCCGGGCACCAGTGCATGCATGAATGGTTCCAAAAAAGGTCCATCTATGCACGTATTTGATAAACAATGGGCTAGCTTATTTTTAGGGGGAGCTCCTATTGGGCGCATAACGCGCTGGGAACGAAGCTAGCGCGCACCCCCGGCTCCCCTTGGCGCCCATCTGGGCCGGCCCATGTGTGGGCCGGGACGCCGCCTTTTTTCCCTTCTTTTCCTTTCTTTTTTCCTTTTTCAATATTCGGGATATCAAAAGGTTCTAAATTTCATAAAAGTTACGAATTTTGAATAAAATAATCATGAATTCAGAGCATATTCATGATTTCAAGAAACCATTCGGGAATTAAAAAAAAAATTATGGTTCAAGAGAATGTTCATGAATTTGTAAAAAAAATGTTCACAAATG
The DNA here is from genome assembly GCA_011799875.1 of Thinopyrum elongatum. Lineage (NCBI taxonomy): Eukaryota > Viridiplantae > Streptophyta > Magnoliopsida > Poales > Poaceae > Thinopyrum > Thinopyrum elongatum. Next base: position 106,387,069 of record CM022302.1, read on the forward strand.
TAAAAAATGTTCATGAATTTCAAAAAATGTTCGTGATTTCAAAAAATGTTCATGATTTCAAAAAATGTTTGCAATTTCAAAAAAGGTTTGCCAATTCAAAAAAATGTTCACGAATTTGTAAAAAATGATCACGAATTTACAAATATTTCATGATTTCAACAAAATTGGTCATGAGTATAAGAAATGTTCATGATTCAAAAAATGTTCAAGATTTTGAGAAAAATGTTTCACAAATTTGAAAACATATTCGTGATTTTAAAAAAAAGCATGTTTTCAAAAAAAATGTTCGAGAGTTTTAAAAGATGTCCACGGTTTCAAAAAAATGTTCATGATTTAAGATATTGTTCATGAACTTGTAAAAACAAAATCATGACTTTAAAAAATGTTCATCATTTCATAAAAAGTTTGCGACTTTAAAAAATATTCATGAATTTAAAAGAATTTTGCAAATTAAAAAAAAGAATTAAAACGAAAATAGAAAAAAAAGAAAACAGAAAAGGAACAAAAAGAAAAGAAAAAAAAACAGAAAGAAAACCAGAAAAACCCAGTTCAGGGAAGGTTCTAGAACATTCCCAAAACAGGTTGGGTGTGAAACCCCGAAATGGGCCGGCCCATTGAAACAACACCGAGCGAGGGAGGGTACGCGCCACGTCGCTTCCCAGCGTCCTACGCGCTATATAGGAGCGCGCAGTTTTAGGGGTAACAATGGGTTAGTTGATTTTTTCTACTAAGAGTCCGACTAATATTTAAGTAATGGGCTAATTCATCTAATGGACTAACTCCAGCCAAGTAGCAAAGCCAAGGTTAGCACTACCTAACACAAACATAATGATGTTTTTATAATAATGAAGCGGAATATTATGTAAGTTATTTTTTCACACTTGTAATTTTTTTTAAACTTGGCCTATATCAAGCATAATGTTCAACAGTCATGGGGTGCTAAGTTTCCTTCTTCCAGAATAATTACTTGAGAGGAACACGTGCAGGAGATATGCCCTAGAGGCAATAATAAATGTTATTGTTTATCTCCATGCTCATAATTAGGTTTATGTTCCATGCTATAACTGCTATGGTTCTCGAGTCTACAATAACCACGAGGCTCGGAGGAAGACTCATATGCACGTGTGGAATAATAAACGATAAAATGTATTCCTAGTCTGGCCTCTAAGACTAGCTCAAGTGTTGCATGATGGTTCTGTTTTCCTCATCATGGGCATGTCTATGCCAGCAACTTTGAGGGCACAATGTTGGTAGAACATTTGTGTTGAATCGACCCGAATTGATGTTATGCCATGAGATGCTTTCATCACAAGTTAATGGTAAATAACACAGAGATGGTTAATGTTTGCATAATTCCTTAGACCATGAGAGTATCGAGTTTCTTCATACTTGTTTCATGAACTTTGGGGTTTGTTAAACGTCATCCGTAAATGGGTGGCTATTATGGCGGCTTACGGGTTCATGGAAAAGTATGTCAAGTGACTTGATAGCTCAAGATTGGGATTTGCTCCTCCGACGATGGAGAGATATCTCTGGGCCCTCTCGGTGTTACGGTATCCATCATCTTCTGGCCAGACATAGGGTGATTTGATCACAGGGATGCCGGAACACGGTAACGAGAAAAGAGAACAATACCGGTAACGAGGTAACTGGCATAGTGGACAAGTTGTTGATCCACGGGGATGCCAACATGTCTCACCTCGGGTATTTGTAACATATCGCGAAGCAATAGGAATAGCACACGGCAACTGGAGGTTCACTCGAATATTCATTCGTGTGGGTATAGGGGTCAATATGGGTGTCCACGGCTCCGACGTTGATCATTGATCGGAAGGGGTTCCGGGTCATGTCTATACTTCACCGAACCTATAGGGTCACATGCTTAAGGGTCATCTATCTGCTGAACACTAGACAGGGAGTCTGAGAGAAAGTCTCCGAAAAAAGTTTCGGAGACAGCGGAAAAGTTCCGAAGAGAGAGGTCACCGGATGAGTTTCGGGGTATACCATTAAGTCAAAATGGTTTCGGGGCACCCCTGATAATTCTTGGAGGGTGCCAGAATCATTCTGGAAACTTCTGGGAATTTTTCGGAATAAAAACCGGAAATGTTCCGGAGCTGCCGGAACCACTTCAGATGCTTTTCGCAGATGAAAATCACTAATCCGAAATTGTTTCGGAACGCGTTGAAAATTATTTTAGTGGGTACTGGAAATGTTCTAAACCCACATAAATATTTTCAGTTCGAACGGACGCTGAAAAATGTCGTCATGAATAGGGAAAGTGCTTTTTGGGATATTTTTGGAAAACCACCTTTTGGGATATTTTCCAAAAGGCTTCTAGAAGGGCTTGGGGGCCAAGGAAGCCCCTCATGGGGGCCCCCCAAGGAGTGGCCAGCCAAGGGTGGAGCTCCTCCATGGAGCTCCACATGGCACTCTCTTTCCCTTTTATACCCTTTGTGTATGACATAAAGTGGGGGCACTTTTTGTATTTTGAATACCCATCCTACCCCTTGGTTTTCCTATAAATAGGAGGTGAGGGGGCTGCCCAAACCTTCATCCCTTCTCACATACACATGCCATTTGACTTGTCTGGCTTCTCTCTCCCTCCCAGCGAAATAGTTTTGTAGAGCCGAAAGGCTGTCTGGGTTCCGGCAGGAACTAGTTCTGGACGGCGAAGCCCTGCCAGATAGATGACACCGTATGTGTGCAACTCTGTAGAGAGGTCGTTGTTTCGGTCTTAGTTCAAGAGTGCCTCCCGAAGGGCTGTCCATGTGACTGTCCAAGTTTTGAGGGTCCTCCCGAAGGGCTGTCCGAGTGACCGTTCAAGTTTCGAAGGTCCTCCCGAAGGGCTGTCCACGACACCGTCTGGGGGACTGTCCGACCGCCTCCCGGAAGGTTGTCCGAGGGGCAGATGAGGGTATACATCCTCGCGGTTGGGAGGTTGTAAATCCTAGCTGCGGGGATCTGCACCGCCGATCGTCATCGACTCTTCTTCCGCTGCACTACGAGTCGGTAACAAAAAATATCAAACCTTGTATGCAGTCTCCATAGTGGTCCTGGGCTGGTGCGTAGGTCGATTTTTTTTGTTTTCTGATGCATTACCCTACAGTGGCATCATGAGCCGTGCTATGCATAGATGCAGGTTGCAATCTAGAATACATAGAGATTTATGGGTGTTGCACAATATAATTAGGTAGTAGATGAGATCTATTGCTGAAAATGATTTGTGCGGGTAGCAGATGAAATCTGTTATCCGATGTTCTTGTTGCTTCCCTGGAATTTGCATATTTCTGATTTTGATAACAGCATGGTGGAGTTTCAATGTTCTGGCAATCCGCGATCCTGATTGATCAACGAAGTGCTAACAGTTCATTGAATTCCACCGTAGTTAAAAAGAAAGATGAAATTTCATAGACGAAAGGGCAATGCAGATATGATCTGCACGGGGGTCATGCGTATGACGAAGTTCAGTATGGGGCTCGAGATTTTATTATCTCGTGTTTCATACACCCCGCAAAGTTAATCTAGCGACTTGAATTATCATACTTGATGATGGACGATTGGTAGCTCCGGTTTGTTTCGAAACCTTAGAAGCCACGTAAAACAAGTTCTTGCATGGACCGATTAGAGGCGTCTAACTTGGTTTTGCCGGATGGTTTGCATGTGCATGTAATGTGGTATAACAGTGCTCATAATAATTTGGTTATGTATGAGATGACTATATAATGTAAATTGATTAACATGACCTGCGTGTCATGATTCGACATGATGGCTGGAGCCATATGATTGTCACTTTAAAAGAGCTATGTGTCAACCTTTTGTAATGCACTTATTTTATTAGCTATAGAGATAGCAATATTATCTAGTGCATCGACAAGGTGGTGGCAATCTTCGCGAAGGTGAACACTGACGCGAATGTCGAAGACGAAGAAATGAAAGACTTCTCCGTCAGAAAGGGCTATACCATATCATGCTATTATGAATTGCCTGAGATGTTTATCCCTTATGATGCACCCTTCTTGATTGCGCGGTAGTCGCTTTTTATTAGGGTGATCTCTCACAAAAATATCAAGTAGTTAGTGTTCTCCCAAGTGTAGCACCGTCACGGCACCTATCTTTTCGGGGTGCGCCGTGTCACACGGGTACGAACGATTAGAGAAGTGTGAGGCGGGTGAGTTGAGACCTCACAGCGAGATCACTTGGTTGTCTTGACGTTCAGGCATGACTGTCATGAGCTTGGAACACACGCATCGAAAGATGAACAAGAGTCATATAGAGATGTGATTGGCAAGTTGGCCTACCGGTTGCGATTTTCGTCATCAGTGGTGTTACACCAATGGCGAACAATTGAAATGCGGGTCTTGAATCACTCACAATCAATTATGAGAGATATTGATTTGAGTGGGAGCACACTTTAGAATTAATTCTTTTAATTCTTAGTGCAATTAATTATGGACACTGTCTAAAGTGTGATTTGCAAAATAGTTGTAGAATAATGGCTTGCATTTTCACCTTCCCTTTTAAAATTGAATAGCTGTTAAATATCTGGTTAAAACTTTACAGTTGGTAACGTAATGTGAGGATTGTTCTCAAGAGTGCCGAGAAGGACTTTGTCCTATCGCATGCTTTCGGTATTCTCCCGCTAATGCTATGGATCATGTGACTCTCGTCCTTCGATCCAAAAGCTAGAATTCCATTTCAGTCAAGTGCAATACATTTGCTTCCATGAGACCCGAACTTCGAAAGTTTTGGGATAGTTATGTGATATTCATGGAACTGAAAATTAATTTTCAGATACAAACAAAGGCTAAAAGATATATCCAAAGCAATGTTTGTTTGCGAACTATTAGTAAAGGTGTTTACTATGCATTAGACTGATAAGAGAGGGATCCAGAAGAACGCCTATCATATGATGAAAGGTGAATAAAACAACTACTTAAAGAGAAAGGAAGTGTCCGAAGGGTGTTAGTGAAACTTTCACGCCTAGGAAGTCCAGGGCTAACTCCACTCTTAAGTTGGGTGCTTCTTCTGAGAGTAGAAAAAAATGCTAAAAGTTAAACTGTTAGAAGTATAAAGGCAAAAAGAAAGAAGACTGGAATATCCAGCTCATGTATGAATGTCTTACAAGTTTTTGTTGTATAGAAGGCTGGTCAAAGATATAGTTCTTGGGAATTATGGTTAAACATGTTAATCACTAATTCTTGGGAATTGTGAGTTAATCACAAAGATACCCGCTTGATTGCATTCTGTTGCAACTCGATGTAAGAACTACTATGGCCTGAAAGACTAGCCAGGAATGAGGTTTAGATACATGCAGGGAACATAGTAAATGTTACTAAACCTTCCATCGGTGTATTCCCTATGTATTTACTTTCATAATTCATTTTAGATTTTCACACTCTAGCCCTTTGCATAAGGTATCTTGCAAGAAGGTTGTTCATAAGAGAACTTTTGATGTTCGGTGTTATGAATAACATAAGGGCCGTACTTTCATTATGAATGAGATGTATGTTATGAATAATGATATTAATACATTACCTCTATATTTACCTTCATAATTCATTTTAGAGTTTCATACACTCTAGCCCATTGCACAATGTTGTTGCAAAAGGGTTGTTCATAGAAGAACAATTGTTGTTCAGTATTATGAATAACATAAGGGCCATACTTCCATCAGAATGGGATGTATGTTATGAATATTGATGGTAATGTGATACATCCATAACACTGACGCTAAATGTCGTAAGACTAAAAGAATACCACACAAGTGTGGCACTGCATTTGGTCACATTGGAGAAACCCGCATGGAAAATTCCATTATGATGGATTTTTAAGTCGTTTGATTTTGAATCATCTGACACTTGCAACTTTCCTCCGAAGAGTGAAGTGACTAAAATACCATTCACATGCCATAAGGAACGAGCAACAAACTTATTGGTGATCATTCATTTTTTATGTGTGTAGTTCAATAAATGTTGTTGCAAGTAGTGGATTTATCTATCTTCAGAAATGACCCAAGTAGATATATGGATATTTACTTGATGAGACGTAAGTCTGGATCTTTTGAAATCATTCAAAAGGTTTTCAAAATGAAGAACAAATTATTGTAACAAGAAAATTATGTTTCTGCAATTAGATTGCAGAAAGGAATATTTGAGTTACAAGTTTAGCGAATGTCTGATGAGTTGTGAAAGGGGTTTCATAACTTGCACCTCCCGAAACACCACGCAAGTGGAAAGTCCATGAAGATGTAATCGAACCATTTATGACATGGTAAGATCAAAGATGACATAAATAAATTTGCCATTATCCCTTTTAAAGTGATGCTTTAGCGACTGCTGCTTTTACACTGAAAAGAGCTCCATCGGTTCTGTTGAAATGACGCCATGGTATGGTACGCCCAACCATGTTATATCTTTTCTTAACATTTGGAATATGGGGCTTGTGTAAAAGATTACAAACCTATTCCAAATTAGACAAGTGCTACTTTGTAGGTTATCCCAAGTCATTGGGTATTCCTCCACCACTATACCGAGGCAAAGAATTTTGCCACAAAACGGTATGCTTTTAAAGAGAATGGTTCTTGCAAAAAGGTGAGTGGGAGGACAGTGCAACTCGACGAGATAACCAGTATCTTCATCATCAGATCAAAGGAAAGGAACCTTGGAAGAGATTCCAGAGTTTCCTACTGCGACTGATGCGGAAGCCTCTACATGAGATGTATGGACTTCGTTTGAGCTTGCAGCTGAACAACATAGGCAAAGCTCGTGCAAACCTCTCAGGTGCGCAAACGAGATATTATTGTTAGACAATAGTATACCTACGATACACAAGGAAGCGTTAATGGGCCCTGACTCCAGAATTGGCTAAATGCCAATACAATCCGAGATAGTTTCCATATAAGTGATTCAAGATTAAAATCTTGATACACCTTTCAGAAGACTTAGAGTCTAACAAATATTTATGGAACTAAAAACTGATACGGATAATGTTAGGGATATAACCATTGGGTATGACCCGCCCAGGAGGGGCCGGGTCATGCCACTGGCGGCTCATGATGAAGAAGCCCAGGAAGATGTGAAGATGGCGGTCCATAGACCAAGCTTATTGAAGGCCCAAGACCCGGGGGAGACTTAAGGCCCATGGGTGTGAACCGCCATATGTTTAACTTATATTGTAAGGCAAGTTTAGTTGGTTACCGAGCCGGATACGTAGTGTATGAGCCGGCCGGGACTCTGTAAGCCGCCGGGCATCAACCTGTGTATATAAAGGGGTGACCCGGTGGCGGGTTAACTCAAGGAACAACCAATCAAGAACTAGGTCAAGCGTATTCGCTCCCTGGTAATCGAAACCCAAGCAATACAACCTAAAGCAGGAGTAGGCTTTTACCTCGTTGAGAGGGGCAGAACCTGGGTAAATTCTGTGTCCTTTGTCCCGTTTAACCCCTTCAAGCTAACCTAGTTGCGATGGCTCCACACCTAAGTCCTTTTGCTAGGGCATTTGCCGTGTTAAGTCCACGACAGTTGGCGCCTACCATGGGGCCAGCGCACGGTGGTTTCGAGTTCTTGGAGGGCAACTTCGCAGGGATCAAGGGATACGCTGTGGGCTGGATGACCAAGAGTCGTCGCGGCAAGCTCTACATCGACGACGCAGGCTGGGGCCCCGAGGTCGGCTCAATCGAGTACGGGTACCGGGTCCCGTTTGGCGGAATCCATGTCTTCATCGGCAAGATCGGGGAGTCGGGGCCTGAGCCGGACACCTGCACCGACATCGTCGAGACGGCTCAGCGCGCACGACCCGCCAAGGTTCAAACCGCCGCGAAAAGCGCCTTTGTTGGTTTGTCCATGGCATGGATCTTGAGGAAGGATCTGAGTCCAGGGGAGAGACGGTAATTTACTCTGATGGTGAATCCTCAACTGGTGAGACCGATTCGATGTATCAATTGCAAGATGGCAGGCTTGGGGGCTGTTCCGATGGTGACAGTATTCCGGACCCCCATGAGCCGCCGAACAGGGTCGCAATCTTCATGGCTGGCACGCAACCGATGCTTGGTTCGACGACTGCTGCGGCTATGACCTCCAGCTCCACGGTGGCGGCGACGGCTGGTGCCAGCGGCTCAGCGCGCCCGCCGGCTCAGGTTTTGACCGAGCTGTTGGATGCTTTGGCGACTTTAATGGGAGCAGAGGTAACCCCGGAGACTCAAGAACAGCACAAAGTGGATGTCGTGAAGCTACGAGATGAGATAGCCCAGGCCAAGGAAGAGCTTGCTGTTGAGAATGCTAGGATGGCGACAGAGCGAGCCGCCTTGGACGCACAATCACAGCGGATTCAGGCAGAATCGTTCTGGCTCACCTTGGATCAAAACGCTTCAAACGCTGTTATGAGGAGGAGGCACCAGACCCGTCTGCCCACGGAGTATGAGGCTAGGAACCTTTTCAACACGCCTGGGGTAGGGACCAGTGATCCGCCCATGGTAAACCGGGCCGTTGAGACACCCATGACCGGAGCGCCAGTTCAGCCACGTGCGGTGGACCCACCTCGCTTAAATTTGACTCCGCCTCAGCATGTTCCAACACCGCCGGGTCATTATTCCAACCCTCTGGACAATATGATCGCTGCGGCTACGCGACTGGCGGCTCTTCCCGTTGAAGGCGAGTCTCCAGCTGCAATGGAGATACGGAGGGCCGGAGAGCTTCTTCAGACAGCGGTGGCTCAATAGGCGGCTTATTCGTACAGCCGCAAACGGATTCATTCAACCCCTCGTCCAAGCCAGAGTTATAGCAGGCATATTGACTCGCCAGCAGTTTCTAGTAGTGAACAGCATCATAACCAGCCCCATAGGTGTGACCTGTCGCGTGCTGGTAACGATGTCCAGGCCTTGGTGGATCAGGGTAGGGCGCGTCGGGAGGCTGAGCTGGCGTCTCAACAACAATCTCCGGTTTACCCATCGGCGTCCGTAGAGGCAGGAGTGACCTCTAGGACCCTTGGTGTGCCATGTTTAGTGCCGGCTATACATAACAAGTGCATGCCTAAGGATTTCAAGGGCCCCTGCAAGGTGCCTAATTACACTGCGGATCAGCCCCCAGAGGCCTGGATTGAGAGCTATGAGATGGCCATGGAGATGTTGGACGTTAATGATGCTGCGTGTGCTAAATACTTCACCATGATGTTGGATGGGCCGGCACGCACTTGGCTGAAAGGATTGCCCCCTAACTCCATCAGGTCATGGGCTGAATTAAAGACGCGTTTTATCCAAAATTTCAAAGACACGTGCAAGCAGCCTATGTCGATTCTTGATTTAGATTCTTGCGTCCAGGGTGAGGGCGAGTCAACAACCAATTGGGTGCGCTGGATCTCGGCCGTTATCCACTCATCTAACAGTATCAATGCTGGTTCAGCCGTCCTGATGTTGGAAAAGAACTGCCGTTTCCTTCCCCTTAAGCAGAAGATGGGGCGGCTTAAGCGCCACTGCAACGATATGGGGGAGCTCATGGCGGCTCTCGTCAAATACGCCAACTCTGATAGTACTAAGGATCCTGAGTCTGATGAGGAGAAGGCTGGCTAGGGAAAGAAGAATGGCAATGCAAAAGGACAGCAGCATAATCCACCGGGTCAAGGTAATGGCAAGCGCAAACAGATGGACGGCGGTTCAGATTTTGTTGCTAATACCAATACGCAGAGTAATAATCAGCGTCGCAAGGGGAAATCATCAGTGCCCCGGTTTGGCAGGCCAAAGTTCAACCTTGACGCGATGATGAATCAGCCTTGCCCAAAGCACGGTACGCAAGAGAAGCCGGCCAGTCATCTGTGGAAATATTGCTTCATCATGAGGGAGTATAGAAATTCCAGTTTTTTCCAGAACAATCATGGCCCGCATGGCGGGTCAGGATCCGGCTCTCACGAACCTGGCTTTGGAGGTGGCGGCTCATGCTCAGGTTTTCAGGGCCAAGGCAGTCAAGGTGGTTTTAATCAGCAACCTAGTCAAGGGAATCAGCAGCAGCAGACCGGTTATCAGAGTAATCCGAAGTAGCTGAATAGTGGTCAGTATCATGTGTTTACCACGAGTCTATGCAAACGATACCAGAAGATTCGTAAGCGGGCGGTGAATGCGGTTGAGCTGGCAGTCCCTCGATACTTACGATGGTCTGAGCATCCTATTGTATGGAGCTGTGAGGATCACCCGCCCCGGATTGATAATCCGGGTCAATTGGCTTTAGTGGTTGCTCCTCAGGTTGGAGGGTATAAGTTCACCAAGGTGCTCATGGATGGAGGCAGCAGCATCAATATCCTTTATTATGATACTTTCCGCCATATGAATTTGACTGACAAAGATCTTAAGCTGTCTTCTACTGTTTTTCATGGGGTGGTGCCTGGTAAGTCGGCGTATCCTGTGGGTAAGATAGCGTTGGAAGTGGCCTTTGGTGATGACAATGATTGTAGAGCTGAAACATTGACCTTTGAAGTAGTCAAGATCAAGAGTCCTTATCACGCCTTGTTTGGACGGCCGGCTTATGCTAAATTTATGGCACGGCCTTGTTATGTTTATCTGCAGCTTAAAATGCCGGGTCGCAAGGGTACCATCACAGTGCATGGAAACAGGAAGATAGATTTGGAGTGTGAAGAGGGTGATGCTGCTTATGCTGAGTCTGCTTGTGCAACAGAGGAATTGAAGTTCTACAAAGATAATGTTGACCCGGCAGATATGACCCCCTTGAAGAAGCCAACCATAGAGCATGACCCTTGTTGAAATTTAAGTCGTTCGATGACACTAAACTGGTTGAATTTGTTCCTGGCGACTCATCCAAGCAGTTCAGTATCAGTGCTAATATGGATCTGAAAAAGGAAAGCGTGCTCATCGAGTTCATCCGTGAGAACCGGGACGTCTTTGCATGGAAGCCTTCAGACATGCCAGGTGTACCGAGGGAACTCACTGAGCACACTCTCAATGTTGATCCCAAGTTTAAACCGGTCAAGCAATTCCTTTGTCGTTTTAATGAAGAAAGGCGCAAGGCCATTGGTGAGGAAGTGGCCCGGCTCTTAGCGGCTGGGTTTATCATTGAAGTGTTTCATCCTAAGTGGTTGGCTAACCCGGTGCTGATACTTAAAAAGAACGGTACCTGGCATATGTGTGTGGATTACACAGACCTTAATAAGGCATGTCCGGCTGATCCTTTTGCTCTCCCTCGTATTGATCAGATCATTGATGCTACGGCGGGTTGTGAGCGTTTGAGTTTTTTGGATGCTTACTCTGGTTATCATTAGATCAAGATGGCGGTTAAGGACCAGGAGAAGACAGCGTTCATTACTCCCTTTGGAGCCTTCTGCTATGTGTCTATGCCTTTTGGGCTCAAGAGTGCCCAGGTGACTTACCAGCGGTGTGTATAGAATTGCCTTCATGACCAGATTGGACGCAATGTTCATGCCTATGTGGATGACATTGTTGTGAAATCCAGGAAGAAGGAGACCTTGATAGATGACTTGAAAGAAACCTTTGATAATCTCCGGGTCTAAGAGGTGATGCTTAACCCGGCCAAGTGTGTGTTTGGTGTACCGGCAGGCAAGCTTCTGGGTTTTTTGGTTTCCGAAAGGGGCATTGAAGCTAACCCGGAGAAGATCAAGGCTATCACTTCTTTGGCTAAGCCGGCGTGTATTAATGATGTTTAGCGTCTGGCGGGTCGTATTGCGGCCTTAAGCCGGTTGGGTGGGAAGGCCATCCCTCTATATCAGATGATGAAGAAGACATATCACTTTGTCTGGAGTGATGCTGCCGATCAGGCATTTGAGGCATTAAAAAAGCAGTTGTCTGAGCCGCCGATCCTTGCAGCTCCTATTGATAAGGAGCCCTTACTGTTATATGTGGCTGCTAACAGTAGAGCTGTTAGTGTGGCAATTGTTGTGGAAAGAAAGGAATCAGGCAAGGAGCATCCGGTTCAGCGGCCGGTTTATTATGTCAGTGAGGTACTCATCGAATCCAAGCAGAGATACCCACATTGGCAGAAGCTGGTTTACGGCGTGTTCATGGCTAGCCGTAAGATAAAGCAATATTTCCTTGGTCATCCCATCACTGTGGTCAGTTCTGCCCCTTTAGGGGATATTATTCAAAACAGAGAAGCCACAGGCTGGGTGGCTAAATGGGCCATTGAGCTTGGACCCCATGGTCTGAAATACATGCCTCGGGCAGCTATTAAGTCTCAAGCACTCGTGGATTTTATTAATGATTGGACAAAGTTGCAGATGCCTGAGGGGAAGCCTGATAACACATACTGGACTATTCATTTTGATGGATCCAGGCAGTTAGAAGGCTCGGGGGCTGGAGTTATTTTGACTTCCCCGCGAGGTGATAAATTTTGTTATGTCTTAAGGTTGATGTTCCCTTGTAATAACAATGCAGCTGAGTATGAAGCCTTGCTCCATGGTCTTCGGATGGCTAAAGAGATGAATCTAAGCCGGGTGAGATGCTTTGGCGACTCAGATTTGGTGTTTCAGCAGGTTTCAGGAACTTGGGATTCCAAGGACCCACTCATGGCGGCTTATCGCCGAGAGGTTGATGCTATTGCTGGTGATTTCAAGCGCTATCAAGTGGAACACGTTGATCGCAGGAAAAATGAGGTGGCGGATGCTTTAAGCCGGCTGGGATCCCAGCATAAGCCGGTACCACCTAATGTTTTCCTCGATGTGTTACATAATCCTTCAGTTAAATTGCCTACGGAGGAAGATCTTGCTGTTCCTGACCCGAAGGCACACTTGGTGGCGGCTCTTCATGCTATTCCTGATTGGACAGTTCCATATTTGGCTTATATGACCCGGGGTGAGTTACCTGAAGATGAAACTTTGGCCAGGCAGATAACCCGGCGGTCTAAGTCAATGACTATCGTCAATGGAGAGTTGCACCGATGCAGTGTCACAGGGGCATTTCAACGTTGTGTTTCTCCTGAGGAAGGCCATGAGATTCTACGAGAGATTCATGAAGGAGATTGTGGTCATCATGCCGGCTCTAAGTCTCTGGTGGCTAAGGCTTTTCGTCATGGGTTCTATTGGCTGACAGCTCATGCTGATGTAGAGGATTTGGTCAGCAAGTGCGATGGTTGTCAGAAATTTTCAAGACGAGCTCATGTGCCGGCTCAAGAATTAAGGATGATTCCAATTACTTGGCTGTTTGCAGTCTGGGGGCTGGATATGGTTGGACCTTTTAAAAGATCCAAGGACAAAAAGACTTACCTCTTGGTGGCGGTTGACAAATTTACAAAGTGGGTTCAGGCAGAGCCGGTCAGCAAGTGTGACGCGGCAACGGCGGTTCAATTCATCAAAAAGGTGATTTTCCGCTTTGGCTACCCTCACAGCATCATCACTGATAATGGCACTAATCTATCTAAAGGAGCTATGAAAGAATTTTGTCAACGTGAACATATTCGTCTTGATGTGTCATCTGTGGCCCACCCTCAGTCTAATGGTCAAGCTGAAAGAGCCAATCAAGAAATCTTGAGAGGTATAAAACCCCGGCTTATGGTCCTTTTGCAAAGGACGCCGGGTTGTTGGGTGGAGGAGCTGCCAGTGCTATGGAGTATCAATACTACCCCCAACAGATCTACGGGTTACACGCCTTTCTTCATGGTTTATGGAGCAGAGGCAGTTCTCCCTAGTGACATCCGTCATGACTCGCCCCGTGTGGCGGCTTATGTTGAAGCTGATAATGAAAAGGCACGTCAGCATGCTCTTGACCTTTTGGATGAGGAGCGTGACCTTGCGGCGACTCGCTCGGTGATTTACCAGCAAGATCTGCGACGTTATCATAGCCACCGGGTTAAAACCCGGACCTTTCAAGAAGGGGATTTGGTGCTCCGGCTCATCCAGGATCAAACTGACATGCACAAGTTGTCCCGACCTTGGGAAGGGCCCTTTGTGGTCAGCAAAAATCTGAACAACGGGTCATACTACCTCATTGATATTCGAGAGCACAAAGACTCACGCAAGTCTGAGGAGGAGACCCGCCGGCCGTGGAACATTGCTCATCTTCGGCCTTATTACACCTGAGCCATCGGCTCTTGTGATGTACATATTTCTACCAATGTATATATTATGATTAGTATAATAAAGCCGGCACCCCTGATAATTTAGGGCATCTGTCATTTCATTTCTGAGAATCTGAGTCTTTGTTGTCAATTCATAAGGTCACTTGGGGGCTTCCTGCTCATTGAGCATAGCTGTGACTACCCTATTGATCCGGCTTGAACGCCTGGATTGAAAAATTACTTGGGGGCTTCTTGTTTAATGAAACAGAGCTTTGTTTACCCTTTTAATTGGCTTGGACGCCAGGTGTATTCACCTAAAATCCGGGTTATCCCGCCTTTGTATGCTTGCCACTCTGACCAGGTAATCCTGGAATGACTCACCGCACTCTTGACAGTCAATCTTATAAAGACCCTAAACTTGTCAAGGTTAAAACGGCGATTGGTCATGTGAGGCCCGACTTACAGGTTTGAATTAAGGATTAACTCAGTGGCTGTGCGGCCCGTTGAATAGCACTTGATATTGAGGCTTGGCAGCCTACGAAGGCCTTGATTTTTCTGATTTGTATTTGCTTTGAACACTTTTTTTTAGGTTCATCTTCTGTACCATATTGATATATGGTTTAAAATTGATTCGGGCCATGTTGCCTTGATCCTTATGATTCATATTTGAATCTATCTGGAGTTTTGATAAATCGGCCTGGCTTGGACCTTAAGTCGCCAGTGTGCTTTGATAATGCCCTTGGAGTTATGTGCTCTAAGTCTTTGGGATGTTATCCTCGCTGCATATGGCATGGTAAGCCGGCAGTATGAACAAATATCACAGGTATGATATTTACTTGTTATGACTATATGAGGTTTTTGATAAACTCGCCCTGGTTATGGATTATACAGTCACCAGTGGATTTTATATGGGGTATTATGACCCGCCCTGGAGTAAACCGCCAGGGCACTTGTTATCTGCTTGTGTGCAGGGAATATGATAAATATGGTTGACATGATTGATGATATTATAAGCATAAGTGGCAGATCTTCAACATCAGATCGGCGGCTCAAACGTGTTATGCAAATAAACACGCACGATGGCATGGCAGGCCATGGTTTTTCATCTAGCCTATTACATGGCTCCCCGAGCCCAAAAGAATAAGTGTTTTTTTGATACACACAGCATCCAATACTGTGAATGGTAAGACGGCCCTTGGATCAGTTGTCTTGGCCTTCACGTGTTGACGCTTCCAGATCATCTTGCACCGACTCTTCTTTTTCTTGGTTATCCATTGGCTGGAAGTCAGGTGTAGCCCAGTTGATGCCTGTCAAAGCTCTAAACACAGCCTCGTCATCTATAAGACTTGATGGATCAATGTCAGGAGCAAAGATGTGCTTACGTGTAGGCGGGATAAGATCCACAGCCTGGTGAACCGGCGCCTTCACCTTTGAGTTGTCAGCATTATAAACCGGGTGGTACTTGGAGAGGTTCGTTTCGTCAGCTAGTTTGCTTGCCCAGGGACGCATCGCTCTTACTATTTCAGTGAAGTCATCAGCACTGAAAGGGGACCCGTCTTCTTTAACACTGGGACAGCCGGCTGATATCTCTTTCGGATCAAGTTCAGCCTGCCACGCTTTTGCCCGGCTCAAGGAAGTGATAGCACCGGCTCTGGCGGCTGATCATTTTAATTCTTCCATCCTTTGTGGTAGCACGGATAGCCTCTCCAACACTTCCTTAATAAGGGAAGGTGGTTGCTTCTTATGTAAGGCAGCAGAAATCGCCCATTGGGCGCCAGTGTACAGCTGCTCTACAAGGGTGTATACGGCTTTCAGCTTTATGCGCATATTGTCACCCAGCTTGGAGCTTCTGGAACCTATATTGGCAAGTATATTTATGAGCCGGATCAATGATTGTTCAACATTGATGAAGAAATATAGAAGTATGCTATTACTTACCAAAGATGGCCGCTGTCATGCTGTTAATTTGATATTTTAAACTGGACAACTCATCAGTTACCGGCTTAAGGGCAGCCTCGGCGTCTTCTGCTCTTTTCAATAGAGCTGCCCTCTCGGTCTCCCAGCCACTTTTATCAGTACTGAAGTCTTGTTTAAGCTTTTCGATGTTTTCCAAAGCAGTCTTCAGCTCTGATTTGGCTTTTGATGTTTCAGATTGTTGGGTTCGAATGTTGGCCCTTAGATCATTGACTTGGGATTCCTTCATATTTAGTTCAGCCTGCAACATGAACACCATAGGAAGCATTATGATCATTTTTGAAGTCCCAAGCACAATACCAGTATTTTACTTGGCACTTGGGGGCTAATGCACATTGCTCTTTTTTGAAGACCTTAAATGATGACCCGTTTCAAGTCTTATGACTATGGCTGGCTCATGGGGGCTATATCTTTGGATTTTTTGTTCCTAATTATGGTGATAAAGTTCCGGCTTAGCCATGCTGATTAAGCCGGCCCTTGGGGGCTACAGGTGCAAAATTGAGCACTACTATTTGAAGTTCCAATTTAACTTTTTTCAGCATGCTATGGCATGGACATTAAGATCAATAAGGAGATTTAAAGTCTACATCATATTCAAGTTTATCATATCCAGTAGACTTGGCGGCTGACAGAAAGATATGTGCATAAGACATTTTTTTACTTACCTCCAAACGATTCTTCATAAGATTAACCAAGCCGGCTTCAAAGTCACGGCTGGTGTGGAGGCGGTTCAGGTAACCCGCGTGAAGCTCCTAGGCATTGAATTGAGTATAGTCTTCCAGATCCAGTTTCCACTTGCCTTTGTCAGCAGCTGAGATTTCCTCTTTTGCGCTGTGCTTGGACAAGATGGTGGGGTTACCTGATGCTGTGTAAGCTGTCCCAGTAACTATGATATCTTCAGCTTCTTGAGCCGGCAGAGCGGGGCTGGGCGGTTTAGCATTTTTTGGATCAACATCCATGGTATACATGGTGACAGGGGGCTCTTCTGGTGGCGGGTCATCCATAGCCGCTTCTGAAATTTGATGCATGGATTCAGACATGGTCTGCTTCTCCGGGTCAGCAACCTTGGGATCTTCAGCCAGCTTGTTAACCTTAAGCTTCTTGCTGGGCTTGGCCATGGCACTAAAAATAACAATTCATGATGAGATTAGTGTATTAATGGAGTAAGATATTAAGGCAAACAGACTTAAG
This sequence comes from Thinopyrum elongatum, assembly GCA_011799875.1. Classification (NCBI taxonomy): domain Eukaryota; kingdom Viridiplantae; phylum Streptophyta; class Magnoliopsida; order Poales; family Poaceae; genus Thinopyrum; species Thinopyrum elongatum. Next base: position 106,404,240 of record CM022302.1, read on the forward strand.
TGTTTCTTACCCAGGAACAGCTTTGAACAGGGGAGCTTGAGTCCTAGTTGAATCGCCGGAGGAGGAATGAGAAGTTCCCTGATAATTTGAGTCAGACAGGTTAAGGGGTTGTCGAATAAGGCCCGCTTTTGGATATGCTAAATCGGAAATTTGTGAAACCTCTGGACGGCACTTGCGAGGGACCGGCGTGTTGGGTAAGCCGGAAGAAAGAATCCCACTGCCGTTGTTCCGGGTTGTGCGGTGAGCTTCATGTTGTTGTTTCTTCAAAATAAAGTTGGGATCCAAGTAAGCTAAAGGGTGAGAAAACCTTACTTTCTGGCTTGCTTGATGAACTTTCTATCTTGGCACAGATTCTGAGTCAGAGGAAAGGATAGTTACCTCTTCACCATCTGCGTGGCTGCCTTCCGCGTCATCCTGGTAATGATCATTGTCAATAAGATATACAAAAAATGAGCCAAGGGAATCAAGTTCTACCTCCGACTCATCATCATCCAAGTTAAATAACTCGGAGGGGGTGGCCTTCTTCTTGGCAGGCTTTTTCTGAGCCTTAGTTTTCGTCCGGGTCTTCTTGGCCGGCTTATCCTGCAGCTTCCTATTCCAAAAAGCAGAATCGGCCTGCAGAAATCAAATGGGTATAAGATGACAGTTTTAATAAAGAAATGATTAAACTGGAAATTATTTAAAGCTTACAGCTGGCGGCTTGTTAAGAGTGCAGAAGGGATTCAGTCCAGTTTTGTTGCAATCTTCCAAACTCTCATTCAGTAGAGACTTGGTCATCTCATTGATGTCAGCATCAGTCAGTTGTATCTTGCAGTGGCGTTGCGGATCTTTTAAGTCGCAGGTGTATTCGCACATCAAGCTGCAGCGGCGGCTTAAGGGCATAATTCTCCAGGCAACCCAGCATCGAACCAGGTCGATTCCGGTCAAACCATTGGCCATTAAGGCTCTAATCTTCGAAAAGACGGGCATATATTTGGCCCGCTCTGCTGTGCTAATTCGATCGGGGAGAGGGTGCCTGTTGCTAAGCCGGCTCTCACGGTAACCTGGCAGAGGATTTACCCCTTCTGGAGAGGTGTCTTGACAGTAAAACCAAGTTTGGTTCCAGTCCTTGGGGTGGCTGGACAGTCTAGCGGCTGGGAAGGTGGCGTCTTTCCGCCTCTGAATTGAAATACCACCTAATTCTAGGCTGGGCCCATCCGTGAATTCAGTTTGGCGGTTTAAATAGTAGAACTCTCTGAATAGTTCTACAGTGGGTTCCTGCTGAAGGTATACTTCGCAAAACACTTGAAAATTGCAGATATTTGTGACAGAGTTGGGTCCGATGTCTTGAGGATGGAGTTGAAAGAAGTGCAGTACATCACGGAAATTTTTTGAACCGGGTGGAGTGAACCCCCGGAGCATGTGATCAGTGAAGATGACAACTTTGCCCTCCTTGGGTTTGGGGACAGTTTCTGCTCCTGGGGCTCTCCAATGAATGACATTCTTGGCGGCTAAAACGCCCACTTGAACATGTTCGAGTAGTTCTTGCTCGGTAACCCATGAGGCGACCCAATTACATAAGGTGACAGTCTTGGTCATTTTTGAGGAGGAAGGTCTACGAAGAAAATATTGCCGGTTTAAGATTATGCTGTTAAGCAGGCTATTGATTCAAAGGTAAGTGCTATAAAAAGCCAACGTGTTAAGCCGGAAGATAATACACATATTGGCGGCTTAAAAGGGGACTAATGGTACATGGCGGGTTACGGTTTGTCAGTTAAGCCGCCCAAACAGTTGCCATATTTCAGATCTATAAGTGAGGATTTGCTAAGTGATGGACAAACAGATTCCATGGATCGACGCTATGATTTTGGATCTACAACAGTTCAGAAAATAAAATAAATTGTAGGCCTAAAGTGAAGGCAGTGGAAGAACTCATGTGTTCGGATGGATCTTATACAGAAAAGTGCCTATTGCAATTGAAAAAAGGGATGCTACGCTGCTACTGCGCATTTTCAGTGTCATCTTCAAATTAAGCCATGCGATCTAGAAGAAGAACAAAGAAGAACAGAGAGGAACCCTGATGAACTGGGGCTAACCCTAATGGAGATCTGCTATGAGGAAAAAGAAGTGCTTACTGATGCTGCTGGACAGTGGCGGTGCGTCGCGGTGCCCTGGTTCGTCCAGGGTGATGCAGCGGCCAGAGTTGAGGCAGTGGACGAGGTCGACGGCGGCGAAGCTCGGGCGCGCGTGGGCGTTGCGAGGAGGAAGACGAAGACGAGGAGGCAAGGGAAAAAATGAAAAGGACCCCTGTCCCTATTTATAAGGAGATGGATAAAAGGCATGCGTGGGAATCGAGGAGGCCGAAAAAATCATTATGTGGCTATGCGGACGCCTCGATTTTCGGGAGGTCCATTAAAAGATAAAAGATCTGTTGAGATGTTCTGGGCTTCGTACGAAATTAATGCGAGATGACGTCATGGCGGGTTAACATGATTCTGTGAGCTGACGTCATGGCGGGTTATAGCAAGTTTATAAAAGTTGACGATGCAAGGTTTGTTAAGACAAGCACTGAAGATTGATGTGAACAAGTTCAAATCAACCTGGGGCCTAATGTTTGGGATATAACCATTGGGTATGACCCGCCCAGGAGGGGCCGGGTCATGCCACTGGCGGCTCATGATGAAGCCCAGGAAGATGTGAAGATGGCGGTCCATAGAGCAAGCTTATTGAAGGCCCAAGACCCGGGGGCGACTTAAGGCCCATGGGTGTGAACCGCCATATGTTTAACTTATATTGTAAGGCAAGTTTAGTTGGTTACCGAGCCGGATACGTAGTGTATGAGCCGGCCGGGACTCTGTAAGCCGCCGAGCATCAACCTGTGTATATAAAGGGGCGACCCGGCGGCGGGTTAACTCAAGGAACAACCAATTGAGAACTAGGTCAAGCGTATTCGCTCCCTGGTAATCGAAACCCAAGCAATACAACCTAAAGCAGGAGTAGGCTTTTACCTCATTGAGAGGGGCCGAACCTGGGTAAATTCTGTGTCCTTTGTCCCGTTTAACCCCTTCAAGCTAACCTAGTTGCGATGGCTCCACACCTAAGTCCTTTTTCTAGGGCATCTGCCGTGTTAAGTCCACGACAGATAAAAATGTTTTATCCATAAAGCTCGACTTGTTGCAATAAACAAGTTCAAGGAGTTGACTACGATGAGGTTGTTTCACCGTAGCGATGCTTAAAGTCGGTTCGGGTTGAACTAGCAATTAATACATATTTCAATCATGAGATATGAAACATGGATGACAAAAGGATTTCCATCTGATGGAAATGAAACCAAGGACTTGCATGTGTTACAGTCCAAGGTATTTTGTCAAACCAGAGGATGCTAGTAAGTGTGCAAACTTCAAAGTTCCAGCGATGGATAGAAGAGAGCAAAATGGAGTTGGAATCTTCGTGTTTTGATGAAATGGTCAAAAGGGTTTTGACTTCATCAATGGGTAATGAAGATGCTTGTGATTCAAGAAAGTAAGTGGGAGCATAATAATAATTCTAAAAATGTTGTGTGCTTGACACATTGTTAATTGGAAATAAATTTCTTGACACGAATTAGGACTTCATTTGAAAATGGTTTTTTTGATGAAGTGCTTGGGCTAAATAGCCTTGATATTAGGCATTATGATCTATGGAGATAGATTTGCCTAATAGGGCTAAAGCAATGAATACATATTGACAAGATGCTAAAACTTTTTAGCATTTAAAACCCAAAGGAGTGATTCTTGCCGAAGTCACATGGAAAGAGTTTTGCAAGACTCGGTGTCGAAAAACACCGATGAGCAAAATACATGATGGAGATTCCACACACTCTTGTGTTTGGATTAATCATGTATTCCATGGTATGTAAAACAACCAGATATGTCCAATATGTAACACCACCATGTAATGGCCACTGTGATCATCTGCTAAGTATGCCAAGTCATCTCCATTTGCAGTGCCTAGTCATAGTGGTTAATCAAAACAATTCAAATTCTATTCTGAAAATCAACTCAAATTCAAAAGTGAAATATGAAGTTGCTCAAAACTTGTGGGAAAAATGTTCACCTTATAGAAAATAATCCAAAACCATTAGATGTTAAGGAACACAACATCATCCTCATTCAAAATGGCATTAGCATTTAGTGCCAAAAGGAGCATTTTAAATGCCATATTCATTTTTGTAAATTCCAAATGAATTCCAAAAAATGCCCAAACTTTTTGTGGCAGTGCCAACCATTGCCTAGTAATTGATTTGGCAAGTCACATATTTTACAAAAGTCAAATGGACTTAAAAATAAAATGTAACAGAAAAGAATAAAAGAAAAAAGAAAAAAAAAGAAAAGAGGCACTGTGCACTGGGCCTAAGTGCACAGTGCCCCGATTCCGGCCCACCTGGCCCATCTTCCTCTATCTCCTTCGTCGTGTCGCCATCGCCGTGGCTGCGCGCGCGCGCGCTGGTCGAACGGCGACACGGCGGCAGCCACCGACGTCGCGGGGAGATAAGGACGAGCCCGTGCACGCCACCTGGTCCTCCTCCACCATTTCCCTCTCTCCCCTTGCTCGATCCTCCCCTCTCTCCCTCAGATTCAACGGCGCCCGAGCGCCACCGTCGCCGCGCTTTGCCACCGCCGTGGCCAGCGGCCTCTCTGCTCCGACTGCTCGTGCCTGGGAGGACCGCCGTGGACCGCCACGTCTTCTGGAGCCGCTTGAGGGAGCCGAGAAGCTCTACGTCGCCCGCACGCGTCGTCTTCTTCCTCGGTTCGCCAGCGATCCCTTTCTTCCCCGGCGATGTTCTGCAGCTACTAACCCACCAACGGCCAGACGTGCGTGCCGCTAGGTGAGCTACTTCCATCCTCTCCCTCTAGGCTCCTTAGCTCACACCGTAGCCATTGCCCCGCTTACGTCCGAACCTGCTACCGCCGACGAGCTGCTGCCATGGCCATCGTCGCCGTCACGCGCAGCCGAACCCCGCATCGAGCTCCTGGAGCTCGTGCGAGTCCAACAAGGCCCCTAGCGTGCCTTCTCATCCCGTGCAGCGCCGGATCCGTCGACGTCCAAACTCCGGCGCCCGCTCCGCCGGTCGCCACCGCCGTTTCCAGCCATCCCAGCTCCGACCACCACCACAGAACGACACGGCGTCGAAAGTGTAACACCCCCAGAGGTTACGCCACAGTAATCACTTTTGATAATGACAAGTCAGCATGTTTAACAGTGCATGATTATCATTAGCATCATATTGCATTTCAACTCCTAAGTCAAAATTCAAATTTAAATGAAAGTGGAAAATAAAAGTTGCTTAACATAAAAACTAAAATGTTCAATAAATAGCAAATAATCCAGAGACTGTTATAAAATTATAATCAACAATTAATAAATTAACTAAGTGACTCTAACAGTAGGAAAACAGAGTTGGTTAATACCTTTTTATTTAAATAAAATCCATATGAAAACATTTGGCCCCAAAACCATTTTATACCAGGGTTGGATATTGCACTGATGTTATATGGGCAAGTGCCATATTTTACAAAAGTCATTTGGAGTAAAAATAAAAGACAAAACAGAAAAGAAAAGAAAAAACAGAGAAAGAGAAATAAAGAAAAGAAAAGGCCCACAGCACTGGGCCTAAGTGGCCACAGTGCCCGGTCCAGCCCGCGGAGCGCCGCCTCCCTCGTCCCGCACTGCTCATGTCGCGCGCTGTCGAGCACCTGGCGCGCGCAGCCTGGCCCCCCCCTCCGAGCGGTCGACAGCGCGTCGCGCTCGCCGGGGAGGTTAAAGAACAGCTCCCGCGCCCCCTGGCTCTCCCTCGCTCACTCTCTCTCGCTCTCCCTCTTGTTCCCCACCTCGCCGACGCAGCCATGGCACCGCCGCCGTAGCACACGTGGCCACCGTGCTCGCCTCGCCTCGCCTCTGCGCCAGAGAGGACCGCCTCGACCTCCTCTTCCTCTCCAACGAGTCACCCGAGCCGGAGAGCCCCTGCAACGCGGTCCACGCTCGTCTTCTTCCTCGGATCGCCGCCACTTGCCATCGTTGATTCTGGCTGCTTCAGGCCTTCCCCGAGCCCGCTTTGATCGGCTACACCCCGCTGTGAGCTCCTGCTCTTTTCCCCTCTCCCCTCTCGACGAGCTGTTGCTTGTAGCGCTAGATTTTGCCGGCGCCCGAACGCGCCGCCGCCTGACCTCGTCGCCGGCGTCTCTCCGGTGACCATTTGGTCCAACTGCCGCCGCCGTTCGACTCCACGCAACGCGTAGGCCCCCGTAGCGCCGTTGGTTAGCTCGAAAATGCCCCGGTTAGATAGATGCCATCGCCGCCCAAAAGCTTCTCCGCCGTCGGTGACGTGGCACTCGCTACGGCCCGCCGTTGCTCGAACCGATGCCTGGGATGGATCGGCACCGTCGCCAGCTTTTGAACGCCACCGGCCACGCGCGATTTGACCACCTGTGCGCCATTTCCGAGCCACGCTGCCGTCTCTGGTGCTTGCCGGAGCAACTCCGGTGGCCGGCTGGCGCAGCCGCCGAGGTGGCTGGCCTGGGGCCACCCCCAGTGCCACTGCCAGTGGGCCAGGACAGCCCCAGTTGACCAGTTGACTTGGTCAACTGGCTGACTGGGCACTGCCCAGTCACTGACTGGTGGGGCCCCTCTCCCTGTGTCACTGACATATGGGCCCCCCTTGTCAGGTGCCTAATTAACTAATTAGGTTAATAAAAATATTTAAATTAGCCTAACCTATCACTGACATGTGGACCCACCTGCTAATTAACCCTGTTTAGTTTAATTAAATAAACTGGAATTGACCTGAGTCTATGACAGGTGGGACCCACTGGTCAGATTTGACCCTGGTCAGCCGACCGTTGACTGCTGACATCACCATTACGCAACAATGACATCACCCTGTACTGTTCTGGATAATGTTGATTTATATAAATCCAGAAATTCTAGAAATTAATAAAAACTTTAGAAAATCATATCTTTTAATCCGTAACTCCGATGAAAATATTTTATATATGAAAATTGATCAGAAAAATCCTACGAATCCGAATATGCCCTCCTTTCATCTGTCACATGCTCCTAGCATGATGAATATGGAACTTCCCTCTCCGGATCGTCTGTCCGATAAATCCAAAGACCCGGGAAATATCGTCAGATATTCCCCCGCTCCGTCTGATAAGTGTAGTACTGCGTTAGACTACCCCTAGCACTGCGTATTGCCATGTCATGCATCGTGTTGCATATGTTTGCTTGTATTTATTGTTTTCCTCCCCCTCTTCTCTCTTGTTAGACCCCGACGCAGTTCCCGGTACCGACGCAGCTCCGGAGCCCGACGACACCACTGACGACCTTGCCCTTGCCGCCGAGCAACCAGGCAAGCCCCCCCTTTTGATCATCCCGATATCGCCCATTCTATTTTTCTCATGCTTGCATTAGAATTGCTGCCACTACTGCTTTACCTATTCTGATGCATAGCCTGTTTATTGTAACCTGCTATTGAAACCTTACCTGTTTATCCTAAACTGTATAGTATAGGCTGGGTAGACACCTATCAGTGACCCCACTAGTTCCGACTGCCCCACTGGATTATCAGAAGACCCAAGCAACGGGATCGAAGACCAGGCCCCGGCACCGCACATCACCCCCCTTAGTTGTAACGACACTGCAGCGTTACTATCGACTGCCGAGGGTGAAACCTCTTGTAGCACTTCTGATGTTAACTTTGAAGAGTAGCTATTCGGTCGTGGTCATCGAGGGTGATTCCTCCTTCACCACTTCCGATAACGACGCCATCGTACAACACCTCAAGTGTGAACCCAGCGAGGGTGATTCCTCCTAAGTTCACCTTGACGGTTACATCGAGTAGGAATCCAACGAGGGTGATACCTCGGATTTCCCTTGATGTTATGGACACACGGATACTTGAACTGTACTATTATTACTTGGAAAGGCGGGTCGACCCTGAGGGGTACCCGCGTGTGATGTGAAGACGGGTTGCCTTTATGGTGCCCGAGTGATGAATACGAGGCGTGGCCGGGCATTCTTGGCCCTTGCCGCAAGTCCTCGAGACGGGGCGACGGGGTCACATCGATTGTGAGTCTCTACTCGTTACCGCAACCCCCTAAGGTACTAACGGTTTGGATATGTGATCTGAGTGGGCCTCTGGCCTGCTAGCACTAACCATCACGTGGGCATAGTATGGGCGTTCTGCATCGTAGCATCAGCCGAAAGCTCTGTCAGACGTCCAGTTCAGCATTGCGACACGGTCGGATCGTGTCGGCCACTCGAGGCGACGCTGGTATCCACCCTGTGCGCAACGACCCGAAGGGCGAGGGGCGATGGCCCAAGACCCCCTTGCGCTTAGGATGTAGGCCGGCGGGGACCTCTCTGCTGAGCTCTAGGTAGGGCTGCGGTGTGTCGTTTGGCCGAGGCCGGGCATGACCCGAAAAAGTGTGTCCGACCGAAGTTAAGCGAGCGTGGTGGGTAAGTTGGTGCACCCCTGCAGGGAAGAGCTAATCTATGCATAGCCGGATCCTCGGTAACGGACACTCGGAGTTGTATCCCGATTGATACAATTAGAATTGGATACTATGGCTCTGGGATTGCTTCTCGCAGGGAGTCGAGAAGGGATCTCAGGATGAGGTTGATGATTGTATGGCTCTGGGATTGCTTTCTCGCAGGGAGTCGAGAAAGGATCTCTGGGTGAGGTTGATATCATTACTGCTACCTTATATTATACTGTTCTACTCTCTTCTAATGTTGCAAGACCTCTGAAGATGCTAGTCTTCGATAGGACTAGGCCTCCTCTCTATTCTGGCATTTCTGCAGCCCAGTCCACATATACAGCCTTCCTTTGATAATGTTGCATATGTAGTGTAGATCCTTGCTTGCTGAGTACTTTGGATGAGTACTCACGGTTGCTTTGCTTTCTTTTTCCCGCATATCCTTTTGGTGCAACCAGATGACAGAGCCCCTGAGACCGCTGCCCCGGTTGACAACTTCAGCTACCACTTCTACCCCGAGGATGGATACTACTACGAGCTTGCCGACAACCAGGAGTAGGTTCGGAGGGTCCCAGGCAGGAGGCCTACGCCTTTCGATCGTAGTGTTTTATTTTGCCCTGCCTTTCTAAAGGCCTTTCTGTGCTTTCTTTAATATCTGTACTCAGATATCTGATGCTTCCGCTGACGCTTGTACGCAAGCTTATGTATTCGAGCCCTCGAGGCCCCTGGCTTGTAATATAAAGCTTGTATGACTTTATTTATGTTTTAGAGTTGTGTTGTGATATCTTCCCGTGAGTCCTTAGGCTTGATCGTGTGCATTTGCGTGTATGATTAGTGCACGATTGAGCTGGGGGTGTCACAAGTTGGTATCAGAGCCGACTGCCTGTAGGAACCCCCTTTCCAACTCCTTGGCCGAAGTTGAGTCTAGACTTCAAAAACTATTTTACTAACTTGGCTGTGTGGCTTACGGGCCCACGTCGCCAATTGGGTGGTATTACGATCTTTTATTCCTCGACCTTTACTCTGGGACTCTGACCTCTCTTCTATTCGGGTTAAATGAATTTTACTAACACCGACACTTAGGATCTCGTAAATCTCATCTACCCGGAGAGCTGGATATCTGTGCTTAATTCCTTACCATTGATTTGATTAGTCTGATAATCATTTTCCTTTCCATTGTTTTGTTTAACCTTTCCCTTCGAGTTGTATAATACTTCTCATTGTCTTTTGACAACCCTGAATTTCCTCTGTTTCAGATGGATCGTTTGTTTCCACCACGCCCTACGACGCAGCTTGTGCTTCGCACTTGCGCTCGTGGTGCCCCTGGTTTTCCAGCTGTCCTGATCGCCCTCCTGACCAGGCTGGGCTACCACTGGTACCCCGAGTACATGGTCTACGAGGATTACCGCGAGTTCAACCAGGAGCAGTACCATGCTGATGTTCGTATCTATGATCAGCGCGATGACTCAGACACTAAGCTACACCTTTTCCAAGGTATCGGTGTGACGATTGAGATGGCAGTACATGATGCCGCCTACTCTGTTGTCGCACGTCTCCAAGGAGAGTTCAGCGATAGCTTGGATGCTTCTGAGTTCCGATACATTCCGTATGCCTCTGCTGGAGATACTACTGGATAATGCACAGCTATCTGTGTCCCATATGAGCGTCGTCGATACGACCCGCACATTCTGATTCAGTGCACTCAGGCTCTGGATCGCACTGTTTGGGCTCTTGCCGTCGAGTTGGTTGCCACTCGAGCACGTCTCTACGATGCTATGACGTAGTTGCTACCCGCTGTTCGTGCAGGGATACATCCGGAGCACATCCTTTATCCGAGCAGGACTCAGATGTATGCTGGTATTGATTGGCCTGCTGTTGGAGGTCATGCACCTCCACGTGGACCTCTTCTTACAGCTCGAGACCGGGTTCTGCATCAGAGTGCACATGGAGCACAGGATCCTTCCGCGACGAACACTCGTCGTCCACACGTGCAGCTACCCCGTTTCAGTGGATCTTCCCGACGTTGATGTAGCCTTTGCTATATCTCGTGGTGTACTTCCTTACCACATGCCTGCGCGCCGCCTACCTTATCTAGCTTTTGAGTTTGCGCCATTATGCTATTCACATGTACCCGACTCTTGTATGGATCTGTATGTCTTAATTGACTAATATTAAGTATCTAGTACACTGCTTAATTATTGTCGTGTTACATCATGCTTGTCGCTAAACACCCGCAACTGCTTTTACTGAACTACCCCTGTTGATACTTAGCAGGATGGTTAGACCCGGTGGTCGTGGTCGTGCCTCTGAACGCCCACCACCGCCAGACTATATGGCAGCGATGATGCAACAATTCGAGCTCAACCGTCAGTTCATGACTGGGATTATGGCTCAGTTCCCACATCTGAACAACCAGAACCAGAACCCTCCTTCAATAACTCTGCCGGAATTTATGCGTCTTAACCCCACTTAGTTTCGCAACTCTGAGAAGCCACTGGATGCTGATGACTGGATTCGCGATATCACTCACAAGATGGAGCCTGCAAATGTCTCCCCTGCCAACTTTGTCGCCTTCGCGTCCTTTTTCTTAAAGGGTCCCGCTGCTCAATGGTGGGACACCCACAAACGTACACTGCCTGCTGGAACAGCCGTTACTTGGCCTGAGTTCCAGGCTACCTTTCGTGCCCGATATATTCCTCAAGGAATTATGGACCGGATGAAAACCCAGTTTCGCAACCTCACTCAGGGCAATAAGACAGTCGAAGCTTATCAGCGGGAATTCCTTGACCTGTCCCGCTATGCTGAAGAAGACATCGCCACAGATGCCCGTAGATAAGAGAAGTTTCGCAATGGACTCCACCCAGACATCGAGCTTGCACTTGCTGCTCAAGACTTCAACGACTTTTCTACTCTTGTGAACAAGGCTATTCTGGTTGAGACCGCTCAAATGAAGCATAAGGACTCGCAGAAACGCTATCGTGATGTTGGCTCATCTTCGGGTTCAACACAGAAGCGAAAAACATATGGTCGTGGACACGCTTACAACATTGATATTATACAAGTCCAGGATCCACCTGCCACCGAAATGGGTACCCTTCCCGTTAACTCAATACCTGCTTCTGTTTTATTTAATTCAGCAGCATCACATTCATTCATCTATGAGAATTTGCATTCATGCATAACCTTCATTATGAGTAAATGAATACCTTGAATGCGTTGAACGCTTCTCCGCTTGAGGGGATCGAAAACGTTCCAGTCGTTCGAGATTTTTAGAACGTTTCTTCGGAAGAACTTCGAAGAATACCCCGCTTCATTTCAGTCTTCCTCTTAATTCTCGGGACGAGAATTCTTATTAGTGGAGGAGATTTGTAACACCCCCAGAGGTTACACCACAGTAATCACTTTTGATAATGACAAGGCAGCATGTTTAACAGTGCATGATTATCATTAGCATCATATTGCATTTCAACTCCTAAGTCAAAATTCAAATTTAAATGAAAGTGGAAAATAAAAGTTACTTAACATAAAAACTAAAATGTTCAATAAATAGCAAATAATCCAGAGACTATTATAAAATTATAATCAACAATTAATAAATTAACTAAGTGACTCTAATAGTAGGAAAACATAGTTGGTTAATACCTTTTTATTTAAATAAAATCCATATGAAAACATTTGGCCCCAAAACCATTTTATACCAGGGTTGGATATTGCACTGATGTTATATGGGCAAGTGCCATATTTTACAAAAGTCATTTGGAGTAAAAATAAAAGACAAAACAGAAAAGAAAAGAAAAAACAGAGAAAGAGAAATAAAGAAAAGAAAAAGGCCCACAGCACTGGGCCTAAGTGGCCACAGTGCCCGGCCCAGCCCGCGCAGCGCCGCCTCCCTCCTCCCGCACTACTCATGTCGCGCGCTGTCGAGCACCTGGCGCGCGCAGCCAGGCCCCCCCACATCACCCCCCACACGGTCCGAGCGCGTGTGTCGACAGCGCGTCGCGCTAGCCGGGGAGGTTAAAGAACAGCTCCCGCGCCCCTGGCTCTCCCTCGCTCACTCTCTCTCGCTCTCCCTCTCGTTCCCCACCTCGCTGACGCAGCCATGGCGCCGCCACCGTAGCACACGCGGCCACCGTGCTCGCCTCGCCTTGCCTCTGCGCCAGAGAGGACCGCCTCGACCTCCTCTTCCTCTCCGATGAGTCACCCGAGCCGGAGAGCCCATGCAACGCTGTCCACGCTCGTCTTCTTCCTCGGATCGCCGCCGCTTGCCGTCGTAGATTCCGGCTGCTTCAGGCCTTCCCCGAGCCCGCTTTGATCGGCTACACCCCACTGTGAGCTCCTGCTCTTTTCCCCTCTCCCCTCTCGACGAGCCGTTGCTTATAGCGCTAGATTTTGCCGGCGCCCGAACGCGCCGCCGCCTGACCTCGTCGCCGGCGTCTCTCCGGTGACCATTTGGTCCAACCGCCGCCGCCGTTCGACTCCACGCAACGCGTAGGCCCCCGTAGCGCCGTTGGTTAGCTCGAAAACGCCCCGGTTAGATAGATGCCATCACCGGCCGAAAGCTTCGCTGCCGCTGGCGACGTGGCGCTTGCTACGGCCTGCCGTTGCTCGAACCGATGACTGGGATGGATCGGCGCCATCGCCAGCTTTTGAACGCCATCGGCCGCGCGCGATTTGACCCCCTGTGCGCCATTTCCGAGCCGCGCCGCCGTCTCTGGTGCTCGCCGGAGCAACTCCGGTGGCCGGCTGGTGCCGCCGCCGACGTGGCTGGCCTGGGGCCACCCCCAGTGCCACTGCCAGTGGGCCAGGCCACCCCCAGTTGACAAGTTGACTTGGTCAACTGGCTGACTGGGCACTGCCCAGTCACTGACTGGTGGGGCCCCTTTCCCTGTGTCACTGACATATGGGCCCCCCTTGTCAGGTGCCTAATTAACTAATTAGGTTAATAAAAATAATTAAATTAGCCTAACCTATCACTGACATGTGGACCACCTACTAATTAACCCTGTTTAGTTTAATTAAATAAACTGGAATTGACCTGAGTCTATGACAGGTGGGACCCACTGGTCAGATTTGACCCTGGTCAGCCGACCGTTGACTGCTGACATCAGCATTACATCATGATGATGTCACCCTGTACTGTTCTGGATAATGTTGATTTAATTAAATCCAGAAATTCTAGAAATTAATAAAAACTTTAGAAAATCATATCTTTTAATCCGTAACTCCGATGAAAATAATTTATATATGAAAATTGATCAGAAAAATCCCACGAATCCGAATATGCCCTCCTTTCATATGTCACATGCTCCTAGCATGATGAATATGGAACTTCCCTCTCCGGATCGTTTGTCCGATAAATCCAAAAACCCGGGAAATATCGTCAGATATTCCCCCACTCCGTCTGATACGTGTAGTACTGCGTTAGACTACCCCTAGCACTGCGTATTGCCATGTCATGCATCGTGTTGCATCTGTTTGCTTGTATTTATTGTTTTCCTCCCCCTCTTCTCTCTCGTTAGACCCCGACGCAGTTCCCGGTACCGACGCAGCTCCGGATCCCGACGACACCACTGACGACCTTGCCCTTGCCGCCGAGCAACCAGGCAAGCCCCCCCCCCTTTTGATCACCCCGATATCGCCCATTCTATTTTTCTCATGCTTGCATTAGAATTGCTGCTACTACTGCTTTACCTATTCTGATGCATAGCCTGTTTATTGTAACCTGCTATTGAAACCTTACCTGCTTATCCTAAATTGTATAGTATAGGCTGGGTAGACACCTATCAGTGACCCCACTAGTTCCGACTGCCCCGCTGGATTATCAGAAGACCCGAGCAACGGGATCGAAGACCAGGCCCCGGCACCACACATCACCCCCTTAGTTGTAACGACACTGCAGCGTTACTATCGAGTGCCGAGGGTGAAACCTCTTGTAGCACTTCTGATGTTAACTGTAGAGTAGCTATTCGGTCGTGGTCATCGAGGGTGATTCCTCCTTCACCACTTCCGATAACGACGCCGCCGTACAACACCTCAAGTGTGAACCCAGCGAGGGTGATTCCTCCTAAGTTCACCTTGACGGTTACATCGAGTACGAATCCAACGAGGGTGATACCTCGGATTTCCCTTGATGTTATGGACACACGGATACTTGAACTGTACTATTATTACTTGGAAAGGCGGGTCGACCCTGAGGGGTACCCGCGTGTGATGTGAAGACAGGTTGCCTGTATGGTGCCCGAGTGATGAATACAAGGCGTGGCCGGGCATTCTTGGCCCTTGCCGCAAGTCCTCGAGACGGGGCGACGGGGTCACATCGATCTTCAGTCTCTGCTCGTTACCGCAACCCCCCAAGGTACTAACGGTTTGGATATGTGATCTGAGTGGGCCTCTGGCCTGATAGCACTAACCATCACGTGGGCATAGTATGGGCGTTCTGCATCGTAGCATCAGCCGAAAGCTCTGTCAGACGTCCAGTTCAGCATTGCGGCACGGTCGGATCGTGTCGGCCACCCGAGGCGACGCTGGTATCCACCCTGTGCGCAACAACCCGGAGGGCGAGGGGCGATGGCCCAAGACCCCCTTGCGCTTAGGATGTAGACCGGCGGGGACCTCTCTGCTGAGCTCTAGGTAGGGCTGCGGTGTGTCGTTTGGCCGAGGCCGGGCATGACCCGGAAAAGTGTGTCCGCCCGGAGTTAAGCGATCGTGGTGGGTAAGTTGGTGCACCCCTGCAGGGAAGAACTAATCTATGCATAGCCCAATCCTCGGCAACGGACACTCGGAGTTGTATCCCGATTGATACAATTAGAATTGGATACTATGGCTCTGGGATTGCTTCTCGCAGGGAGTCGAGAAGGGATCTCAGGACGAGGTTGATGATTGTATGGCTCTGGGATTGCTTTCTCGCAGGGAGTCGAGAAAGGATCTCTGGGTGAGGTTGATATCATTACTGCTACCTTATATTGTACTGTTCTACTCTCTTCTAATGCTGCAAGACCTCTAAAGATGGTAGTCTTCGATAGGACTAGGCCTCCTCTCTATTCTGGCATTTCTGCAGCCCAGTCCACATATCCAGACTTCCTTTGATAATGTTGCATATGTAGTGTAGATCCTTGCTTGCTGAGTACTTCAGATGAGTACTCACGGTTGCTTTGCTTCCCTTTTCCCCCATATCCTTTTGGTGCAACCAGATGACGGAGCCCCTGAGACCGCTGCCCCGGTTGATGACTTCAGCTACCACTTCTACCCCGAGGATGGATACTACTACGAGCTTGCCGACAACCAGGAGTAGGTTCGGAAGGTCCCAGGCAGGAGGCCTACGCCTTTCGATCGTAGTGTTTTATTTTGCCCCGCCTTTCTAAAGGCCTTTCTGTGCTTTCTTTTATATCTGTACTCAAATATCTGATGCTTCCGCTGACGCTTGTACGCAAGCTTATGTATTCGAGCCCTCGAGGCCCCTGGCTTGTAATATAAAGCTTGTATGACTTTATTTATGTTTTAGAGTTGTGTTGTGATATCACCCCGTGAGTCCTTAGGCTTGATCGTGTGCATTTGCGTGTATGATTAGTGCATGATTAAGCCGGGGGCGTCACAGAAAGGCCGTTCGAAAGAACCCAGCCACGCGCCAAATGATGCTCCCTAGCGCGATTCCGACACACTCCGGCGATCGGCCGCCGCACAAATGGTCGCCGGAGCTGTTTCCGGCGCCGACGCCGACGTGGCTCGATGGGCCCCGCCCCTGGGTCGCTGACCAGTGGGTCCGGGGGCCCCGTTGACTGGGTTGACCCAGTCAACGTGCTGACTGGGCAACTCCAGTCACTGACATGTGGGCCCCTCTGTTATTTAGTTTAATTAAAACATTTTAAAATTAAAACTAATTAGTTAACCTAATTATGTCACTGACAGGCTGGGCCCACATCCCTAATTAACTCTGTTTAGATTAAAATTATACTCTGTTAACTAACAGAGGCTGACATGTGGGTCCCACTGGACCCACATGTCAGGTTTGACCTGGTCAGCTGACCAGCTGACTGCTGACGTCAGCATTGCATCATGCTGATGTCATAATTCCCTTTTTTGTTAAATAAATAAATTCCAGAAAATGCAAAATCTTTGAAAATTCATAACTTTTAAACCGTAGCTCAGATTGAAAAACTTAAAACATGAAAGTTGATCAGAACGATGAGACGAATCTGATCGAGTCGTCTGTTTCCATGCCGAAACCTCCTACGTAGGAGAACCTATAACTTTCCATCCGTTTCTGGTAGATAAAAGTGCATATACACCGGATAATAAATCCAACTAAAATCCTAAAATAATTAAAACGACTTAGACAAATCTTTAGGCAACCCTGCACTGCATCCTAGGCATAACATGCTCTGTGTTGCATCATTTGCTGTGTATTCATCTGTTTCCTCCCCCTCTTCTCTCTCGTTAGACCCCGACGTCGACGTAGCTCCCGAGACCGACGCAGCTCCGGAGGTCGACTACGCTCCTGACGATCAGACCCTTGCCCCAGAGATTCCAGGCAAGCGCCCCCCTTTTGAGCATTCCGATATCGCCTACTCTCTTCTCTCTTATGCTTGCATTAGAAGTTACTGCTGCTGCTGTTATCCTATTTCTGCTGCATAGCCTGTTTATTGTAACCTGCTATTGTTACCTACCTGCTTATACTAAACTGTTTAGTATAGGTTGGATAGAGACCCAGCAGAGGCCCCACTTTATCCCGACTACCCCGCTGCATCATCAGAAGACCCGATCAACGGGATCGAAGACCAGGCCCCGGCACCGCACATCACTTCCCCTTAGTTGCTAGACACTACTGGGTTACTATCGAGTGCCGAGGGTGATACCTCGTCAGCACTTCTGATGATAACCTTGTAGGTTAGTTAATCGGACGTGGTCAGCGAGGGTGATTCCTCCTACACCACCCCCAATAACGACACCGTCGCGCAACTCCTCAAGAGTGGACCTCGAGGGTGATTACTCCTTCGTTCACCTTGATGTTTACGTCAGGTGGGAATCCAACGAGGGTGATGCCTCGGATTCCTTCTTGATAAGGTAGCCACACAGATGCCTTTACATTACAGTTGATACTGTTTAATTTGGATAAAGATGGGTCGGCCCTGAGGGGTACCCGCACGAGATTATGATGGGAGTGATATGGAGTCGGGTGGACCTGGATGGTGTCCTAGAGCTGAACACGAGGCATGGCCGGGCATTCTTAGACCTTGCCGCAAGTCCTCGAGACGGGGCGATGGGGTCACATCTTTCATGAGACTCTGCTCATTACCGCACTACCAACACACTAACGGTTTGGATATTTGATCCGAGGGGCCTCTGGCCTGATAGCACTAACCATCACGTGGGCATAGTGTGGGCATTCTACGTCGTATACTTCAACCGGAGCTTAATAGACATCGGTGACTGCGCGGCGCTCGCCGAATTGGACTGGTTAAGCCCGTGCTTGTATTAAGGGGGCTAGGTCTGCTTTCGGCCGCCTGATGCAACGTGCAGGAGTTCCTGGGGCGATGGCCCAAGACCCCTGGGAGCATAGGTTAGTCCGGCGTGCTGACCTCGCTGTTAAGTTTTCGGTCGGGTTGCGGCGTATCGTTTGGCCGAGGCCGGGCATGACCCAGAAAAGTGTGTCCGGCCGGAGTTAAGCGAGCGTGGTGGGTAAGTTGGTGCACCCATGCAGGGAAGAACTAATCTATCGATAGCCTGTCCTACGGTAACGGACACTCGGAGTTGTATCCCGATCGGTACAACTAGAACTGGACACTTGAGATCATAACTGGATAGTATGGCTCTGGGATTGCTTTCTTGCAGGGAGTCGAGAAAGAATCTCTGGGCGAGGTTGATAACACTACTGTTACATTACATTATGTTATTCTGCACTCCTCTAATGCTGCAAGACCGCTGAAGATGATGAAGATGCTAGTCTTCGATAGGACTAGGCTTTCCCCTCTATTCTAGCATTTCTGCAGCCCTGTCCACATATACAGCCTCCTTTGATAATGTTGCATATGTCGTGTAGATCCTTGCTTGCTGAGTACTTCGGATGAGTACTCATGTTTGCTTTGCTTTCTTTTTCTCCCCATATCCATTTGTCGCAACCAGATGACGGAGCCCCGGAGCCAGCTGCCCCCGCCGATGGCTACTACTACTACTACCCTCCCGACGAGTACTACTACGAGGAGCCGACGAACGACCAGGAGTAGGTTCGGAGGGTCCTAGGCAGGAGGCCTACGCCTTTCGATCGTAGTGTTTTATTTTACCCCGCCTTCTTAAAGGCCTATCTGTAACTCTGATATATTTGTACCCAGATATCTGATGCTTCCGCTGACACTTGTATGCCATCGAGCTATGTATTCGAGCCCTCGAGGCCCTGGCTTGTAATATAAAGCTTGTACGACTTTATTTATGTTTTAGAGTTGTGTTGTGATATCTTCAAGTGAGTCCTTAGGCTTAATCGTGTGCATTTGCGTGTATTGTTAGTGCACGATTAAGCCGGGGTCGTCACAGGTTGGTATCAGAGCCGACTGCCTCTAGGAATCCCCCTTTCCAACTCCTTGGCCGAAGTTGAGTCTAGTGGCCCAAAAACTGTTTAACTAACTTGGCTGTGTGGCTTACGGGCCCACGTCGCCAATTGGGTGCTATTAGGATCTTTTATTCCTCGTCTTTACTCTGGGACTCTGATCACTCTTCTATTTGGGTTTAATAAATTAACTAACGCCGACACTTAGGATCTCGTTAAATTCCGTCCACCCGGAGAGCTGGATATCTGTGCGATTTCCCTGTCATTGATCTGATTAGTCTGATAACCATTTTCCTTTCCATTGTTTTGTTTAACCTTTCTCTTCGAGATCTGTTATACTCCTCATCGTCAAATGACAATCCTGAATTTCCTTTATTCAAGATGGATCGTCTGTTTCCACCACGTCCTACGACGCAGCTTGTGCTTCGTACTTGGGCTCATGATGCCCCAGGTTTTCCAGCTGTCCTGATCGCCCTCCTGACCAGACTGGGTTACCGCTGGTACCCCGAGTACATGGTCTACGAGGTTTACTGCGAGTTCAACCAGGAGCAGTACTATGCTGATGTTCGTATCTATGATCAGCAGGATGACTCAGACACTGAGCTGTACCTTTTCCACGGTATCGGTGTGACGATTGAGATGGCAGTCCATGATGCCGCCTACTCTGCTGTCGCATGTCTCCGAGGAGAGCTCAGTGCTAGCTTGGATGCTTACGAGTTTTGATACATTCCATATGCCCCTGCTGGAGATGCTAATGGATACTACACAGCTATCTGTGCCCCGTATGAGCCTCGTCGCTACGATCCGCGAGTTTTGATTCAGTGTACTCAGGCTCTGGATCGCACTGTTCGGGCTCTTGCTGTCGAGTTGTTTGCCACTCGAGCACGACTCTACGATGCTATGACGCAATTGCTACCAGCTGTTCGTGCAGCGATACATCTGGAGCACATTCTTTACCCGTGCAGGACCGAGATGCCACCAGGGATCGATTGGCCTGCTGTGGGAGGTCACACACCTGCACGTGGACCTCTTCTTTCAGTTCGAGACCGGGTTCTGCTTCAGAGTGCACATGGAGCGCAGGATCCTTCTGCGACGAACATTCGTCGTCCGCACTTGCAGCTACCCCGTTTCAGTGGTTTTCTCTGACGTTGATGTAGCCTTTGCTATGTCTCATTATGTACTTCCTTACAGCGTGCCTGCGTGCCGCCTAGCATGTCTAGCTTTTGAATTTGCGCCGTTATGCTGTCCGTTTGTAACTGCCTGTGTATGGATCTGTATGTCCTAATGACTACTGTTCAACATCTGTTACACTATTTAAATTCCATCGTGTTACATCATGCTTGTTGCTAAACACTCGCAATGGCTTTTGCTAAACTACCCCTGTTGAATCTAGCAGGATGGGTGATAACAATCCACCACCGCCGCCACCACTTGACTATATGGCTGCTATGATGCAACAATTTGAACTCAACCGTCAGTTCATGACGGGGATTATGGATCAATTTCCCCGTCCCAATGCCAACCACCAGCCAGCTTCAATTACGCTGCCAGAGTTTGTGTGCCTCAACCCATCGGTATTCCGCAACACAGTTAATCCGCTGGATGCCGATGACTGGCTATGTGGCATCTTCTATGAGATGGAGTCAGCTGATGTTCCCCCTGTCAACTATGTCACATTCACGACATACTTCCTGAAGGGACCCGCAACACAATGGTGGGCAACTCACAGACAGACCTTACCTCCTGGAACTGTCGTCACCTGGGTGGAATTCAAGGCTGCTTTTTGTGCCCGGTATATTCCGCAAGGAGTTATAGATCGGAAGAAGGCCGAGTTCTGCAGCCTCGCTCAAGGCAACAAGACTGTAGAAGTCTATCAGCGTGAGTTCCTCGATTTGTCTTGCTACGCTGAAGAAGACATCCCCACTGATGCTCGTAGGCAGGAGAAGTTTCGTGATGGGCTACACCATGACATTCAGCTAGCCCTGCTCGTCCAAGACTTTCCTGACTTCGCCACCTTGGTGAACAAGGCTATCATGGTCGAGACTGGTCTGAAGAAGCACAAGGAAGCGACCAGACGCACCCGTGATCGGGCTCATCTTCGGGCTCGTCTTCGCAGAAGCGCCACATATGGATTCCACAAAGCATGTATCGTCCCACAGCTCCAGTGTACAGACCTGCTTATGCTGCACCTCGTCTGCCTCCTCCACCACCGAGGCAGCCTCTTCGAGCTCCACCACCTCGAGCTCCTGCACCACGTCCAGACAGTGGACTCTGCTTCAAGTGTGGCCAGCCAGGTCACCGTGCCAAAGACTGTTCTCAGAGTCAGAATCAACTTGTGCCTCTTCCTGCTGGCCGTGGTATGGGCCGTGGAATTCCTCAGCAGCGTAACAACAATGTCAGGCCTTCTTATGGTCGTGGACAGAACTATCACGTCAACATGGCTGAAGCTCAGAATCAACCTGAAACCGTGATGGGTACACTTCTTGTTAATTCAGTACCAGCATCTATTTTATTTGATTCAGGAGCATCGCATTCATTCATGTCAGAACATTTTGCACTCATGCATGACGTTAGAAGTGAAGCGCTATACCATTCTTTAGCCGTAAACACTTCCACGGGCCAGTGCCGAGCCTTTGTGTTCAGCCCCGATGTCATCATTGATATTGAAGGGTTAAAGTTCCGCGCTTCTCCCATTATACTCAAGTCTTCCTCGATTGATCTTATTCTGGGAATGGATTGGTTGAAGGCTCATTACGCCTCAATCAATTGCGCCACTAAGGTTGTACACCTCCTGCACCCATCAGATGAGATAGTGAATTATCATGATCACCTCACTCAGAACGCCGATGCTCAGATTTATGCGTTGAATGCCTCTCCGCTTGAGGGGATCGAAAACATTCCAGTCATCTGTGACTTCCAGGATGTTTTTCCAGAAGAACTTCCAGGTATACCCCCTGCTAGAGCTGCCGAGTTTGTTATCGACTTGAAGCTTGGCACCACTCCTATTGCGAAGCGTCCTTACAAGATGCCTCCGCACCACCTTCTCGAGCTTAAGGAAGAAATCGATAAATCACTTAAGAAGGGCTTCATCCGTCCCAGTTTCTCTGCCTGGGGAGCACCGTCTCTCTTTGTTAAGAAGAAAGATGGTACGAATAGGTTGGTTCAAGATTACCGTCCTATCAACCAGGCAACCATTCAGAATAAATATCCGCTTCCTCGGATCAATGATTTATATGACCAACTTGCTGGATCATCGGTGTTCTCTAAACTCAACTTGAGGTTGGGTTATCACCAGATCCATGTCCGTGAAGAGGATATTCTGAAGACCGCCTTCGTTACTCGTTATGGCTCCTATGAATACACCGTCATGTCATTTGGCCTAACAAATGCTCCAGCTACGTTCTCCCGCCTGATGAATTATATCTTCATGGATTACCTTGACAAGTTCGTTGTGGTTTATCTGGATGATATTCTGGTATATTCGAAGAATAAGGAAGAACATGCCGAACATCTTCGCCTAGTTCTAGAAAGGCTTCGAGAACACAAGTTGTATGCCAAGTACTCCAAATGCGAATTCTGGCTTTCTGAAGTAACCTACCTTGGACATGTGATTTCCAAGGACGGTATCGCCGTTAACCCGAAGCGTGTTCAGGCTATTCTTGACTGGACTCCTCCGAAGAACGCCAAGCAAGTCAGAAGTTTTCTCGGCCTTGCAAGTTATTGCCGTCGATTTGTCGAGAACTTTTCCAAGATCGCCAAGCCCCTGACTAATCTGCTCCACAAAGGCGTTAAGTTTGAGTGGACAGACAAATGTTAGGAGAGTTTTCAGACCCTCAAGGACAAGCTTACTTCTGCTCCAGTGCTTGCTCCTCCCGATTCTCACAAGGACTTGTGATATATTGGGACGCCTCACGTCAAGGATTAGGCTGTGTCCTAATGCAAGAACGAAAGGTAATTGCATATGCCTCGCGACAATTGCGTCCGCATGAAGAAAACTATCCAGTGCATGATCTCGAACTCGCTGCTGTGATCTATGCTTTGAAGCAGTGGCGACACTACCTCCTTGGTAATCGGTGTGAGATATATACCGACCATCGGAGTCTGAAGTACTTGTTCACTCAACCGGATCTTAATCTCCGTCAACAGCGATGGTTGGAAACAATCACGGACTATGACTGTGGTATTTCTTATACCCCTGGCAAGGCTAATGTGATGGCTGATGCCTTGAGCCGCAAGTCCTATTGCAACAACCTCATGGTTAAGAAAGCTCAACCCCAGCTATATGAAGAATTGCGCAAGCTGAACCTCTGTATCATTCCGCAGGGTTCTCTTAATAACCTTGTGGTACAGCCAGATCTTGAGAAAGCTGTAAAGATTGCGCAAGCTAAAGATGCCGAAGTAGATTTGATGAAGAAAGAACTTCACCTTGATAAGTACAGGGATTTCTCGATTGCTAAAGATGGAACCTTGTATTTCAGAGACCGCATTGTGGTACCTCGCTTCGAACTTATGACTGACAAAGTCATGAAGGAGGCACATGATGCACCGCTGTCTATCCATCCGGGTAGCACTAAGATGTATCATGATCTTCGTCAAAGGTACTGGTGGTCCAGAATGAAGCAGGACATTGCTCGATATGTTGCTGAATGTGATGTTTGCCATCGCGTGAAAGAAGAACATCAGAAGCCTGCTGGAATTCTTCAACCACTTCCTATTCCTTTGTGGAAATGGGATAAAGTGCAAATGGATTTCATTATTGGTCTTCCCAAGTCTCAGAAGGGTCACGATGCCATTCTTGTCATCGTCGACCCACTTTCCAAGGTTGCACATTTTCTGCCTGTCAAGGAGACTATCACCGCTAGCCAGCTAGCAGAATTGTATATCTCCAGAATCGTTTCACTCCATGGTATTCCGAAGGAGATCAGTTCGGACCGTGGCGGTCTTTTCACGTCCAAGTTCTGGGAAAGTTTCCAAGAAGCTATGGGAACTCACATTACCTGGAGTTCAGCTTATCATCCCCAATCCCAAGGCCAAGTTGAGCGAGTTAATCAAGTGCTTGAAGATATGCTTCGGGCTTGTGTTATATCATTCGGTAAGAAGTGGGAAAAATCTCTCCCGTTTGCCGAATTCTCTTATAATAACAGCTATCAAGCCAGCTTGAAAATGGCCCCCTTTGAAGTTCTTTATGGACGTAAGTGTCGAACCCCTCTAAATTGGTCAGAAACTGGGGAACGACCACTCGTTGGACCGGACATTATCCAACATGCCGAAGAACAAGTCCGAATTGTCCGAGAAAATCTCAAGGCGGCTCAGGACCGTCAGAAGAGCAACTATGATCGCAAACGATGGGGTCTGACTTATCAACCAGGTGATCAAGCTTATCTTCGTGTCACTCCTATGAAGGGCACTCATTATTTCGGAATCAAGGGCAAGCTAGCTCCATGCTACATCGGCCCCTTTCGCATCGTTGCCAAATGTGGACAGGTGGCATATAAATTGGAGTTGCCACCGCAATTCTCTCATATCCACGATGTCTTCCATGTGTCGCAACTTCGTAAATGCTTCAAGGAATCTCCGCACCGAGCAGTGGATCATGAAATGCTCAAATTGCAAGATGATCTTTCTTATAAGGAGCATCCCATCCGCATCCTCGACGAAGCTGAACGTCGAACTCGTCAGAAGACAACCAAGTTCCTTAAAGTGCAGTGGTCGAATCACACTGAAGATGAAGCCACTTGGGAACGCGAGGATCATCTTCGGGAAGAATATCCCGACCTCTTTCCTTCTACCTCCTAAATTCTCGGGACGAGAATTTATTTTAGAGGAGGAGAATTTGTAACACCCCCATGTAATGGCCACTGTGATCATCTGCTAAGTATGCCAAGTCGTCTCCATTTGCAGTGCCTAGTCATAGTGGTTAATCAAAACAATTCAAATTCTATTATGAAAATCAACTCAAATTCAAAAGTGAAATATGAAGTTGCTCAAAACTTGTGGGAAAAATGTTCACCTTATAGCAAATAATCCAAAACCATTAGATGTTAAGGAACACAACATCATCATCAATTCAAAAAGGCATTAGCATTTAAAACAGTGCCAAAAGGAGCATTTTAAATGCCATATTCATTTTTGTAAATTCCAAATGAATTCCAAAAAATGCCCAAACTTTTTGTGGCAGTGCCAACCATTGCCTAGTAATTGATTTGGCAAGTCACATATTTTACAAAAGTCAAATGGACTTAAAAATAAAATGTAATAGAAAAGAATAAAAGAAAACAGAAAAATAAAAAGAAAATAGGCACTGTGCACTGGGCCTAAGTGCACAGTGCCCCGATTCCGGCCCACCTGGCCCATCTCCCTCTCTCTCTCCTTCGTCGTGTCGCCACCACCGTGGCTGCGCGCGCGCACGCCGGTCGAACGGCGACACGGCGGCAGCCACCGACGCCGCGGGGAGATAAGGACGAGCCCGTGCACGCCCCCTGGTCCTCCTCCACCATTTCCCCCTCTCCCCTCGCTCGATCCTCCCCTCTCTCCCTCAGATTCAATGGCGCCCGAGTGACACCGTCGCCGCGCTTCGCCACCGGCATGGCCAGCGGCCTCTCTGCTCCGACTGCTCGTGCCTGGGAGGACCGCCATGTCATCTGGAGCCGCTGGAGGGAGCCGAGAAGCTCTACGTCGCCCGCACGCGTCGTCTTCTTCCTCGGGTCGCCGGCGATCCCTTTCTTCCCCGATGACGTTCTGCAGCTACTAACCCACCAACGGCCATACGTGCGTGCCGCTAGGTGAGCTACTTCCCTCCTCTGCCCTCTAGGCTCCCTAGTTCGCGCCGTAGCCATTGCCCCGCTTACGCCCGAACCCGCTGCCGCCGACGAGCTCGCTGCCATGGCCATTGTCGCCGTCACGCGCAACCGAACCCCGCATCGAGCTCCTGGAGCTCGTGCGAGTCCAACGAGGCCCCTAGCGTGCCTTCCCGTGCCATGCAGCGCCGGATCCGTCGACGTCCGAACTCCGGCGCCCGCTTCGCCGCTCGCCACCGCCGTTTCCGGCCACCCCAGCTCTGACCACCACCACAGAACGACGCGGCGTCGAAAGGCCGTTCGAAAGAACCCAGCCACGCGCCAAATGATGCTCCCTAGCGCGATTCCGACACACTCCGGCGATCGGCCGCCGCGCAAATGGTCGCCAGAGCTGTTTCCGGCGCTAACGCCGACATGGCTCGATGGGCCCCGCCCCTGGGTCGCTGACCAGTGGGTCCGGGGGCCCCGTTGACTGGGTTGACCCAGTCAACATGCTGACTGGGCAACTCCAGTCACTAACATGTGGGCCCCTCCGTTATTTAGTTTAATTAAAACATTTTAAAATTAAAACTAATTAGTTAACCTAATTATGTCACTGACAGGCTGGGCCCACATCCCTAATTAACTCTGTTTAGATTAAAATTATACTCTGTTAACTAACAGAGGCTGACATGTGGGTCCCACTGGACCCACATGTCAGGTTTGACCTGGTCAGCTAACCAGCTGACTGCTGACGTCAGCATTACATCATGCTGATGTCATAATTCCCTTTTCTGTTAAATAAATAAATTCCAGAAAATGCAAAATCTTTGAAAATTCATAACTTTTAAACCGTAGCTCAGATTGAAAAACTTAAAACATGAAAGTTGATCAGAACGATGAGACGAATTTGATCGTGTTGTCTGTTTCCATGCTGGAACCCCCTACGTAGGAGAACCCATAACTTTTCGTCTGTTTCTGGTAGATGAATAGTGCATATACACCGGATAATAAATCCAACTTAAATCCTAAAATAATTAAAATGACTTAGACAAATCTTTAGGCAATCCTGCACTGCATCCTAGGCATAACATGCTCTATGTTGCATCATTTATTGTGTATTCATCTGTTTCCTCCCCCTCTTCTCTCTCGTTAGACCACGACGTCGACGTAGCTCTCGAGACCGACGCAGCTCCGGAGGTCGACTACGCTCCTGACGATCAGACCCTTGCCATAGAGCTTCCAGGCAAGCACCCCCCTTTTGAACATTCCGATATCGCCTACTCTCTTCTCTCTTATGCTTGCATTAGAAGTTACTGCTGCTGCTGTTATCCTATTTCTACTGCATAGCCTGTTTATTGTAACCTGCTATTGTTACCTACCTGCTTATCCTAAACTGTTTAGTATAGGTTGGGTAGAGACCCCACTTTATCCCGACTGCCCCGCTGGATCATCAGAAGACCCGATCAATGGGATCGAAGACCAGGCCCCGGCACCGCACATCACTTCCCTTTAGTTGCTCGACACTACTGGGTTACTATCGAGTGCCAAGGGTGATACCTCGTCAGCACTTCTGATGATAACCTTGTAGGTTAGTTAATCGGACGTGGTCAGCGAGGGTGATTCCTCCTACACCACCCCCGATAACGACACCGTCGCGCAACTCCTCAAGAGTGGACCTCGAGGGTGATTCCTCCTTCGTTCACCTTGATGTTTACGTCAGGTGGGAATCCAACGAGGGTGATTCCTCGGACTCCTTCTTGATAAGGTAGCCACACGGATGCCTTTACATTACAGTTGATCCTGTTTAATCTGGATAAAGACGGGTCGGCCCTGAGGGGTACCCGCACGAGATTATGATGGGAGTGATATGGAGTCGGGTGGACCTGGATGGTGCCCGAGAGCTGAACACGAGGCGTGGCCGGGCATTCTTAGCCCTTGCCGCAAGTCCTCGAGACGGGGCGACGGGGTCACATCTTTCGCGAGTCTCTGCTCGTTACCGCACTACCAACACACTAACGGTTTGGATATTTGATCCGAGGGGCCTCTGGCCTGATAGCACTAACCATCACGTGGGCATAGTATGGGCATTCTGCGTTGTATACTTCAACCAGAGCTTAATAGACGTCAGCGACTGAGCGGCGCACGCCTAATTGGACTGGTTAAGCCCGCGCTTGTATTAAGGGGGCTAGGTCTACTTTCGGCCGCCTGACGCAACGTGCAGGAGTTCTCAGGGTGATGGCCCAAGACCCCTGGGAGCATAGGTTAGTCCGGCGTGCTGACCTCTTTGTTAAGTTTTCGGTCGGGTTGCGGCTTATCGTTTGGCCGAGGCCGGGCATGACCCAGAAAAGTGTGTCTTGCCGGAGTTAAGCGAGCGTGGTGGGTAAGTTGGTGCACCCCTGCAGGGAAGAACTAATCTATCGATAGCCTATCCTACGGTAACGGACACTCGGAGTTGTATCCCGATCGGTACAACTAGAACTGGACACTTGAGATGATAACTGGATAGTATGGCTCTGGGATTGCTTTCTCGCAGGGAGTTGAGAAAGAATCTCTGGGCCAGGTTGATAACACTACTGTTACTTTACATTATGTTATTCTACACTCCTCTAATGCTGCAAGACCGCTGAAGATGATGAAGATGCTAGTCTTTGATAGGACTAGGCTTTCCCCTCTATTCTGGCATTTCTGCAGCCCTGTCCACATATATAGCCTCCTTTGATAATGTTGCATATGTAGTGTAGATCCTTGCTTGCGGAGTACTTCGGATGAGTACTCATGTTTGCTTTGCTTTCTTTTTCTCCCCATATCCATTTGTCGCAACCAGACGACGGAGCCCCGGAGCCAGCTGCCCCCGCCGACGGCTACTACTACTACTACCCTCCCGGCGAGTACTACTACGAGGAGCCGACCGACGACCAGGAGTAGGTTCGGAGGGTCCTAGGCAGGAGGCCTACACCTTTCGATCGTAGTGTTTTATTTTACCCCGCCTTCTTAAAGGCCTATCTGTAACTCTGATATATCTGTACCCAGATATCTAATGCTTTCGCTAACACTTGTATGCCATCGAGCTATGTATTCGAGCCCTCGAGGCCCTGGCTTGTAATATAAAGCTTGTATGACTTTATTTATGTTTTAGAGTTGTGTTGTGATATCTTCAAGTGAGTCCTTAGGCTTAATCGTGTGCATTTGCGTGTATGGTTAGTGCACGATTAAGCCGGGGTCGTCACACAATACTCCAAAGATGTTGCGAGTATGGATACCAAAATGATCAAAGTTCTGATCATGGGACAACAGTGAAAGATGTCATTGAGTACTAGAGTAGTACTGATGACATGTTTTCTCGCAAGCAGAGATTATGAAGTACTCGTTGTAAGTAATTACATCGATACAGTCTTCATCAATGCTCCATGCGATTTTCAATTTAAGTTAAGGGTTTTGTGTAATACACAATATGGTGGCACGATAGTTGGAAATTGTTCCAAACAGGATACTATGGCAAATTCTATAACAAATGGCTAAGTATGTTGACGCTTTAGAAGCGACAAAGAAGTTGTTGAATCATATAATTCATTCATGAACTTAGTATGGTTCCAAGATGGCTTTGGTCAATGGGACACTATTGCAAATAGTTGCTCCATAGCTCAGTCTAAGGAATCAGGTTTCGACCAATGATTCACACATATACAAAGCCAAGTCCACACAAAATATGAATTTCGTGAAAGCGTGAAAACGCGAGGATATGCAAGAATACACACGGAGCTGAAGTAGTCAAATCCGTTGGACATCAGGCTATACCACATGCGAAGCATATTTTACACCGGTATGCCATAGGTGTAAAAGTGCATTAGCATTAACTAGATTATTGACTCTAGTGCAAGTGGGAGTCTGTAGGAGATATGCCCTAGAGGCAATAATAAATGTTATTGTTTATCTCCATGCTCATAATTAGGTTTATGTTCCATGCTATAACTGCTATGGTTCTCGAGTCTACAATAACCACGAGGCTCGGAGGAAGACTCATATGCACGTGTGGAATAATAAACGGTAAAATGTATTCCTAGTCTGGCCTCTAAGACTAGCTCAAGTGTTGCATGATGATTCTGTTTTCCTGATCATGGGTATGTCTATGCCAGCAACTTTGAGGGCACAATGTTGGTAGAACACTTGTGTTGAATCGACCCGAATTGATGTTATGCTATGAGATGCTTTTGTCACAAGTTAATGATAAATAACACAGCGATGGTTAATGTTTGCATAATTCCTTAGATCATGAGAGTATCGAGTTTCTTCATACTTGCTTCATGAACTTTGGGGTTTGTTAAACGTCATCCGTAAATGGGTGGCTATTACGGCGGCTTACGGGTTCATGGAAAAGTATGTCAAGTGACTTGATAGCTCAAGATTGGGATTTGCTCCTCCGACGATGGAGAGATATCTCTGGGCCCTCTCGGTGTTACGGTATCCATCATCGTCTGGCCAGACATAGGGTGATTTGATCACAGGGATGCCAGAACATGGTAACGAGAAAAGCGAACAATACCGGTAACGAGGTAACTGGCATAGTGGACAAGTTGTTGATCCTCGGGGATACCAACATGTCTCACCTCGGGTATTCGTAACATATCGCGAAGCAACAGGAATAGCACACGGCAACTGGAGGTTCACTCGAATATTCATTCGTGTGGGTATAGGGGTCAATATGGGTGTCCACGGCTCCGATGTTGATCATTGATCGGAAGGGGTTCCGGGTCATGTCTATACTTCACCGAACCTATAGGGTCACATGCTTGAGGGTCATCTATCTGCTGAACACTAGACAGGGAGTCTGAGAGAAAGTCTCCGGAAAAAGTTTCGGAGACAGCGGAAAGGTTCCGAAGAGAGAGGTCACCGGATGAGTTTCGGTGAAACCAAAAAGTTGTTTCTGGGTATACCATTAAGTCAAAATGGTTTCGGGACACCCCTGATAATTCTTGGAGGGTGCCAGAATCATTCTGGAAACTTCTGGGAATTTTTCAGGATAAAAACCGGAAATGTTCCGGAGCTGCCGGAACCACTTCAAATGCTTTTCGCAGATGAAAATCACTAATCCGGAATTGTTTTGGAACGTGTTGAAAATTATTTTAGTGGGTACTGGAAATGTTCTAAACCCACATAAATATTTTCAGTTCGAATGGACGCTGGAAAATATCGTCGTGAATAGTGAAAGTGCTTTTTGGGATATTTTTGGAAAACCACCTTTTGGGATATTTTCCAAAAGGCTTCTAGAAGGGCTTGGGGGCCAAGGAAGCCCCTCATGGGGGGGGGGCAAGGAGTGGCCGGCCAAGGGTGGAGCTCCTACATGGAGCTCCACATGGCACCCTCTTTCCCTCTTATACCCTTTGTGTATGACATAAAGTGGGGGCACTTTTTGTATTTTGAATACCCATCCTATCCCTTGGTTTTCCTATAAATAGGAGGTGAGGGGGCTGCCAAACCTTCATCCCTTCTCACATACACATGCCATTTGACTTGTCTGGCTTCTCTCTCCCTCCCAGCGAAATAGTTTCGTAGAGCCGAAAGGCTGTCTGGGTTCCAGCAGGAACTAGTTCTGGACGGCGAAGCCCTGCCGGATAGATGACACCGTATGTGTGCAACTCTGTAGAGAGGTCGTTGTTTCGGTCTTAGTTCAAGAGTGCCTCCCGAAGGGCTGTCTGTGTGACTGTCCTAGTTTTGAGGGTCCTCCCGAAGGGATGTCCGAGTGGCCGTTCGAGTTTCGAAGGTCCTCCTGAAGGGCTGTCCGCGACACCGTCCGGGGGACTGTCCGACCGCCTCCCGAAGGGCTGTCCGAGGGCCAGATGAGGGTATACATCCTCGCGGTTGGGAGGTTGTAAATCCTAGCTGCGGGGATCTGCACCGCCGATCGTCATCGACTCTTCTTCCGCTGCGCTACGAGTCGGTAACGAAAAAGATCAAACCTTGTATGCAGTCTCCATAGTGGTCCTGGGCTGGTGCGTAGGTCGGAATTTTTTTTGTTTTCTGTTGCGTTACCCTACAACACGAGCAGTCACAACCCTTGTCCGCACTTTAGCCGTCCGTTTGTACGTATTGTGAGACGGATTGGTGACAAGCGGAGGCAGGCACACAGGAAGTATTTTTAGGAACGGCTTACATCCTCGACAACTCGTCATCTCATCCCCTTTATGATGATCAGATAAGACTACTAACTGATTTGGGAATTGGTAGATTTAGGGCTTAAATTTTGAGGTCAGCCAATGGGGAATTGACCTCCGGTGATGATCACGACCTCATAAGTCTAGTCTTTGGTTTATGGATTTGTTTTAGATAGTTAAATGTTGACTTCAATTTTGAAATTGCTGAATTTCATAGATGAGAAGGTTTGGTTAGTAGAGCAAGCACTGACACTTACCACAATGAATATTTCCTCGTGATTTTCTTTAGCACATTATTGGTATGTTCTATCTGACCATTTCTATCCTCTAAAGCTGAACACATTCACAAGTCAAGACACGTACTTTATTTGCACTACAAATCCCTTTTTTTTTGTAGTGTTTTCTAGGATGTTTGGAAGCTAATTTGGATGGCTATAATTTTCTAGCAACATGATGATCAAAGCTATATTTCAATCCAAGCTCTACGTTTGGCTCGCACCCGGAAACCGATAGTAGAAGGGTGGATGGGACCCTAAGACCTATGGGATTTGGTTCTAT
This sequence comes from Thinopyrum elongatum, assembly GCA_011799875.1. Lineage (NCBI taxonomy): Eukaryota > Viridiplantae > Streptophyta > Magnoliopsida > Poales > Poaceae > Thinopyrum > Thinopyrum elongatum. The sequence goes on from CM022302.1 coordinate 106,436,761, forward strand.
GCATGGCCTCATTCTAAGACTTATGTTGTCAAGTCTCAACTTTATTTTGTTCGATGAAACTGAGCATTAATATGGTATATATTAGTTTACTTAAAAATTACATTTGCACGACTACTGTGTTTATATTTTGACTTCATATTCACCGGCGGAGCTATGTTGAGGCCCGGGGGGCCGCTGCCCCCGCCTCCCCCACCTTGGACCAAACTCAGAAGTTTGGAGCTATTTTATACATTGTGTATTGTAACAGCCAATTTTGTTCTAAACTAGATACTTAGGCTCAAGTTTGCCCAAGCTTCACAAAATTTCTAGCTCCGCCACTGCATGGTGGTACTCTCGCCGCCAAGGATGATGAGCGAGTCGACGCCCAGAAGCTGCTCTAGCCTCCTCACCGCCACCCCCTTGGCCCAGATCCTCCTCAGCGCTGCATGCAGACCGAAATCAAGCAAAAGACATGCACACATGGAAGGCGAGGAGAAGGAAGAAGAAGGAACGCACACGCACCGGCCATGTGGCCGGCCACCGCCGCCATGGCTGCTCCCTCTCCCGTCTCGCCACCTGCCTCGGGACGTGTGGTGCGGTTTGGGTAGGTAGGTGAAAAGGGGCGGAGGCTGGCGGGTGACGCCACGGGAATGGGGAGAGAGTGGAGGAAGGAGGCGCACGGCGGCGGCCGCCACACACGGCGAGCGGGTGACGGACGAACTGAGACGACGGCACTGGGGGAGTGGGAGTCGAGCGACAGCGGACGTCCGATCGTCGGTGAGATGGTCCTGGTCGTCCGTTCTTACTGGGTAGGGGACGGGCTCGAGTGGCCGTCGTGAGACCGTCAGCCCACTAGGCCTAGTGGCACATACTTTTATTCCTTCCCTATAAGTGAGAGAAATAAATTAGCTTGTTATTTTCCTGAAAAAAATGTCATCCTACAAAAAAAAAACATCAACTTGTTATCCCCAACCATAAAAATATGTTATCCATTTGTTCCTTAGAAACGATGTATCTCTTTTGCTTCAGTCATGGTGCATGTTGCAGGAAATTATACGCTAGTCGTCCGGTGAACCGATTGGTTTTCTCACAGTTAACATCCGATTTGTAGTCAGGAGATAGGGAAAAAAATATGTTAGTCTATCTCTACTTCTAAAGTCTGAGTTGGTTGAATAGTACGGTTTATTTTCGTCCCATCACTTTCAACCGTTTTATTTCGCTGGTTTTTTTTCCGTCTCCGCTCCCACCTGCCTTTTCGCTTCACCATCCACATAAACCCATCGAATTAGTTACCATTTAAAAAATAAATCGCAATCAATTAAGCATTGATGACATATAAATCACAATCAATCAAGCATTGATGGCATATTTTCTTACATTGATGTGATTTTTCCTTTCTTATCATCAATCATACACGTAAAAAAAAGTACTACATGCGAGGATCGTTGGCACATACCCTACAAATCTGAAAATGCCTATAAAAAATAAATCACAATCAATCAAGCATTGCTGGGATATCTCTAATCCTAAGATCTGAGTACCTAGGTCGTCGTTCGCTCGTTTCCTTCGTTCGTTCGCCACCCATCGAAACACATAGCCACGACCAGCCCCCACCGATTGGTGAATAGTCTCCACGGTTTATTTTCGTCCCACCACTTTCGTCTGTTTTTTCGCTGTTTTTTTTCGTCTCCTTCCTCACTCCACCCCATCCCACGCAGGCAAAAAAAAACCCACCCCCGCACAAAAAACACTCCTGTCGATCCCATCCTTCGTTACCGCGATCTCCGATCTCCCTCGCAGTCCACCAGATCCGCGCCGCCGCCTCTTCTCCCGCCCCCGTCACCTCCTCGGCCTCCCCGCCGTCCCTCCGCACGACGCCACTGCCACCACCTTCGCGGTGGCTCCCCAGACGCCGCCGCAGCCGCGGATCCCAGGGGCGTCGTCACCGCCACCGCGGATCCCCACACGCCATCGCTGTCGTATATCCCCACGGACGACGCAGATGCTGCCGCTGCCACAGATCCCCATGGACAACGTTGACGCCGCCGCCGCCGCCGATCCCCACGGACGCCCCAGAAGACAAGATATAGTTTGCATGGATGAATCAAGAAGATGATGCAGAGGTATAGTCAATCTTTGTTTGTTGCATGGATAAAACCTGAAGATTAAC